>ML120361.1:545247-811461 GCA_003788595.2 Choiromyces venosus 120613-1
AAAAAAAAAAAAAAAAAAAAAAAAAAAACCTATATAAAATTCCTCTTTGCCCTATGGTCCTTGAAGGGGGAAAAGGTAAACTCTGGCACTAAGTATAATAACCAACCAACCTCGAACTGCACTGTTACCCCCCCACCACCGCCGCCACCACCATCATATCATTCCCGCACTTCCTTTAGCTTACAAGGTTAAAAGATGGGAGTCCTTCCACATTATGCCATAAGGCTCAAAAGTGCAGATATGGTATAGAGAAAGAGGCGTAGTGTGCTGTACAGTAATGAGAGTGCAAGTTGGTTTTGGGCAGGGTGAGTGGTTGCTGCATTTTTCATGATATACACCTTGGAGTTTGTGCGGTAGGAATTTGTCTACCAAGACTGGGGATGGTGATGTGTGGGCACCTTTGAGCTCAGCGGGGAACGGTTACGCCCTAGTTTGCTCGCCATTATGGCCCATGAATAGCCGGATGCCATGGACTACACTTGACCCCGTCAACCTCTCCGAGTGACATATCATGAGCCTTCTCCCCCAGCTCACTTCCAAAAGGTCTACACAAATCAAAATTATTCAGTCACTGCTTCACTACCACGGGGAAACGATAAAAGTTGCTCATAGCATTTCATTGTGATTAAGATTCACAAAGGAGATTTTTTAAATTTAAACTTCCCCCAAGCTCCCCACATATGTCAAACTAAACAAAATTAAACTAAACAAAATTTAAAGGTTGACGGCTGAAACAAGATTTCTAATCAGTCTTCCATACTCGTAAATACGGAATTAAGAAAGGGTCTTACCAGTTCTGAACTTGTTTCCAGCGTACACGGCCTGCTCGCCCAACTCCTCCTCGATACGGAGGATCTGGTTGAGCTTGGCAAGACGTTCACTTCTCGCGGGGGCACCAGTCTTGATCTGACCGGCACGGAGACCAACAACGATGTCCGCAATAGTGACATCTTCGGTCTCGCCAGAACGGTGAGAGACCATGACACCCCAGCCAGCGTCGTATCTATTATCTGTTAGCATATAGAGAAAAACAAACAAAAAGAAGGGGATAAACTTACGAGTCCTTAGCGGCCTGGATAGATTCGGTGAGAGTACCGATCTGGTTAACCTTGAGAAGGAGAGCATTGCAGCTCTTCTCGTCGATGGCCCTCTTGATACGGATAGGGTTGGTAACAGTCAAATCGTCACCAACAATCTGGAAGTCACTGATCTTGTAGAAGTGGGTCCAGGCCTCCCAATCATCCTCGGCAAAGGGATCCTCAATGCTGACAATGGGGTATCTTTGGGCAAGGCTCTTGTAGAGATCAGCCAATTCCTGATAGGTCAACCACTTGCTGCTGTCGGAGTCAGGGTTCTGTCAATCCCGATATTAGCATCCCAGTAACATCAATTCGAACAAGTCCCAACAAACCTTGAAGTCGAGATCGTACTTCTTAGCGTCCTCCTTATAGAACTCAGAAGAGGCAACATCCATAGCGATCTTGATCTGACCAGTGTATCCAGCCTTCTCAATAGCATCGGTGATGAGGTCAAGAGCTTCCTCAGCAGTCTGAATATCGGGTGCAACACCACCCTCGTCACCAACGTTACCAGCAGACTGGCCGTACTTCTTCTTAGTAAGGGTCTTGAGGATCTGGTAAACCTCAGCTCCTTGTCTCATAGCCTCGGTAAAGCTCGGAGCCTCGCAGGGAACAATCATGAACTCTTGGAAGGCAAGACGACCTGGATATCACGCATATCGGTAAGTTACGGGAAACGGGAAATTATGCAAAGGTGTAATCTAATAACGCACCTCCGGCATGAGATCCTATAACAGCCAATTATTAGCATACAGTTTTGGCGAGGCATGTGCGACTCTACCCGCTCGAAGGGACAGGGGTTTAGCAGGATTTCCCGGAAGGGGACTGTAACGAACCTCCATTAATGACATTCATGAACGGAACCGGGAGAACGAATGGCTTCTTAGTACCAGCAAGATCCGCGACATGGGCATACAGCGGAATATTCTGTAGTACTCGGTTGTTAGCTCCGAGTCTCGTCTACCAAAATAACCCTTGAACGTATCGGAGAACCCCGGAAACTACTGGGGAACTCGATAGAAGGACTAGAATATAAACACCGCCAAAGAAATAGGAATAAGAAAAAGTAAATCCTCAATAGAAATAAAATAAAATAAAATAACGCTTGAAAAAAACCTAACAAATCATAGCAATAAGGAAATCGCGAGGCGTGAACAATAAGGACTCTGCAGAACATGATGACCACAGGAGAATTAAAAACACCGAGTAACGAGCCCAATAACAAAAGGCTGAATACAACTTGACAACAAGAAGTAAAATGAAAAGCAGTAGAGCACATACCTTTGCAGCAGCTCCAGCCTTAGCAACCGCCAAAGAGACACCGAGAATAGCGTTGGCCCCCAACTTGGCCTTGTTTGGGGTTCCATCAAGGTCAATCAAGAACTTGTCGATAGCAGCTTGGTCCTTGACGTCGAACTTCTCCTTAATGAGGGCAGGGGCGATGATGGAGTTGACGTTCTCAACAGCCTTGAGAACACCCTTTCCGGCCCATTTGGTCTTGTCTTTGTCACGAAGCTCAATGGCTTCGTGTTGGCCGGTGGAAGCACCGGAGGGGACAATGGCCCTGTGCAAACCAGTATCGCTAGTAGTAAGATCTACCTCAACAGTGGGGTTACCACGAGAGTCGTAGACTGAACGGGCGTGAATTTTGGTAATCATTCTGAAAGGTTCGTAATGAAACAAATAGTCAACTGGATCAGATGGAAGATGAGGGATGGAGAGGGAGAAAGAGGAGAAACGGAGACGGAGGAAAAGAGGAGGAAGAAGGAGTTATCAAACTGAGGGGTTCTGTTTATAGGTAGAAAAAATTAGAGAGAACTGGGAGGCTGTGGAGGACCGACTTAAAAAAGGACAAGGGTAAGACCTCTATCCGCTTCTACACAGCTTTGTTGGGTATGAAGGGAGGGGTTTTGCTGTGATAAGGCTTGGTTGTGAAGCGGAAAATAGGGCGCGGGACCAATGCAAATGAGACGATTTCAACGTGATGGCGTTCAATTACGTTTTCATCCACAGAGAGAGGGAAATTTTTTCTTACTGAGATAGGGATTATTAACAGGCGGCGGAAGGCTCACTTTTGTTTCCCGGCGTAGGCGAGGGGATTGTGTGATTTTTTTTCTACTTGGATCATGTTTGATCGATTTATTGTGATATCTTGTAAACTATTTATGGCGGTGGTGGTGGTGGTGGTACGGTAGTGTTTTTACATGTATGATGCAAAAACAAATTGGGTGAGGTAATGAGTGAACCTACAAAGGTGCGAGGAGGGGTTGGTGGGGGAATCAGTTGTGTCTCAAAAGTTGCCCCACCTTCCTCCCACGCTAACTTGAATTACTACAGACTCTATCGTCACGTGAGACGAGTGACAAAAACCACTTGATTCTCTTACATACTTCATCTCCGATACCAATAGTGACTCGAGAGAGATTTAGGAGACCTCCGGATCCCTAATTTGCATCAAAAAATTTTCACTTTGAATCGATTTCACTCAGAAATTTTGAAATTTTTTTATATTCAACCTAGGAAATGCCTAAAAATACGGAAACAAGGGAAACAAAAAAAAAAAAAAAAAAAAGTACACCTATGCCTTATGGATTTTGCAAATAAGGTCGGAGCCATCAACAGAGTCCCCTTCCTTAACTTCAAGACCGACAACAACCCCAGAGTGAGGGGCAGTGACGCTCATTTCCTAAAACCTAAGTTAGTATATCATAAATTTTGTAGATAGAGATAGCAGCTCCATACCATTTTCATGGCACTCATGATGGCGATAGGATCACCCTTCTTAACTTCAGTGTTCTCCTTAACACGCACTTCTACAACAACACCAGCCATTGGTGCTCCAACATGACTAGGATCCATGGGATCAGCCTTGGAGCGGCTCACATTCTCAACGGCTATAAATAGTCAGTTATTGTGTCTTATTGGAAAATAAAAAGTCGAATGGACATACCCGCGTGCTTGTCTTCAATCAAGAGTGTTCTCCCTTCACCGTTCATCTCGAAGAAGACTTCCCTTTGACCGGTCTGCTCAGAGAGGTGACCAACGGCCAACAATTTGAGGATCAAAAGCTTTCCTTTCTCAATTTCTACATGGAATTCCTCCCCAAGCTTGGGGCTAACTAAGAAATACTTGGTAGGAAGGACGCTAAGATCTCCGTACTTGTCGCAAAAGTCCTTGTAGTCATAGAAAACCTTGGGGTACATGTTGTAACTTGCAACATCGCATTCCGTGACAGAGCCATACTTGCTTTCGAGATCGGCCCTGATCTTAGCCAAATCAATTGATGGCATAGACTTTCCTGGGCGCTCAGTCAACTTTTGACGCTGTCCACGAAGAACCTTGGTACGGAGGGGTTCTGGGAAGCCACCGTATGGTTGACCCATCAATCCTTCAAAGAAATCAAGAATTGAAGCGGGAAAATCCAGGGTTTCAGCTTTCTCAATTACATCGTCATATGAAAGTTTATTGGAGACCATAAATTGAGCAAGATCTCCGACGACCTTAGATGTAGGCGTGACTTTGACAATATCTCCAAGGAGTTGATTGGCCAAAGTGTAGGATTTCTTGGTTTCTGCCCATTGTGCTCCGAGACCCATTTGACTTGCTTGGAAAATCAAGTTGGTAAGTTGTCCACCGGGAATTTCGTGAAGATAGACTTCAGGATCAGGGCCAGTTAGACCAGCCTCGAAGCAAGAGTATAGAAGACGCAATTGAGCCCAATATCCATCAATTGCACGGACATGAGCAGCGCTGAGTTTGGGATCCTGGTTGGTACCCTCCAAAGTAGCTAACAAAGCTCCAACACTTGGTTGAGATGTCATACCAGACAAACTGTCGGTAGCAGTGTCAACCGCATCTGCACCTGCCATAGCGCAAGCAGCCATCGAGGCGACACCGGTTCCTGCCGAGTCGTGTGTGTGGACGTGGATAGGAAGGTCAGGATACTTCTTGCGAATTGCACCAATGAGCAGAGTCGCGGCCCGAGGCTTGAGAACACCAGCCATGTCTTTGATACCGAGGACGTGAGTTCCCATAGCCACAATCTTGTCAACAATCTCGAGGTAGTACTCAAGGGTGTATTTCTTTTTGTTGGGGTTCAACATGTCGCCACTGTAGCAAACAGTGGCTTCGCAAACTCCCCCAGCCTTGAGAACAGCCCTTACACCAACCTCCAATTGGTCGAGATCGTTCAAAGCATCAAATACTCGGAAAATATCAACTCCGTTAATCTTTGCTTGTTTAACGAAGTGATCAATTGCATTATCCGGAAGCCTAGAAATGTTAGACATGTTACTCAACCCCCCGTGACATTACTTACGATGAGTATGCCACACCATTTGCTCCACGGAGCAACATCTGGAAAGGAATGTTCGGAACCAATTTCCTCAATTTCCTCTAAATGGTGGTTAGTAGTTGACTATAGACTAAGCTTCAAAAAAAAAAAATGAAAATATTACCAATCTGTCCCATGGGTCTTCGTAGAGGAATCTCATGGCCACATCAAAGGTGGCACCTCCCCAGCATTCCAAACTATAAGCGTTGGAATAGGCATAACTAGTATGCTTTGCAATATTTACTAAGTCACAAGTGCGGACTCTGGTAGCCAAAAGTGACTGATGTGCGTCTCTCCATGTAGTGTCCATAAAGAGAGTACCCTTGTTCTTGCGGATGGCTTTGGCAAAGCCCTCTGGTCCCTCTTTCTCGAGGATATTACGCCAACCGACCTGGCAGGGATAAGTAACATCAATTAATTTGCCACTCTCATGGTAGAGTTTGGGCAGGATAATGTCTCCTGTAAATTTGGGAACCCCGATTTGGCCTTTGATGCTACTGCCATTAACAGCAAGATCGGCCAAATATGCCAGCATCTTCTGCGCACGATTTTGAGACTTCATAAGGGAGAACAACTCAGGGCTGAGCCAGAAGTTAGTTTATCAGAAAGAAAAAGAAAGAAAAAAACTCTTGAAAAGGGGAGAAGATAACCACTCACGTATCATCAATGAATGTGGTCCAACAATTCCCTTCAATGAAGGTATCATGGGTAAGTAGAGAGGCCAAAAATGGGATATTAGTCTTGACACCACGGATTCTGAATTCTACTAAAGCACGAAGCATCTTTCTACGAGAAATTTCGTAAGTAGATCCATGGCAAGTACACTTGACCAACATGGAATCGTAGTGAGGCGTGATAATTGCCCCCGCAAAACCGTTACCACCATCAAGACGGATACCATTACCACCTGCAGAACGGTACACCTCAATTTTACCGGTATCAGGCCGGAAGCTCTGAGATGGGTCCTCGGTAGTGACACGGCATTGGATAGCAAAACCACGGGTAGAGATGCGGTCCTGAGTCAACCCCAATTGCTCGAGTGTAGCTCCTGCAGCAATCTGGATCTGAGCAGCGACGATGTCGATACCAGTAATTTCTTCAGTGATAGTATGTTCCACTTGGCTAGAGCATTCAGTCAGTCACAATTCTCCCTTGACATGCTGGTTTGTCTCACATTCTAGGGTTGATTTCAATAAAGTAATATCGGTTTTGCTGATCAACCAGGAATTCAGCAGTACCAGCATTTCCTGAAAATTGCAATAATTAGTAAAGCACAAAAACTATTCTCCAAGGGGAACATACGGTAGTTCACTGATTTTGCCAATTTAACAGCGTCTTCGAGGATAGCGGCTCGGACGTCCGCAGGGAGATCCTTGGCAGGAGCAATCTCAACAACCTTTTGGTGCCTTCTCTGGACACTGCAGTCACGTTCGTACAAATGAACAACGTTTCCAAATTTGTCGCCAAGTAGCTGAACCTCAATATGTTTAGGGCGGTCCAAGAAGCGTTCAATGAAAACAGTTCCGTTACCGAAAGATGCCTTGGCCCTATTACTTCATTAGTATCTTATCACCTTTCGGATAAGCCTCACCGATAAGAAACTTACTCTGAGGTTGCTCTCATGAAGGCATCCTGGAGATTGTCACCCTCCCTCACTACTCGCATACCTCTACCACCCCCACCAAAAGCCGCCTTGATGATGACTGGAAATCCGTATTCTTCCACAAATTTCTCGGCCGTGACGAGATCATCTACAGGCCCAGGAGTTCCCGGCACTACTGGAACATTGCATTTCTGGGCAAGTTTACGTGCAGAAACCTTATCTCCCAAGCCATCGATAACCTCAGGAGTAGGTCCAACAAACTATGATGCAAATGAATTGTTAAAATAAACTGCCCTTGGAAAGTGCATGTGAGGGAGGAGATCTGGCTCACAATCATGCCAGCCTTTTCAATCTTGCGGGCAAATTCCGCATTCTCGGACAAGAAACCGTAACCAGGATGGATCATGTCAACGCCATGCGTCAACGCGATCTTCACAATCTCATCAATTTGAAGATAGGCCTGAACAGGTGTGAATTCTCCCCTTGCACCAATCTCGTATGCCTCATCAGCCTCTAAAAAATAGCCAAAATCGTCAGTAACCGAGTTTCCCTACTATTTTGAAGGCCCATACTTTGGCGATGCATGCTGAGACGATCCTCATGACTGTAAATGGCAACAGTTTGTAAAGAAAGTTCGTGCGCCTATAATCCATTGCATCAGGATATTTTCCTACAACAACCAAGATAATGGAACAAACTCACAGTTCTGAAGATCTATTTCGCCCAGACCAACCACATTAGCAAACAAACCACAAATAATTTACTCGTAGACGAATTGCAACACTTACGCGAATTGCTGTAGTAAAAATTAAATTAGCCAATTGCGCTTCATGAAACCACAAGACTAAAAAAAACATCCAAAGAGGGAAACTTACGAATTTCACCACGATTGGCAACTAATAATACCAAAAGTAAATCATCCAGTCAGCAAACAAACAATTCTGGAACAACATCGGCTAAAAAAAAAAAAAAAGCAACGGCAACGGCAAACCTAAAATCTTATTAACATGCATGATAGTAGAATTTGCACGGAGACGGTGCACGGTGCGCACAGTCGAAGAGTCGGCAGCATCCGCAAAGACTTGATTGAACTCTTTGGTGGTCTCCATGATTCCAAAAACCCGTCAGTTCTAATGAACTTCAAGGCGTCACTTGCGGTTTAGGTTTGCTTTGAGAACAAGAGGAAGGGAAAAATTAAAGGGAAAAATAGAAGAAGGGGGGCAATAGAAGAAGAGAGGGCCAGGGTAGCAGAGGACGAAGAGGAGGGAAGGTTGTGAGTATGTATGTATTTTATCCTGGGGAGTACAATAGTGAGCGGATAAGTAGGGTAGGGGAAGGCGATGGGGAGGACTGAGAAGGAAAGGAAGGGTTGGGGTGACGGGGGTGAGATCTTGGGTGAGGAGCAGGAGGAGGAAAAGGAGGATGAAGAGGGGAGGGTTTAGCTTTAGTTACGGCGGTGGCAGTGAAACGTTAGGATTTTTTTTTTTTTTTCCCTTTCTTTCCTACTGGCCTCGTATGCATCTCGACTTGGGCTTGACAAACAAATGAAATTGAAAACAGAAATTCCAAGCTTTAGTCTAGCGCCGGCTTCCTTTCGGTCAGTGTAGTCTATCTAGTTTGGTTGGTAAATGTACTCTACAGTGTCACAAAGCAAGTAAGAAGAGTGATAAGATGGGATATTGTGTGTAAACTACGCTTCACATTTATGTAAGTACGATATCGGTATGATATTTTGTCCCAGTAAGTCGGTGGTGGTTGTGATGGTGGGGTGGGTTGAGATGATGGAGGGGCAAAGCACACAGAAAGGTTCCCCACTAAGGTGCTACAATAGAATACTCCCAGCCAAAAATCTTGCACTATAGGTACAGTAATAGTGCGGCAGAAACCCAAAAACGAGCCGAGTCCTTATCAGTTGCGGCTAACCGTATAGTAAGCACATCAACCGCACCCAACCAACCAAAGACTCCAAGGAGAAATCGAGCAACTCTGAACGTAATTCAAACCACCAACGATCAAATAATTTTTTTCACCAGGGAAAAACATAATACAGGGTGGTGATACTTGTAATATCGATGGCGAATGGGTTACCCACAGCAATCATCAAAGTTTACGCCAAATTCCCAAAATTACACATAAACTGCTTCAATGTGCCAACATACACTCCATTACAGTAACGTGCGGGACCATAACCCATAACTCACAAGCAGGGCATAACCGGGTATCAAGCAACACAAAGCAAAAAAAAAATCCCAGACTCCTGGTTCCCTCTTCCCTCCCTCTTCTCTTCACGCCTCATCCCGCATCTCAACACTTTACAGGCAGCTAGAAATATAGTTTCATAACACAACATCGACCAGTATCGATAGGAAAAAAATAATTAACAGTAACCCCGGCCAGTCTTCAGGCTATACAAGTAACCACCTCACTCCGTGGTTCCCCGCCAAATTATCGTTGGCAAATATATTGTATACTCTTCTGAAACAGAATCAGAGACCTTTGGTAGAACACTACAGCGAATTAATCACTGTGATATCCCCACGGGTATTTGCATCTCGCTCACTCACCCCCACCTCCAGCTCCTACTGTACCGTGCTCCTCCTGCTCCTCCACCACCACCACACCCACGGGTCATGGCAATCTATCTACCATCATTACCACCGCCGTCATCAAATCAATCGATGTCGTGCATTTGTCAGTGTCCTTGGAAGTGGGAGATGAGGAGAAAGCAAAGCAGAAAAAAAGAAGAAAAAGAAAAAGAAAAGAAAAAAAAGAATGGCGGTCTTGTAGGGTATGTACAGTACTACCAATTACTGCTACCAATGATTAACCTAACTACCGAAACCGGCATATCGGTAGCAAGCGGCTACCCGGGCGGCACCACATTACACTGCACTACCCTATCCTACACTTCAACCCTATTGCACAGCACGCTACGGGCAGTCTACCGATTCCAGGTCCAGATCATACACTCCCACGGCTAAACCAAGATCTACTCGTAAAACAGACCAAACGAAACACCCCCTCCACCCCAACCCAACAAGAACAAGAACAAGAACAGAAAAGAAAAAAATAAAGTAAAAGATACACCACACTACTTTATGGTTAATTCACGAATCGAGAAAAAACCCCGTGATCAATCAATCCCTCTCTAACCAAGTACACTACCGGTACGTTATTATTATTATTATTTTTGCAAAACAGATGGACGTCTATCCATTCCTGCTGCAGAAAGTACAAGCAAGGTAAGAAAAAGAAAACACGGTATATGCTGCGCCTTGGGAGTCAAGGAGAAGTTAGCTACCGTATCTAACTAACGCCGGCTAGCCAGCCACAAGTTCTGTCTGAGTCACAGATCGTAACTCGTCCCGAGACTTGAAAGTCATTTCGCCGATACACGTTTAAACATGGGGAATAGGTAACTTATAATAAGTTAAGTTTGTCAGTCTGAGTTACCACATAGTAGGAGGAAGAGTAAAATATATGAGGATCATTGGCAACTTATCACCATACCCTCCTCAAGTCCCCCAGACTACACAAGTATAAGTATAAATACATCCCTCCCACCATACTGTACCACGATACAATACAATACAATACCCCCCAACAATCACAGCTACAACCTTGTGACTTGAGCATATTTGCCACTCTTAGGTTATGCAAGGAGGATCATTGATATCCAAAATTCACCAAACTTAAACAAAAGAAAAAAGAAAAGAAAAAGAAAAAAAAAGAAAGGCCTTCTATAGTACAGTACTCCCGGCCAGAGAAACAAAGAAAAACCTAACCCAACCCAACCTGCTCGGAGTTTACCCCGGATAACAACCTCCAATTACTTATATAAGGTTACATATGATATGACAGATCTACGATTTAACTTACTTACCTACCAGGTTCACATAAGTAGGCACATACGTACAGGATGGGGAGGGGACATTTGGCGTTCCTGAAGAGGAAATGCTCCGATTGGGTTGTTGGTTATGGCTTATCTCGGCCTGCGGCAGGTGGGTAGCTCATAATACCACGGTATGGTACGGTACGGTGGGTAGTCCGTGGGGTCATATTCTATCGGGGACGATATGTTTAGTCAGTCGCCGAGAGTGTACTGTAGCATATGGGTAGGTACAGACAGTAACTTTGAAAAACGTATGTACAATAAGTAGTCTTCCCTAGTACAGTATAATTGTTTTATACACGGCAGAGGTAGAACATCTAAAAATAATATAATAAAAAAAAAAAAATAAAGAATATCACCTCTTCGTCAAACTGGCAAGTACATCTTCAATCCCTTCACTTCTATCCCTCCTTCCATTGTCCCTATCACGGGGGGTAGCAGCTTGTCCCGGTCTTGTGAAGGCATCGGAAAACCTAGATTTTGGTGCGACGAGTCTTCCTAGGCCATCTCTTCCCCCATTGCCATTCCCATTATCACCACTCTGCTGTTGGGGTCTTCCAGAATTCGTCGCCGCCATCCAACTACCCCATCCATCCGGTGCTCTCCTTCCCCCCACCCCACCACCGCTAACCAATCCCTTCAAATGATCCCTGACAGATCCCGCATCCTCCCCACCACCACTCCCCTCACTCCCTTCCTCCGATGCTCCAATCCCCCAACCCAACCCCCTCCCAGGACTCCTCAGTCCGACAGCCTCCTCTTGTGACACGGCGGGCTTAACATCCATCATTATCCGCCCGCGGGTAGAAATATACGCGCTCCTAGGCTCGTAATCCCGCACGTGCCGGCGGTTGTTATGTATACGGCCATTGTCAAAGTAATTGCTATTCTCCCTGAGCGTAGCGGCGACACCGCCGATTCCGACGACCGGGCCGGCAGGGCTTGAATTTAAGGAGCGGCCGGGGACAGCGCGGGAGGGACGCGGGCCGTGTTCCGGGTCGTGGGGGATGTGTGCTGATGAGCGGGTATAGTGGAGTCCCGCGGAGGGGTGCGTGCGGTAGGGGCGGCCGGTGTGCGGCATGTCTAGGAAGTCGGTCACTAGGGTTAGGAATTTTAAGGGGTCGGATCGTAGTTTTTCCATGTTTACTGCTGGTTCTGCTGCGTTTTCACTTCCACTTTCTCCTTCCTGCTCGGAAGAGGTGGTGGAGGTTTCGTATACCCCCCGCACACTAGCCATCTTCTTCGCGACGAAGGCTTCGAATTCCTTCTGTCGGGGCTTCACCTTCTTCAGTAGGTATCGTTTGAACTCATCCGCCGGCATATCCAGCAAGAAAGGACAGAGGTACTTCCACTTGTACAGCTCCCCGGCAGACACGTTGTCGTCAAAGACGGATTCTAGTGGACGCTTCATCTCGCCGAGTAGTCTTGGGCTCTTCGTCAATGGCATGTCTATCTCCTGCCACTTCTTCACCGTGAGCACGTCGTCGTTGGCGGATTCGAAGGTCATGAAGCGCTCGATTGTGTCCAGCTCTGTCACGCGCATAGTTGTGTGCGTGATCTTGTGCGGGACGTCGCGCTTCAGACCCCAGTTCCCACGGACCCGGGATGCAGTCGGGGTGGTTATTGCTTGGACGGTAGGGTAGGGTGCTGGGTCTTGGTGGCCCAGGCGGAAGGATAGCGGTGGGGGGAGGGGCTTTGGCATGGCGAAGAGCCGGGATTGGCGGAGGAGGCTGGCTCCCGGAGAGGCTGCTTTGGCTGCCATTTTTAAAGGTCAATTGCTGGTTATTGAATTGGCCAGAGTGATATCGTCGGTGGTGTTTCTTGGTGGGGTGAATTTGTGGAAAGGTTTGATGGGTTAAAGGAGGGTAACTTTATCCCGGTACTCGTCAAGACTGCGTTGTGCGGGTGCGCGCTTGTGAGGATTCGAGTGAATAGGAACATTTTTTTGTAATGCATTCCTGCGAATAATTTCTTTTTAAATTGGAATTCCTCCTGGGCTCACTTTCCGAGGCTCACTGCTTGGATTTCCGGTTGAATTATGTTCGATAAGTTCATGAACCATCACTCGTATCAGAAATCTTTTGTGTGTGAGCAGTGCTGATATTCGGAGCCCAAGTCCCATAAGTATCATATGTGTCATAGGATTGCCGTGGGCTGCGACATGATGAACACAAGATCAAGATCAATAAAATTTAGGCCAGGCAACCCTGCTTTCAAGAAACATGTTACTTTTTCCACTCACAAAGAGTTCACCCCATAGCCTTGAGAGAACGTAGAAGAAAGAGTTCCCAATATATGACTGCTTCATATTTAAGTCTCAAGCGTATCATGCCGACATTCCCATCATCTCCCGTGCACTTCCAAAAGCCACAACCAGAACCTTCCCACTCCAACATCACACATGCCCAAACAAACTACAACCATAACAACAAAAATTGAACCCATTCTCCCGCCTAGAGCTATAAGTTATCTCACTCCCAGCATCCCCTAAGCCTCCCGTAATCCAACCCCCTAAAAATATACACCCCATCCCATCCCAAGAAGAAAAATCCCCCAAAACCCAGCCTAACATCCCCTTAACCGCCACCGCATCTCAGTCTCAACCTCCTCCTCCCTCTTAACATCCCTGAGAACGCGCATCTGCTCCCCGCCAGCGCCGAAAGACCCACTCCGATTGGTGAAGGGTGATGCGAGGTTGGATGTTGGCTTGAAATTGAAAGGAGGGACTTGCGGTGGTTGAAGTGCTGGTTTAGGGAGGCTTCGTATTTTGAGAGGGGATTTTGGGCGTGCATGTTTAGTAGTGGTAATTGAAGTGATAGTTGCGGTAGATGTGGTGGTGGTAGCATTGTTTGTTTTGGATATGGGGGAGTAAGCGTGGGATTTGGAGGTTCTTTTATAGAGCTCTTCCAAGCACCTAACTCACCCCCCCCCTCCCCAACAACCGCCACTCCATAATATGATGCCCCACCTCGTGGTCTCCAAACCTGTCCTCTGCCCTCAAGAACATACCGTACACCCCGCACCTCGCTTAAACACCCCTCCAGACCCTTTCACATGATTTGTAGACTTAGGGTTGGCAATGTTTAGTGAAGAAACGTGCCTTTATTGCAAAATGTGGGGATAGTCCGCCTCCAGGGTATATCCCCGCTGATCGCAGCTTGATTGGCCGATATGATTCTGCTTCTGGCTGGTGATTTTGCAGCATAGTTAGGGGATATCAATATATTGGAGGCGGAGTTCTCAAGAGCCTTGTTGGTGATGTTTGTCAGGAAGGTAGGTAGCTCTTGGTACTCTTGATAGCGCCATCCCGCCTCAAACTACTCTAAGGTGCCAAGGAAGGAGGTGATATTCGGATTGGCAATGAGGACCAATGCCTTGCTTAGTGAATATCAAGATCGGTTTTGGAAATTGAGAAGTCAAGGCTGGTGCCAGGGGTGATATAAAAAAACCGGTTCTGGTAATTGAGTTGTTTGGCAGAGGATATGAATACAAGCATAAGACCAAAGCCGGTTTAGAGCTGTGCAATATATTAGATTATGCACTGGATGGGGATCGTAGACAGTGAGGTCGTCGGGACTTGCCATTCTCCTGCATAAATCAAAACGTTCACTAGAATGTCAGCAATTCCAGCATTTACTGTAGCCCATTTCCCTGCAGGTTCAATTTCATACTAAACCTGCTTCCGATCATTCCAAAACTTATCGTTCGCCTCACCAGTGATAGCACTCTAGAACCTGCATATTAACCTACATACCCCCCCTTTTTTTACAGGCCATTATTTGCCACCATACCTATCATTATCTCACATCAACACCTAAGCTGAAAAAGCCCCCTAAAAGGGTTACAAATTTATATTGCCCTTCAGAGCCCCTCATTCAGGCAATTCTAATACCAGCCCACCGCAGAGCCTACTACCGTATCATACCTGAATTTTGCCGAGAGTTGACAAGTCAAAGCGCAGAAGAGTATGTGTCTTTTAAAGAAATTCTTCATGGAGGAGCTCCTTGAAAAGGGGTTGTTATTACCATTTGAAGAGCGTAAGCTTTCGTAATCCACAACGGAACGGACCACAACAGCAGAGACCACGAGTGATTCTTCATGATATGAAAAGGACAGGGTAACACTAAAAACTTATCATACGGTACTTGTACCCTACCCTCGGAAAAGACGTTATTTTTTTTTGTTTGCCTGTGGTTGCGACGCAGGAAGGAAGGGCCCCACGTTTGTCCCTGTCGCAACGGAATTGGATCCCTTTGACTCCGAAGAAATCAAGCTTCGCATCTCTTTTTTCTTTTCTTTTCTTTTCTTCTTACTCTTTCCCTCTTCTACACCAATCAACTTATCAATCAACCCACCAAGTTCAAAAGACAGGAAAGGCAAGGAAAGGAAAGGGGTGTCACTCATTTAAACTTTTTTTTCATCCCAACTAACGAGCTTACTCTCTCCCTCATCTCCTTGCTTTGAGGAAATTCAACGATCATGACTTCGCCGACTTCTTCACAAAAGTACTTGAGTACCCGTGGTGGGTCATATGGCGTAAGTTCTCCCTCTTCCCCCTTCAATTAGAGAGATTTATAAAAAAAAACTAACAAAAAACAAAAAAAAAACAGTTCTCCTTTGAAGCCGCCGTCCTCAAAGGCCTTGCCAGCGACAACGGCCTCTTCATCCCAGAGGCAATCCCAACCCCACAAGAAAACTGGCAAGAAGACTGGAAGGATCTATCCTTCCAAGACCTAGCCTACAACGTCCTCTCATTGTACATCTCCCGCAGCGAGATCCCGGCCAAGGACTTGCGGGAGCTAGTCACGCGCTCGTATTCCACCTTCAGGCACGACGAGATTACCCCGCTGAACACCATTGTGCCGGAAGCGAACCTGCACGTGCTGGAGTTATTCCATGGTCCCACATTCGCGTTTAAAGACGTTGCGTTGCAGTTTGTCGGGAACCTGTTTGAGTATTTCCTCGTGAGGAAGAATAAGGATGCTGGGGGGGAGGGAGGGAAGAAGAGACATCACTTGACGGTGATCGGGGCTACAAGTGGTGATACTGGATCCGCCGCTATCTACGGCCTTCGTGGGAAGAAGGATGTTTCCGTTTTCATCCTCCATCCGAAAGGCCGTGTCAGCCCGATTCAGGAAGCACAGATGACGACGGTGCTGGATAAGAACGTGCACAACCTCA
The DNA here is from genome assembly GCA_003788595.2 of Choiromyces venosus 120613-1. Classification (NCBI taxonomy): domain Eukaryota; kingdom Fungi; phylum Ascomycota; class Pezizomycetes; order Pezizales; family Tuberaceae; genus Choiromyces; species Choiromyces venosus. The sequence goes on from ML120361.1 coordinate 561,336, forward strand.
GTGTTGTTGGAACATTCGATGACTGCCAGGACATCGTCAAGGCACTCTTCTCCCACCCCGAATTATCAAAATCACATAACTTGGGTGCAGTCAACAGCATCAATTGGGCCCGTATCCTCGCTCAGATAGTCTACTACTTCCACTCCTACTTCACCCTCCTCCGCCGCCTTCCGGAAGGCAGCACCCCCATCGTCCGCTACGTAGTCCCAACCGGCAACTTCGGCGACGTGTTAGCAGGCTACTACGCCAAAAAGATGGGCCTCCCAATCGACAAGCTCGTGATCGCCACAAACGAGAACGACATCCTTGACCGCTTCTTCCGCACAAGCCGGTACGAAAAACGCCCGGTGGCGCCAGAAGAAGCGGAAGGCGGGATCACAGCGGATGGTACAAAAGCGCACGAAAGCGGGGTTAAAGAAACCCTTTCACCAGCAATGGACATTCTCGTTTCTTCCAATTTCGAACGTCTACTCTGGTACCTTGCCTACGAGAACGAAACCGACGTTGCTACCAACGAAGACGAAAAATGTGCTCTTGCCGGCACCGTGCTGAACGAATGGATGACCTCCCTGAAAAACACTGGCACAACCATAGTCTCCGAGCAAGTCCTTGCCACCGCCAAACGAGACTTCACCTCCGAGCGCGTCAGCGACACCCAAATCGTTGAAACCATCCGTCACATCTTCACGACCCCCCCTTCAGCACCATACATCCTGGACCCACACTCAGCAGTCGGCGTCGGCGCTTCACTCCGACTCATCAAAGCCTCCCAAGCCGCCGGCGAGAGTGAAAACGTCCACCACATCTCCCTCTCCACCGCCCACCCCGCGAAATTCAACCACGCGGTAGATCTAGCCCTTGCAGGCGTCAGCGGCGGAGATGAAGTCGGGGAATACGACTTTGAAAAAATGGTTAGGCCGCGGGAGTTCCTCGGCCTCGAGGCTAGAGAGAAGAGGGTGAGGGTTGTGGAAAAGGTGGATGTGGAGATTGTCAGACAAGTAATTATTGAAGGTCTTCAGGAGGAGGGTGTTGGGATGTAGATTTCTTTTTTCCTTTTTCTTCTTTGTTTTTTTTTTTTCCTTTCAACGGGTTGGGATTGCGATAGACCGTTCATAGTTTGTCACATCTATAAACAAAACACAAAAAAATCTTCCTGAGGTGGTGGGTTGTTGGGGGTTTTTTTTTTCTTTTTCTCTTTATTTTTTTTCCCTTCGGGAGTGAGTGAGAGTGATTGAGTTGAGTTGAGTGCCCATGAAGTTTGCACTTACTACCATCACCAGATAGACACACAGATAGACAGATAGAACATAGAACAAAACTTTTACTACATGATATATACCGTAGCATCATAAATGAAAGGGGAAAAAGAAAAAAAGAAAAGGAAAACTTCCAGTTTCCGTCTACGAAGAAACTATATAACCTAATCTAGCCTAACCTAACCCTTCATTTTCTCCACTTCATATGCAAAGTCAAAGTACGGCTTGTCAAAGTGATGTACACGAACGTAACCGTCTTCCCCACCGGAAGCGTAGCCGGCTCCTTGAGGATGGGCGGCGATCTAGACACACGAACGTTAGTAACTTTATACACTTGTAATACTAGGAAATAGTAAGGGGGGGAAGCGTACAGTGTTGAGAGGACCGAAGTGACCCTTGACACGACCGATCTCGTCCTCAAAGATCTTGTGGTAGAATCTTGCTTCGAATTTACCTTGTCGTTGAGAGGTGGTAGTGACATCACGGGCTTCTTGACCGCCGCCTAGGATGACAAAGTCTTTCTTTGGAGTAATTGCTGCGGTATTCAGTGGGGTGTCAGTGACATAGGTTTTTAGGACCTTGAGTTCGTTGACGTCCAGGATCTGTGGTTGTCAGTATGTGTATATAAATACTGTGAGCGGAGTGTGGTATACCTTAGCAGTCTTATCCTTAGAGCAGGTGACAAAGTAAGTCCTATCCGGCGCCATCTGAATATCGGTGATTTGCATATCCAGCTCATGAGCTTGAACGTCTTTAATGAGCTCACCAGTCTATACTCCAATAATCAGCAAAACGTCCTGACTTAATCTGTTGTGATGCTTCTTTTTGTTATGGGGGTGGGGAGGATTGTGAATAAACAAAACTTCTTTCTTCCTTTTTGGTGATCCGATTTGGCGGGCCCAAAAAGTGCTGGGCTACCACCACCACCACCAGCACTACCACAACAAGTATAAAAAACCCCATACCTTCACATCATATTGCGAAACCCTCCCGTCTTCGTGCCCAGTAATAATGTACTTATTTAGATAACTCCACGCCGCAACCGTCGCCTTACTCTCGTGGAAGGTGATTGTAAAACTCGGCTTATCCACCTGTTCCGCCTCCACATCGACTGTAATCGGGAACACAACGACGGTACCCAAGTGGCCACTTCTCTTCTCCGTCACGGCAAGGAGTAGAGTCCCGTCCTCGCTGAACTCGACGCGCTTAATGGCCGTCTGGAATTCCCACATTTTCAGCTCCTTCCCGGTTCGTACATCCCAGAGGCGGATGGTATTGTCTGCGCTGCCGGTTGCGAGGATGGTGGTGGTAGGGTCGACGTCGACGGTCCAGAGAGCACCGGTGTGGCCGCCATATGTGCCAACTCGTTCACCGTTTACTTAAAAAGGTTGTTAGACATCGGCGGAGAGAGAGCTTCTGGGAGGGAAAGGGAGATACCGGAATACCAGGCACAGACAACTTTGTCCTTTGACGTTGAGAAAAGTAAATCACCTAGCGACAAGCAAGAACATTAGCTTAAACTTTCAAACTCCTCGCAAAAAAAAAAAGGTATATAAAACCTACCATCTTTGTTATATCTATTCCCGCCAGAAATTCCACATTAGCACCTACTCGCCGCAACTAAACTCCAGTCCCCAAGAAGAAAACCCATACTTGATCTGCGTCAAACTACGCTCCTAAACACCCCCATGTATTAGCCCCACCATCCCACCTACCCACCCACTACCAGTCCCCGCCAAACAAACTCAGAGGGAACAACTCACATGTCCTTGAAGTAATATAGGCCTCATATTGAATTATCCTCGTTAGATCTCTAGGGGGAAATTTTTGAGCTAAAGGGGAAAAGGAAAAAAAAAAAGGTGATGGGTGTATTCGTGATTTAAAGTGTGGGGCAAAAAGACTGCGGTTGCTGTGGATAGGGAAATTTGTGTGCGTTTCTGGCGGTCCGGAGGTAGGGTAACCTCTTGAGTCAAGTTGTTCTCGCTTATGCATGGGTTGGAGAGTAGATGTGTCAATGGAGTGTGATTTCGGGCAAGTTATTCTATTGGAAGAGAATAAAAAAGGGAGTCAGAGACTTTTATTCCCGGTCATGTCTTACCGGTATGTTGGTGGGTGTGGGAACTCAAAATTTGATTGCGAGTGATTAGGCGTGATGGGAATGATTGGAGATACGGGTAACATGATATGGCTGAGGCGGGGTTTTTTGTGCAGAGTCACTTCAGGGATTTAAGAAAGCAAGAAGATTAATTAAATTATGACAGTAAACAGTCATACCAAGATTTAGAAGACAAACAAGATAATACGCCTTCGGGTACAACAAGTACGGTGAAGAAAGAAAGCTGCCAAAGAAAAGAAAATGAAACAAAATAAATAGGACCAGCCAACGAATTAAATTAAAAATTACTACCCAAATGGTATCCGCTGCCAAAATATCCGATAAATTTTTCGACCAATATGACTTTTCAGGCAAACTCAAATCCTCGCCCTATGCGATCCAGCTTGACAACTTTCAACCGTAAAAGTCTTGTCCACCTGAAGAGCTAGCGAATCATGCTTGGTTGAGTCAACCGTGCTCATATCCACCGATTTTCCACCTGAAGAAAGCTTCGAGTTGTTGAGAGTGGACCCTTTGGAGTTGAATTTTCTAAATCCTTCTCTGGGGGTTGATTGGGGGCTGTGGGAGTCGGTTTGTGCAGCGGCCCACATGGAGGAGAGCGGAAGCGAGAGGACAACCAAAGTGGCGGTAAGTGAAGACATGCCTTCGAATCCAACTCCGTTTTCAAGAGTTGCGAATATAGCTGTTTACCATTAGTATTGGGATAAAAAAATTTTTGGACGCATGTTGACTTACCAGGTACGATCATGGTCTGACAGCCCATGATGAAGATAACTTGCAAAGGGCCGAACCTTTGCAATCCCAACATCTTCCGACGTCGAATAGCGAGAGCCAATTTGAAGATGAAGATAAATGAAAAGAAGGCGATTGTTGCCGAGAATATTCCACGATGAGCCTTGTACACCCACCCATTATATCCCACTCCGTGGAGGATTGCTTCCGAGATTTGTACAATAACAGTAAAGAAGAATCCAATAGATATTGACGCCAGGACGCAGGAAATCAAAGTCATGATGGTGTTGAGTTTTGGCGTAGTTGCGTAGACGACTCGAACTTGCATAATTAATGATAGCAAGATGCATATGTTCAAGAGCAACTGAATAACGCCGGCCCAGACTGAAATGAGTTTGTCGGAATAGGGGATGTCTTCATAGTAGTAGGCAACGTAGTTGTATGTCTCGGCCCAGGGACCAACAAAGTAGAGGATTTGCAGAACAGACCGAATTATAACCAGAACGAGAGAGAAAAAGTTGAGGAAGAAGAGTGGAGCACGGCGTTTATCCGGCTTAGAGAGCATTGCCATGACGACCAAGAGAAGGGCGCAGGCTCCAATCTGACTGGCGAAAACGACGGCAACTCTGACATTGTAAGCAAACATGGAGTCCAACTCTTGAAGGCCGATAGTGACGATAGACCCATCGGAATTGAAAAAACTGATGTTCTGTGTATGGGGATTGAAGCCGGGGATTTCGTAGGCGGGAATTTGTTCCATCTTGGAATATAAAGTGACGAATAGCTACTATTAGAGTAGTAATAACAAAGGAGGGTAGTTGATATTTTGTTATAAAGGAATGTATTTTCGAGGGAGCTGTGTATCGAAGGGATGTCGGTGATGGCGGAATTCTAGCAGAGAAGCCGTCCTTTCGACATCTTTATTGGAAATATCCTTCCAAGGGACAATCATAGTCAAATGCAAATGGACAAGAGCAGATACCGGGGGACCGTGAATGCCAGGGAAAGGCGGAATAGTAATTCGCTGAAAGCTTGAATGAAACCCAAAGTCATTGTCTGTTGTGCAAGCCTAAGGGGTGGTCGAGCACTATGACAGTGGTAGGTTGATTGTGGTTGGTTGGAGGTTGAAAGCACTAAAGAACAATACTAACAGTTGATATTGTTCTTCAACTGTGAGACACAATCCTTAGTATTGTTCCTTGAATTAGTACAATGATGGTCCTAGGGCACCGGTAACCCAATGATTCTAGAAAGGCTTCAGCTACCGCGATAGGTCGGACCCCGTTAAGGGGTGTACTTTTCTACGGATTCTCAAACAGTTGGGAGGAAGAGTGCTCACGCCGTCAACAGACAGAAGTAAAATACAGGAACAAATATCTTTTGAGTCCAAATGAAAAAGCCTAAGGTTTTATAATTAAACTACTTGATTTGGAGAAATTGGTAGTAATTATTTTCTACTCAAGTCAGTGCAGACTACGAAAGTTGAGGTTTATAGGATTGTTAAAATCCATCATAACACTTGGGCCCTGCTTGGCTGGCACCATTTGTAAGGTAAAACCTTACACGATGCAATTTGAAAGCAACCTTGGGGACCTAGGGTCTGCTTACCAGCTTCGCTGAGCAGCCCCTTGGAGCAAATCCCCCCATTTTGTTAGCCGTGTACACTCCTGTCCGCAAAGTTCTCATACCCCAGGAGGTAATTGTGGCGATGTCGCGGCGAAAAGTGATGTATCGAAGCAACCGAGAAAATGCAACTACAAAATACACATCAAATTTAAACTACCACTTGATATGTGATCTACCAACATTCATGATACTTTGTGCTCTCTGTGGTATGCTATCTACAAGATGATGCTGGTGTCTTTTCCCCTCCGCAGTGCAGGGGCCCATGGCTGTGATTTATTCGTCTGGAGTGCTTCATATTTTCTGAGTTACATTTTCTCAGTTGCTACGATACATCACTTTTTGCCACGACACCGCCACAGTTACCTCCTAGGGTATGAGAACTTTTTTTTCATTTTTTTTTTTTTATAAACTTTTCCTTTTTATTCTGACTGAACTACAGTTTTCTATGCTAACTTAAGCGTCTACCCTAGCTCCGCACCAGACAAACAAAAACTAAGGGCGCGTCTGGTCACCACCAGATTTTCAAACCTTCATATTGGCAAAACGTCAGTTGCAACCAGAAAGCACAATAATTACAAGTTGTTGGTTTGGGTCAAGTGGCAAGTTGTATTGTCGTATCTGGTTGCTCACAATAAAGTACTGAGAATAGAATTGTAGTTTTAGGTAAGAATGATGTAATGCATATTGATACATAGAAAGGTTAGTTACATCTCACTTCTCAAACCATCGAGTTTCTACCATATCCAATACTCTTCCTAAAAGCGATAATACCTCATCAAATCTATCTGTACTATGGCAAAATTTAAATGGTCTGAAGCTACGATGGAAACCTTGATCATCAGTCTACGCGAGCAAGCCCTCCATGGTGGAAAAGCAGAAAATGGATTTAAGAGAAAGGCCTAGATAGCTGCACGAGCAGCATTAAAGGAGTTGCATGATGTTGACTTGGAGATATTACAACTGAAATCGAAATGGGCAAATGTAAGTAGATTTACTTTTATAAATCTATTACTTTTATAAATCTATTCAGTGATCCCAAGCAACCAGTTGAACCCATGCTCTGGCTAGCAGGTCTCCAGTGTGCTCCAGTGTAGCCAGTGCAGCCATGATTCTCACGAGTGTAGGTCAGTCCTTGTTAAATTATTTCTGACCACCAAAGCCTGGTAGTATCCAGGCAACCCAGGCAACCATCAGGTTGAGAGGTTAAGCAACCCGTTGTAAAGCTATCAGATTCCAAGGCTGAACCACTAGATGCACAGGCAAACTTGAAGCCCAGAGATGCCCAGGCTGAGTTTTTTGCTTAGCACTTCCTACTTCCTAGATATCTAGGTTATCCATAGATATCTAGCAGGTATGATATCACAATGTGTTAGTCACATAGCAAGTCTACAAGTAACCCAGGTCAAGCTCACTTTTGTACTTGTAAAGCCACTGTCTTATATCCAGCCCAGTCACCCTGGAAAAACTCCAAGTCCATCCAACCATACTTGAAGCCGAATGGACTGACCACTTGGGATCACTTTGGGATCACTGAATCTACTTTATATTATTTCAATATATATTAAAGCAGTAGGATGAGATGAGCTAAATTGGTTTTTATATTCATTTAGGTTAAGAAAGAATACGATACATTCACAACAATTCGAAATAATTCTGGATTTGGGTGGGATATGGAAAAAGGTGTACCAACAGCTCCAGAACAAGTATAGGATACGTACATCAAAGCACATCCTACAGCAGAGAAATTTCAGTACCGTGGGCTTCAAAACTATATCATCCTAGACGAGCTTTGTGCAAATACATCAGCAACAGGCGAGTTTGCACTTAGTACAAACCTTACAATTCCTGGTACATCCAGTACTATTAGTCCAAAGCAGAAAAGACACCAGTTTCAAGGTGGAAAGGTGAAGGGAGAGAGTAAGGAGAAAAATCATCATGAAATCTCTGTCCAGGAGATGGGAGAGAGAGTAAGAGAAGGAGAAAGTGCAAGAGAAGAGGATGTAAGGATGCTCGGAGGAGGCTTGAGCCTTTGTGCTGGAAAAGACTGTGAAGCTGTGAGAGGAGTTGGACAAGAAGGGATTGGATATGGGGGGAAAGCAGGAGAAGGAAGGGAAGAAGGAGAATGGGTTATAGGGACGAGCAAGGAGAGACTAGCCTCAGTGGCTGAGGGCAACAAGATAGGAGATAAAAGAGGATTGAGTGGTGCAGGAATAGGAGGAGGGAAGAAACAAAGGTTGAGTACCTTGAAGACTGTTGAAGAGGAGGAGGAGGAGGATGAGGAGGATGATGATGAGGATGGTGGTGGTAAAAGTGATAAGGGTAAGGAAATTCGGCAGGTTCCAAAGTGAGATCGCAGGTCGACAGGTAAAGCGATTGCACAGGCACTGGATCGAATGAGTGTTACAGCACTATCAATTCAGCGTACGAAGACAGAAGAGGCTGTGGAGAAATTACAGAAGGAGTATGAATCTTTACTTTCAACCAAGGAGTTGGTAAAAGCATTTTGCTTAATGGAAAATGTTGTGAAGGCTTCAGTTTTTGTATCCTTACAGCCAGGGACTGCACGCGATATGTGGCTTCAGAATGAATTGAGTAAATTGTAATTACCTTTTTTTTTTCTTCAAGCTTTCAATTATGTTTATTTCTGGCTATTATCACTCCGTACCACCAATGGTCAGGAAAGTTGATCCTTCCTATTTACTGTACCAATATTATCAATTATTTTTCTTTCCTAACAATCTGAGTTTCAATACTAACCTCCCTTGCCATCTCCGTAGTCCCCCACTATCTCTGGCAGTCTTTCACTGCCTCCAGCAGTCCCCTACCATCCACAGCAGTCCCCTACCATCCACAGTAGTCCTACCATTCTCAGCCATCCTCTATTGTCTACCCTCTTGCCTTGCCAGTGAACCGAACCGATATGTCTTAGCCTATAGGAAGTCTCAACCTGTAGGGTCCCCAGATGGCTGGGACCACTGCTTTTAGTTTATGCTTTTTCATAAAGATCTGAGAGACTTTATACTACTAACCTTATATACCACTAACATGATATGTATAGTCTGACCACATTTTTTGTGCTAATCTATCACGGAATTCCTTCATACCATTATCATCCATTGCTGGATCAACTTCATAAAGGTTTAGTCGTGAGCTATTTGAATCTCTTCCTTCCTCACTTATACACCCATCCCCAGTGCCCTCTTTGTCCCCATATTTCTCCCACCATTCACCCTCAGTGCTGCTATTCCTACTCCTAATGAAATTATGTAAAGCTGCGAGAGCTAAGACTAATTTCACCTGAGTGTCATAAAGATATTCACTTAGTCTAGATAAAATTGGAAATCTTTTTTTGAACACTCCAAAGATTCGTTCAATACAATTGCGTGCTTGTGCATGTCTTAAATTGAATAGCTCTTCCTTATTTTTGGGCCTATTTAAATTAAATGTATGTATAATAAACCTATTAACCTTTTGTAAAATATCAAGGAGAGAGGGTGGAAGAGAGGGTGGATAGAGTTGCTGACCGTAATCTTGTGGTGGACTGCTCACGTAAATGGTATCTGACACCTCGATATGGTGTCAAGAAACCTTTCTTCAAAGCATATCTAGCATCAACAAGAAAGAATTTTCCCTCTGGGACTTCTAGTCCATTCCCGAGCGCCCATTGTAGTACACGCCTATCATGGGCTAATCCTTCCCATCCGGGAATTATACAAGAGAAGTAAAGATCAAATGTGCATATACCTAGAACATTTTGTGTAATATCACCTTTTCGATTCCGAAAGCGAGGGATATCTTTTGCTGGAACACTGGCCGGAATATGAGTGCCATCTGCTGCACCTAATGCGTTTTCAAAATATGGATAAAGTTTGCCTACTTTTTCGAGTATGTTTGGAGCGATAATATTTGAATCTGGAAATTTGATATTTTCGCCAGCAAGAATCACCAATCCTTCAAGTACATCGTTGAAATATCTGTATTTGATTTGATTTAATTATAGATTTATACTCTTAGCATTTGGTTGGATTATTCTCATTAAGTCATTAAGGTTGGTTATATATACATACTTCATGATCGTAAAACCACTGATTTGAAACCGTTCCTGAACCTGACGGTTTACACTATTGTGACCAACAACTGCAAGAAAAATTGCAACTTGCTGTTCAACAGTAACCTTGTCCCCTGCCTTTAGTCCCCCTTTCCTTATCATCCACTCACAGAGTTTAAGATATGTCTCCTTTGGCATCCGTAAAACTTCAAGGATACGGTGTTCATTTGATTGTAGAAGCTCCGTAATATAGGCATTCCCACTTAGTGGGCTAGTACGGCATGGCTTTTTATCAAACTGGAGGCTACCGTAAGCTCCAACAATAAGGGCAATCTGGTATAAGTGGATAGGTGAAAGGATATCAGTTTGCGAATTTATTGGAGGCATTCTGCTGTATTCGTTCATGGTATAGTTGATTGCGAGGTCTGCTTTCTATGTTGTTTATTCACTGATACTACAAGTACATTTACTGATACTAGTGTGTGGGTTAGGGGTTGTTGTTCATGGAGGGTAGGAAAATATTGGTCAGACCAATATTTCAGCAACTGTCATTGTGACTTCATTATGATAACTTGATTATTGCATTATAGTGTCGACCAGACATACCACTTGAACACAAAATGTCAGTTTGCTACAAACCGCTATAATCAGGGTCAAAATGACAGTTTGGAGTGGCGACCAGACGCACCCTAAAACAATTTAACCACAACCAACTCTTCGCCTATATACACTTGGGCCCGCTGGCACCACCTTTATCTGTGTCTGCACTAACCTCTCCCCTTCGAACTTCTCCAACTTCTCTATAATCTCCCTCCTCAACAATCCCATCCCATCTCCCAACACCTTCATCCCATTCGCCACCTCTTCCGTCACCTTTTTCTCTAACTCCCCCAACTGATTACCCTGTTCTCCAGCCATCTCCACCACATTCTTCTCTACATCCACCACTCTCTCTTCCACCCCCACCACAGCCCCAGCCACACTCTTCTCCACCCCTCCCATCCTCTCGTCTACCTTCTCCACAACCCTCACCCACCCCGCTTCCTTCCTCTTTACCGGCACTACCATAAATCTCTTAACCGAACACCATACCCCACCAACTCAAAGGCCAGCATGGTACAGCTCATCCACTTTCTCCCTCCCACACACCCTCACCACCATGGTAGATGACTTCCTCCCCAGTTTCATCCTCTTCTCCCTCTCCCCCTCATCCACCAACCATTGCCCACCCTCACAACTCACAAACTCTGCCTCCTTCAATCCCTCAACCACTCCACCAATCCCATCATCCTACCTCACACCACCAACTTTAACCATAACCGGGAGACCCAGACCCCTATTTTCTTCAGGGTCTGGTGCCCTCCCCAACTTTTTTTCCTCTTTCTCAGCTCCCCTTGAATCTCCCTTGTCTACCTTCCTCTTCTTCCCCTCAGCGATGACTTTAGCCCAAGTATGTGATTTTTGTACAAGAGCTCTTGGTGCAATAGGAGTGCCCTCGCGGACAGCCCTGGGTTCGGTAGGCACTGATTGTGCCCTTTTGCTTCGTGACGGTGTGGGAACTGGGTCCCTCATTGTAAGCTGCAACTGAATTTCCATCTCTTTAACCTTCTTCTTCAACACCCGGACTTCCTCTCGTAGAAGATCGATAATATTCTGTGAAGACATGAAGCCAACTCAAAACTCATGTGACAGTATGTGATTGGTAGAAAACCCAAATCATGGGTTGTGTAAGAAGTAATAAAACCTTTTGGAAAGGTTGTAGTAGTAACGGAGCATAGGGGTATGAGAACTTTGTGGACAGGAGTGTACCAATCGGCTCTTATCTTATCTATACATGCCAAGGGATACCAAGATCAGTGAAAAATCAGATAAGAAATAGTGCTATAAAATAATTTTTGTTTTATATTGTGACTGTCTTGAAAACCCAAACCTGTAACCTATATAAACCAAACTATGCAAATATTTTGTTTGCGATATCGGTATTGGATTGTCTATTCATAATTTGTTGCTTTGTTGGGTTCGTTATTGATTGGTAGGTTGGATTTTAGCTTCCTCAATCATCATCTCTCCGTTTTATCACAAGCAGCTTGTAAACCTTATAGGGTTAATTGCTGGGTTGAAGAATGGCCCACAAACAAAAATAAAAATAAAACAAACATGCCATGTCTCAAATTCATATCTGATTTTTCACTGATCTTGATATCCCTTGTCATTCATAGATAAGATAAGAGCTGATTGGTACACCGCTAACAAAATGGGGGGATTTGCTCCTAGGGTGCTTATTTTATTATTCCTTAGCTGGAGGTTGAATTTCAGTTGACGCTCGTTGTGCTGATCTACTCCCGTTTCACGTACCCGAGCAGCCAAGAATCCCAACCTACTCTACAGGCAACAGCAAGCCACGTGACATAGCATCACCGAACCTTGGCACTAGGCGCGTCGCAGGTCAACAACGCCGACCGCTGTCTAACTTGCTTGGTTATCCACTCGTCACCCTCCGTCTGCGCATCACCCACATCACCACCCCCTACAGAACCCCGCCACCCTCCGCTCACATCCCTCCCACCTGTCTTTACCCCCCACAACACCTCCATTGCTACCGTTGACTTCGCTATAAAAATTACTATTTTACCCAGCCATCCTATTGGAGTACCTTTTGGAAAAACATTGAGCCTTCCCTCAGCTAATTTCCTCTTGAATCGCCGAGCTCTATGATGGCAGCCCGCAATCGCCCTAGAGCTCTCCCGAAGGAAGAAGTCGATGCGCATGAGGAGCGTGATCTCTGGATAAAGATCGTGCGAGAACTCCAGGAGCTCCGGCACATGACCGAGCGCGTCCAAGAGCTCATGATTGAAATCCAACGGGAGGAGGAACGTCAGGCAGAAGCCGGTTAGTTCAATATTCCCAACCGAAATTCTAATATTGCGCATCCTCTCTCAGTTTATATACACAGAGGCCTCCCCCACCTGATATGGGCGCCATTTGCTAACCCCGCCCGTAGATCCGTCTCTGGAGGATCTAAAGCTTCTCGAGAAATTATATACGGAGCATTATGACCTTGCCGAGAAGGAGCAGCGGTAGGCCGCGAGTGCACTCGGGCTGCTATATTAAAAACTAACGTAATGTTAGGACCTTACAATCTGTTTTGGTATGGAATGATCTTCTCATAGCTCTGAGGACTGCTACAGAAGGCGGGGATAGAGGAGGTAAGAGCTTCTCTTAATTCTGCTTAGCGTTCACCTTTTTCTTTTTTGTACTTATTGGCTTGCATCACTCCCATTCTGTATGGGTTAATTCTATTTCACTTCATGGCGTTTTCCCGGCTTTCGGCACTTATCTGGCTCTCGGCCTCCCATAATATTTTCTTTATATCTTCTCGAAGAGGCTTACCATTTACTCACCATCTATAGGCGAGAAGAAGCGCAAGCGCAAGCTCGACGATGCTGTTGCTGCTGATAGCCCGTCCAATCGAAATATCAAGGTTGCCAGGAGCATGTCTGCGGCACCCGATTCACACAATGGCCTCCAGAAAGATTCTGAAGTTGCATACCGTCTGCCGAAGCAGAAAAATTCCGAGGGCATGTGGATTCAATGTATCATAGTTAGCGTCTCTGGGGAAGGGAATAAGCGGAGGTATGAGATCTCCAAAATCACTGTTGTATCATGTGCAAGAAACGTTGTTCACACATCACTCCATTAGATATGAAGTACAGGATCCGGAGCCCGACGAGGCCGGCGGTCATGGAACAACATATAAAGCTTCTGCGGGTGCATTGATCCCTATCCCCAAAGACTCTACCGGACTATTGCCATATCCTGTTGGCAAGCAAGTTCTTGCAAGATATCCGGAAACAACAACCTTTTATAGAGCTGAGGTGATGGGAACAAAGGTAAGTTACTTGTCTGATGGCCCACGCGTGGACGAAACTAACATTCAGGACAGAGAGATGGCACATGTAGACTGAAGTTTGAGGGCGAGGAAGAGGTTGGAAAGGAAACTGAGGTTGAGCGAAGGCTGGTTTTAGACGTCGGAAACAAGTAGCTATGGAGTGGTGACGACTGCCCAAAAGAGAGACAAAAGGCAGACTTCTAGAGTGACGGGTTCTTCTCCTAGTCGGCATACGGATGGATACCTTTTATTTACCCTTTCGATTCCCATTATTAAAAATTTCTTGATGCTTTTCTTTCTTTCTTCTTTTCCCTTTTTCCTTCTTTGCTTTTGATTTTGTGTTTTCGGTGGGACAGGATGGAGTTTTTGGCATGTATCATAAATTACATTATTTTCATTGTAAAGCTTTCAACGAATGATTAGTTTTAACAAATTCCACATACAAGAATTTCACTCAATAAGTTTTCCACATCTGACTTTTCGTACTTTTAATGTATATAGATAGGCCAGCCCTGACACGATGATATCATCAAACGAATACAAAGTACAATGCGCATTAACGAATACCGATGCGAGTACGTGCTTATTTATTATGAATACGATACAGCATGATATGATATTACTTCGACCTCTGCCCCCCCACAGTGCCAACCTCCTCATCGCCCTTCCCCGCCTCGGCCCTGACACCGAAGTCCATCCTCCGCGACGCACTCTCGGCCGCCTCCCGCTCCCGCTCAATACGCATGCCATCCTCCACCGGCTTCAGCAAGTTCTCCATGCCCACGCCCAATCGCACGGTCCGGTCGTTCTGGCTCTTGAGTTCCGCGTGTCTTGTTCGCAAGGCTGTGACTAATGCTTCCATTCTGCCCAGTATATTTCCTTTCGTAACGACCACGCAGACCGCACACACTCCACGTCAGCTGTGGATCTTTTATTTTTTATTTTTTATTTATTTATTTATATCTTTAAGCGGATGGATGGATGGATGGATGGATGGATGGATGGATGGATGGATGGATGGTATGGGGACTGGGGTTGGGGTGGCTTATCTCTTTCAACTATTGGAGCGTAGTGGGATGTTGGGTCCATTCTTTCTTTTTCGTAAAATCCTCCTTTTGGTGTTAAGGGGTTTTTTTATTTTGTAGGAGGGTGTGGATGGATGGAAGGGTGCTGTATCGTTGATTGATGATGGATAGGTTGGTGGATGGCGGATGGATGTGGGTGGTTGACGGGGAGTGGATAAACAAATTGTCCGGACCTGCAGGTGGTGTGTGCTTTTTTGTGTGTGGATAAATGAGAGTTGAGAATTTGGGATCACGATGACGATGAGATACAGTAGATGGGGGTTGATTTTTTTTTCATTTTTTTCATTTTTTTTCATTTTCTTTGCTTTTCTTTGCTCTTGAGTTGCACTGTGCATTTGAAGTCTTTGTTTGATTTGATGTTACGGTACTTTGTGGTCTACGGTTACGGTACTTTGACTTGTGCTATGGTTGGATTGGTTGTTATATTTATTACTCGCCATAGCCTTACAGCAATATTCTGAGAGTTACAACAGGTTGGATAATAATTGAGCCCTACCGTTGTTAGTAGTCCTGAGGTCCTCCTCCATCATCATTGAAGGGAAACATTTTGCTTGTGAGCTAGAGACACGCGGCCACAAGACCTTTCTTCTCATCGAATCAGCTCAAAGCTGTCTTACAAAATGCCTGGCTGTTTTGCCCTGGCTATAAGCATACATATACCGTAGTATTATACTTTTGCTCGAGGAGGGTTCTATAGTACGAGGATGTTTCTCTTTATTTCTCACTGTCCCCATCGCGTGACCTGTACCAACAATTGAGAACTGCCGTTACAAGGTCTATAACCTCACAAGAACAACTTATCATTTATCATACTCTAGATACACCATCGATAGCTTCATATCATAGCGGACCGAAGCTTTTTTTCTTATCCCCCGCACCACAAAAAAACAGGGCCTTCGTCTCCACAAAAAGTTTTGCTCGGTCGGTTGAGGCGAACATCGGCTTCTATAGTTTCTCTACATCTTCTACGTTTGTCATCGGGACCCTGGAACTGTTGAGCGGCCCCAACACATGTAGGCATTCCCCCAGTTCTTTTCTCCTGGCCCTGCGTTTGCCCTTTTTGGGGTTATGGACCCGCTATCCTCTCGCCTTTTGCTGTGAATTTGCTTGTTACTCATGTGGGTGTAGACTTGGAATTTTTTACGCCTTTTACATGCTTATCCAGACCCTTGATTTTTACTATCCTAATTTGCCATAACTTTATCACCCCTTTCGTATCTTTTTGTCTTTTTGCCGGTGGAAACTGTGTGATGGTGGTGGTTTGCCTCTGACCCGACGTCCTGGGGACTAGCGGTTAGACCGTCCTCGTGCCAGTTAACTGTACCGGTACGATAGAAACCTGGGATCAGTCCAACAACACACACACACGGCTGCTGCGGTATCGGTACGGCCCTTTCAATCACTCTCTCTGCCACCGTAGAGTACGGTACTCAGGCTGCTTTACTTGCTTGCTTCCTACGATACCACAAGGAATCTCGGAACACCCGCAAATTAATAGGGGCAAAGAGAATACTTTTCATCCTTTTTCTGCAATTTGAGCGGAAAACTTCCTCCATCTTTTGACCCAAGCATATTATTCTCCAGCCAAAAGGGGATAATACGGGGTGTCATTGTTACGTTGTTGTGAGTTGTTCTGATTCGTTGGGATTTTCAGGGGGAAAAAAATTTGGAGGCGTTGCCGTGAAATTTGGATTAATAGGGATACAACGGCTCGTAAGCCAAACTCCCTAAGGGGCCTCGAAAGTCGAAGAGAAGTACTTCACTTATTTCCTTCTTTCCTTTCCCTTTTCCTTTAACCACCTCAGAATTGAGTTCATTCACCACCACCACCTGCACTGCGTAACGCAGCAACTGCCGCAATGCAGCTTCCACTCCTCCCTCCGTCCTTAACGACGAAGAAACCTCCTCCACAATGGGACCCATTTACTCCCATGGTTACTGGCCTCTCCAAGAGTGCTTGTATACATCCCATTCATACAATCGTGATAATAGCTCTTTTAGCTTCGACAACCTATATCTCAATTCTTGAGAATAGTTTGTTTGAGAGAAATGGAAGGAATTGGTTCGGTGGTGTAAAGAAAGGGGCACTTCTTGATGGAAGTGTTCGAGTGGGCCTTGGTGAGGAAACTCAATGGAAGTGGAAGGACATTGGAACTCAGGATATGGAAGATAAGGTATGTTCTTGTTATTCTAATTTCAAGCTTTACTTGTCTTTTTGCTGATTGATTGATTGATTGAACAATGCACAGTCTGCTACGGAATTGGCTCTTTTGACCCTTTCATTCCCGGTGGGATCAAAGTTTTCGGTACCGGTACCCGCCAACAGTTCGGCAATTGCTCTCCCCTCGGACCTCTCATCCGCCGTTTATGCTATTCCTCATTCTGAGCTTAACAGCTTCGTGGACTCTGTTGCCGAATTGCCGGCTGCCGAGGGCCATAGTAATCAGGGTCGTCGTTGGGTTCAAGTTGGGTTAGACCGTACAAAGAGAAGTTGGGCGGAGAGGATCCATGAATCTACAAATAGCTTTATCGAGCTTGTCAAGGTGAGAGATAATCCGTGTGCCATGATGTTTGACATGCTAATATGAGCTGTAGAATGCGGAGCCACTCGACATTGCTATCATGTTTCTTGGATATTTGTCCATGCACTTGACATTTTTGTCATTGTTCATGTCTATGCGACGCTTGGGATCCAACTTCTGGTTGGCGACGACTGTACTTTGTTCTTCGACTTTTGCCTTCCTCTTTGCATCTATCGCAACTCACAAGATGGGAGTTCCAATCAACATGATTCTCCTTTCCGAAGGTCTCCCATTTTTGGTTGTCACTATCGGATTTGAAAAACCAATTATCTTGACCAGAGCTGTTCTCGAGGCTTCACAGAAGAAGGCTAGACAAGCTGGTTCTTCTAATGGTGCTCCCATTCAGGCTGCCGTTGTGGCTGCTGTTCGGGATAAGGGATTCGAAATTGTCCGTGATTACATAATCGAGATCATCATTCTCTCTCTTGGAGCTGCGTCCGGTGTGCAAGGTGGATTACGACAATTCTGTTTCTTGGCTGCATGGATTTTGGCTTTCGATTGTATCCTTCTTTTCACTTTTTACACCGCCATACTCGTCATTAAGCTCGAGATAAACAGAATTAAGCGTCACGTCGCTCTCCGCAAGGCACTTGAGGAAGATGGCGTCAGCAGGAGGGTTGCCGAGAACGTAGCCAGATCTAACGAATGGCCTCGCATCAATATGAGTGTGGGAGATTCTAATGGCGAAAAGGACGCCACCGCCAAGGTGGAAGATACCGGAGTGTTCGGCAAGCGTGTTCGGGATTCGAGTGTCGGAAAGTTTAAGTTTTTGATGGTTACTGGATTCGTGCTCGTCAACATCTTCAATCTATGCACTCTTCCCTTCAGGGATAATTCGAGTTCGACGGTTATTGCCATGGAAAACCAGGCGGCTAATGTTGATGTTTGGACCCTTGTGGGTGCATCATTGGACAGTATGATTTCCGACAAGATTCCAATGGTCGTTACTGTTTTGAAGCCTATCGAATATGAGATTAGACCATTGAGTGCGAAGGCTTTCCCATCAGCGACTACCAGTCGTGGCTATGACTCCAGCGATCCCTTTGACGGACCCGACCTTTCTCTTGCTGAGGGAATGGGAGGCAAGGTAGTTGAGGGCTTGCTAAGGAGCCTGGAAGATCCTGTCTTGAGTAAATGGATCTTTGTTGCGCTTGCAATGAGTTTGGTTCTTAATGGATACCTGTTCAACGCTGCAAGGTGGAGTGTCAAGGAAACCGGCCATAGCCACGAGTATGAAGCTAGCACTACTGCTAATGGCCCGGCCGATAAGTCTGCGGCACCTGCCGTTGTTGAGAGAATTGTTCCTGTAAACTGTACTTGCGGTGGGGGAGCCGGAACTCGGCACAGCATTGAAAACGGATTGCCCATTGGACAGGAGACTGGAAGCGATCTTGGTAGAACGCTTGCTGAATGTGAGGAAATGCTCAAGGAAAAGCGTGCAAGAGAACTCAACGACGCAGAGCTTGTGGAATTGTCTCTCCGCGGAAAGATACCCGGCTATGCCTTGGAAAAGACCCTTGCTGACACTGGCCGCGCGGTCCGCATTCGACGATCCGTTATTTCAAGAACACCTGCTACTATGGACAAAACTGGCTTATTGGAACGCTCTCTCCTCCCCCACGAGCATTACGACTATGATAGAGTTCTTGGTGCCTGCTGTGAAAACGTTATTGGTTACATGCCTCTTCCCGTTGGTATTGCCGGTCCCTTGAACATCGATGGTGAAATTTTCTATCTCCCTATGGCTACAACCGAAGGTGTCTTGGTCGCCAGTGCTTCCCGTGGATGCAAGGCTATCAATGCCGGTGGTGGGGCTGTTACCGTCTTGACTGGAGATGGAATGACTAGAGGACCTGTTGTCGAATTCCCGAACGTTCGTAGAGCTGGTGCTGCCAAGAACTGGATCGATTCCGAGGAAGGACAGAGGAGACTCAAGAAGGCTTTCGACTCGACTTCTAGATTTGCTAGACTTCAGACTATCAAGACTGCTCTTGCCGGAACCTATCTTTTCATCAGATTCCGAACTACCACCGGTGATGCTATGGGTATGAACATGATTTCCAAGGGAGTCGAGTATGCCCTTCACGTCATGAGCGCAGAATGTGGATTTGATGATATGTTCATTGTCTCTGTTTCCGGAAACTATTGTACCGACAAGAAACCCGCCGCTATCAACTGGATCGAGGGACGTGGCAAGAGTATCGTTGCTGAGGCTATCATCCCTGCTGCCGTTGTCAGGAGTGTTCTCAAGAGCGATGTCGATGCTTTGGTTGAGCTAAATATCTCGAAGAACTTGATTGGTAGTGCAATGGCTGGAAGTGTTGGTGGCTTTAACGCTCACGCTGCCAACATTGTTACCGCTCTATTCTTGGCTACTGGACAAGATCCCGCACAGAACGTCGAATCCTCCAACTGTATCACTGTTATGAAGAAGTAAGCCCTTACGCTCGTCTTTTATCCCTCAATATATATCTAACATTTCTATAGGACTGCTGAGGGTGCTCTCCAAATCTCGGTCTCTATGCCCTCGATCGAGGTTGGTACCATTGGTGGTGGAACCATTCTAGAGCCTCAGGGTGCTATGCTTGACCTTTTGGGTGTACGCGGAGCCCATCAAACCAATCCTGGAGATAACGCTCGCAAACTCGCACGCATCGTTGCTGCTGCGGTTTTGGCTGGAGAGCTCAGTTTGTGTTCAGCTCTTGCTGCAGGCCATCTCGTGCAGAGCCATATGGCGCATAACAGAAGTGCACCCACTTCCCGTGCTACTACTCCTATGCCTTCTGAAAAGGCTCCTCTTGCGGGACTAACCATGACCGCGATGAGATAGAAGTTTGAGATACCCATCATAAAGCGAGCGAAGGCGTTGGTGTATAGCTGTATTTTACCGGATCATCTGCGCCAGGTCATGTTTCTTTCGTTTTCCATATTTTTTTCATACCAAGAAAAAGCAACGGGTTCAACCCCGGGCTAATTTTTCTTGTTTCCTTTGAGCATTTTTACACTGCATGTATGTGCACGGGTTATCAGTCTTCGCTGGGAGCAAAGATATGAAAAAAAATGGGAGTTGGGATGGTGTTCTATTTCTGCTGTATATGTTTTTTTCTTTTTTTTTCTTGATAGAGATGGACTAGCTACGGTATTTAATATCCAGGAGTGAAAGGTGGTTAGAATAATTTCGTGTCGTCGAGTGGTTTGTGAGCTGTGAGCTGTGAGCTTGAGCTGGGGGGGGGGATTCTAGTAACTTTAGATATGAATTCAATGACATGGTATACGAATGGGGTTTTAATATATGGTACCTTTGCGAATATTAATTCATGGCTTGTCATTCAGTATGTGTTGAAATTGTGATTTGAAGATATTGAGTTTTAAGTGATGTGTGCCAAGTGCTCTCAAATCGCAGTTAGACTACCCAGCTGCCCAGGGCATTGAGCTTGCCAAGACCTAACTAATATTTTCCCCATCCACAAAGGGCCTAGCCGCCAAGATATCAGAGCAGAGCCTCCAGAAAAAATATTCAATCTGAGACAGTTTCAAAAAAGTCTTCCCCACCATTTATCGAGCAAACTTCCCACGAAAGATTCTCGATAACCCACCCACAATTTCCACAATTACACACAAGCAATGACACGAACGTCAAAGCCCGGCGGCGCCGCCGCCGGCAAAAAGGGCGGCACAAAGTCGACGAAAAACCACACCTTCCAATCCTTCACCCAAAAGCTGCAGAACCTGAAAATCGACCCGATACGCAAAGTCCGGCGACGAGTGCAGGACGAAGCGAGCGAGATCTCCTTCTTCCACAGCGCGCTGGAGAAATGGGTCGATCTGAATCTATCCAGCACATTCGTGGAATTCGTGCGGCCCGTGCGGCCACTGTCAGAGTCGCTGCCGCACATCTTACATCACAAGCAGAGGATTTTCGAATTTTTGGTTGGCGGGATTAAGTCCCGGGACGTCAATGCCTTGGAACCGTTGCTAGATTTGTTAACGCAGTTCGCGCATGATCTTGGGGTGGAATTTCAGGGCTTTTTCGAGGAGAGTGTGGGGTTGTTGGCGGGATTGGTGGCTGAGGGTTTCGTGGATGCGCAGGTTATTGAGTGGGTGTTTGGCGCGCTGGCTTATCTGCTCAAGTACCTTTCCCGCTTGCTCGCCGGGGATCTCAGGCCGTTGTTTGGTGTTGTTAGGGGCATGCTGGGCCGTGGTGGTGGGAGGGGGTTTGTTAGAAGGTGTGCTGGGGAGGCGGTGGGGTTCTTGGTTAGGAGGGTTAAGCCTGAGGTGGTTCGGGATTTGGCTAGGGCTGTGTTTGAGGACCTTCGGGAGTGTGAGGGGGGCTGGGTGCCTGGGTATATGGAGGGGTTGATGGAGTTGTTTAGGGAGGGGTGTGTGGTGGGTTTTCCCTTCACCGGGTTTGGGAGTGAGTGGCGGTGATGGGGATGTGAATGGCTAATTGGTGTTTTAGGGCGTTGATCGGGGGCTACATTCTAAAGCCCCGGTAGTGATTGAGTCGTTAATACAAGTTGCGAAAGAGATGGGCGAGGATATCGATAGTCGGAGCTTCAAGATCATTGAAGGGGTTTTAATATCACTTGTTCACCACACGAACGACGAAACATTCCGTCCGGCTTTACAAGTTGTATACACGATCAAAAACTCCAATGACGAACTCAGTACTCGAATGTCCGCACGCCTCCTCTACACATGCATTACTGTCCGAAAAGGAAACCGCATCTCAGACTGGGATACCGCCGGCGAAGTCGCAGTCACAAACATCCAGACCGCAATGAAGCTCTCAGAGGATAACAGCAGCGAAGAGAGGACTAAAGAGACGATGTGGGAGTCACTCAAGGCTGCGGCAATGGTGATGCAGATCGCCGATATGGAGGTTGTGATTTCCCGGCTGGGACGGATAATGGATTCAGTCAGGGAGTTCCAGGACGGCCAATTGTTTTTGCCATTTTGCGAATTTTTGGCGGACACTGGAGTGGAGAGGTTTAGGATTTTTATGTTGCCTTATTTTCAAAGGTATGCTTTGTACAAGTGCGAGTTTGTGATTCCGAGAGCAAATACTAATGATAATTGGGGGGATAGGTTTATTACTGCAAAGTGGGCGACTGCAGAAGATAATTTACTGTATTTAATTCCGAAATTGGGTGCGAATGGATCACTCGTTCCTTCCGGGGACTCCCCGGATAGGCCTGGCTTGGCGGGGGTTCTGGGAGATAAGTCCCCGATGACGGCCGGGGCGATTGATAATATTCAGGAGTTTTTCAAGAATATAGAGGGTGGTGATAGGGATGCTTTAAGGGTTCGGGCGACGAAGATTTGGGAGTATCTTAATGTTGTACTTGCGTTGTCGGGTAGTCTTCAGGGAGAGCAGCTTCCTGGTGGTCTGGCTGATGCTTTGGAACAATTGCTCAATGGCTTGTTTTCATTGCCAGGGAATACCGAGTTTGCGGCATTGACGGGGAAGGCTCTGACAGTGTTCTCTAAGTATCCATCCATTGGGTCACGGAATTTGGAGGGACCACTGGGTATTGCATTCCCGAAACTAGCAGATAATTCAGTCTTCCTCCAGGGTGTCGTCGACTTCCTCACCCTCTCAACAGCAACGAACTTCACAGACAAAGTCCTCACCCCCGTGGTCGACAAACTAATAACCAACCTCTCCAGCTTCTCCCATGACATACGCTCTCACTCACTAAGATGTCTTGAACTCCTCCATGTTGCCAAAAACCCACAGAAACAAGACTCAGATGTCGTCAGCACCGCACAGATAATCGAGAACACGCCATTGGAAATCTCCAACGCAAGGAATATATCACTCTACGTCCGAAGGTTAGCAAGCGAGTATTCTTCCGTCGCAAAGGGGTCATGGGAGAGTAGGATTGTGCCGTACTACTGCTTTGGTCTGTTAACAGTGCATTTCTCGCCGGTGTGGGATGATGCTACGACTACGCTTTCGAAAGTTGCTGAACGGGATGAAGAAATGGTGGCCATGCTTGCATTTGAGTGGTTGGAGCAACAGCATGGGGCCATCCCCGAGGCGACTGATAGTGGAGCGAGTGATAGTGGGAAGGCCCCGTTGAATGGGTTTGAGTGCTCGAATTTGAAGATGGTCGAGGAGGTTGCTGGGAAGTGTGTCATGGGCAAATTTGAAGCTGTGGCGGAGTTGGAGGGGAAGTATGCCGAAGTATGTTGGTTTCTTGATGCCCCCGGGAGTGTCTTTGGCTAATTGTTTAGGACTTGAAAATACCGACGTTATCTACCTCAGTAGCCCGAATGCAGGCTTTGAAAGTCCTCACGGAAATCCCGTACATTGCCGAAAAGCGGAGCAGAAAATTAGTGCCCATGTTCCTGGAGTGGTCCACCTTTGGAGACGCAGAAGATGGCGAGGACGAAGAGGAGACTAAGACTCCATCCAAATGGCTGAGGAAAGAGCAGTCCGCCATGCTAACATTATTCACCAAATTCACAAATCCCCGATCATTATATAAGTCAGAAGCAGTATATTCCGCACTTTTATCCCTCCTCGCCTCTGGAGATCCTATGATTCAGGCGCTGGTCCTCAAGTGCATATTCACTTGGAAAACCCCCGCTATACGAACATACGAAGATAATCTTAATAACTTACTCGACGACACGAGATTCCGTGATGAGATCACGCACTTTGTCCAGATCGGCGAGGACGAGTCCATGATCCAGGATGACCATCGGGAGAAACTTATGCCTGTCTTGCTACGATTACTCTACGGACGAAGTTTGTCCAGGAAGAACGCAACATCCGGAAAGAAGGGCATGGAGTCCCGGAGGATAGTAGTCTTAGTTTGCCTAGCGAACTTTCAACACTGGGAGCGCGAGCTGTTCATTGATATCGCGCTTGGAAATCTTGCGAAGGTGTCTGAACGATTCGTCGAGAAGAGCTCGGAGAAGTACGTCCTTCATATGGAAGCACTCGGCACCGCGCATGTCTCGAACAGGAAGCAAGTGGGTTTTGTGAGGATGACGGAGGACATGATCCGCCAGCTTGGGTCCACGCTTTTGCCGTTTACGGATAAGATTGTGGACGCTTTGCTGTATTGTCTTGTCATGGCTACGAGGACCATTAATTCCCGGGAAGATAGCATGGATGAGCAGGATGATGCTGTTGCAGTTAAAGCTGCTAGGGCGATTCGCCAGGGGGGGTTCAAGTGTTTGAATGGGTTGTTTAATAGTTGTCCTACGTTCTCGTGGACACACTATATGCCGGCTGTTTTCGACCAGTTGGTTAATCCACGATTGGATGCTCTTCCGATAGAGACCTCCCAAAGTCCATCTGGGTTACTGCAGTTGTTCTCAACATGGGCGAATTCCAAGGATACTATCATGATTCTGGCAGACTATAACCCTGCAGTTCTACCGAAGATAGCGGCATGTCTCGCAAATAAGAGTGTGAAAGATGAGGTCGTCCTCTTCATTATCAAGATCGTTAAGCAGATAGTCTCACTCGTGGGCTCGGAAGGCGGGGTCGGACCTAGACTCCTCGAGCCAAATGTCGATGTCTTATTAGTCAACCTGGGGGATATCCTACACAAGAGTCCTGGGAAAGAAGTTCTTGAGCAAGCTGTTGAGGCCATCTCTAAAATCGCGCCGTTCGTGTCGGGCGATACGGAGACTACGCACTTGGTGGAGATTTCCGTGTTCTTGCTGGATCAGCCATCGAGGAGAGTTAGTCCCAAAGCTAAGAGTGACATCCTCAAGATTCTGCTACACTTCCTTCCACTGTGTATTATGGAGAAGGGGGGCAAGTTATATGAAGATACTTTCCGATGTGTATCTTCTCTATTCGGATTCTTTAAAGATAGAGAGGGTAGAGAGACCTTAGCAGGCGTCCTCAATGTATTCGCCGAGCGAGACAAGGAACTCGTCCAAGTCGCGGAATTATCCAGACAACTCAATTCATTCTCCGATAGAAGACTCGACGAACCAGACTTTGAGAAACGTCTTGAAGCATACGGCAAGATTAATGAAGAGCTCTACTTGCAGTTCTCACCGAAACAATGGATGCCGCTCATATTCAACATGCTCTTTTTTATCCGTGATAATGAAGAGTTGGCAATCCGCACGAATGCTTCTTACGCACTCAAGCGCTTCGCTGAGAGCTGTGGGCAGAAATCTGAAACCGATGAGAAGGAAGCGTACCTCAAGATCCTCTCGGAAACGCTCATGCCAACGCTGAAAAACGGTGCTCGCGAACAGTCTGAGCTTGTACGAATGGAATATGTTGCTGTCGTAGCACATATCGTCAGGGAATGCAGTTTTTGGGAAGAAGTCAGCGACATGAAAGCGCTTCTAGTCGGGGACGATGAGGAGGCTAGCTTCTTCAACAACATCCTGCACATCCAGCAACACCGCAGACTCCGTGCGCTGCGAAGACTAGCCATCACCTCGCAGAGGGAGAACATCCAGAGTTCGAATATCGCGCACTTTTTCCTGCCGCTGGTGGAGCACTTTGTCTTTGACCAGGCAGAGGACGCGCATAATCTTGCGTCTGAAACGGTAGTTACTATTGGAGCGTTGGCGGAGCAGTTGACCTGGACGCAGTATCGCGCGCTTTTTAGACGGTATACTGGGTACTTGAAGTCGAAGCCGGAGTTGGAGAAGATTGTCGTTCGGTTGATTGGAACGGTCGTGGACTCCCTGGCTCGTGCGGTGGCTGCGAAGGCGAATGCTGCGGCGGTGGTGAAGGGTGGAGATGGGGACGTTACTATGGGGAATACCATGAGTCGGCTTGCGGAGTCACTCCCTGAGCAGCGGACTTTGGCGGAGGATATTAGCAAGGGGTTTCTATCTTCGCTGAACGAGTATCTGCATCAGAAGGATGAGTCGACGGTCAGCTTGAGAGTTCCGATAGCAGTTTCGATAGCGAAGCTGCTGAAGCTTATGCCTGATGATATGCTTCGTCTCCGATTACCTCCCGTTCTCACGGACGTTTGCCATATTCTCCGAAGCAGAGCTCAAGAATCACGGGATATGACTCGGAAGACGTTGACGGAGATTACTACGCTGCTGGGGCCGCAGTACTTTGAGTTTGTGCTCAAGGAGTTGAGGGGTGCTCTCTTGCGTGGTTACCAACTGCACGTGTTGTCATTCACTATGCACTCCATTCTGGTCTCTGTTACGCCGACGTACTCTCCCGGCGCGCTGGATTACTGCGTTGGGCAGATCGTGTCTGTCGTTATGGACGATATTTTTGGTGTTACGGGTATGGAGAAGGATGCGGAAGGGTATATCAGTAAGATGCGGGAAGTCAAGAGTAGTAAGAGTTACGATTCTATGGACTTGATGGCGTCGATGACTACGCTTCCATACTTGGGAAGCCTTATTCGACCGATTAGTGCCCTGCTAAAGGAGAATATGAACCTGAGAATGTCACAAAAGATCGATGAACTCCTCCGAAGAATCACAGTCGGGCTACTAAGGAATAAAGAAATCGAGTCCGAGAAGATGCTCATCTTCTGCTACGAGGTTATCCAAGAGGGGTACAAGCAGGACTCTGCCGAGACCCGGGAGAAAGAAATTGATCCGAAGACGCAGCGGTACTTGATAAATCTGAAAGTTCCTTCAAAGGCTGCCTCGGGGGTGACTACTTCCTCGCATATGTACAAGCTTACCAGGTTCGCGCTGGATATCTTAAGGACTACGCTGCAGAAACATGATAGTCTCATGACGCCGAGGAATTTGGCGAACTTTATTCCCGTGATTGGTGACGCTTTGTTATCCAAGCATGAGGAGATTCAGATCTCGGCATTGAGGGTTCTGACCACTATTATTCGGACTCTTCTGCCTGCTATTGATGAGGGCGCGGAGGTGTTTATGGGACAGGCATTGAGCTTTATCAAGTCTTGTCCGTCGATGAATGCGGAACTTGCACAGGCGAGTTTGAAGTTAATATCGTCTATTCTACGAGAGCGGAGGAACGTCAAGATTAAGGAACGTACAATAGGGTATCTCCTCACTCGTGTGAAGCCTGATCTAGAAGAGCCAGATCGTCAAGGTGTCACCTTCAATTTCCTCAAAGCGGTGATGGCTCGCAAGGTTATTATACCGGAAGTGTACGACGTCTTAGATAGTGTCGCTGCAATCATGGTCACGAACCAGACCCGCTCTGTGCGAGATCTGGCAAGAGGAGTGTACTTCCAGTTCTTGATGGAGTACCCTCAAGGTAAAGACCGACTGAGCAAGCAACTAGCATTCCTGGTAAAGAACCTGGACTACGTCCACCAGTCCGGCCGCCACTCCGTTCTCGAAGCCGTCAACCTCCTATGTACAAAAGTCGGCGACAACCTCATCCAACAGATCTTGGGCACCTTCTTCGTTCCGCTGGTCATGCGCCTGATCAACGACGACTCATCCGAATGTCGGGAAATGGCCGGCGCACTCATCAAGAAGATTCTTGAACGCGCCGACAAGGACAACCTCTCGACGTTCATGACGCTGACGAGAAACTGGTTGGACCAAGACCAAAAGCCACTCCTGGTCCGTTCAGCACTGCAAATATACGGCTTGCATCTCGATGCCTCACCCACCACCGCGAAGACAGACCTCAACTTCGTCATCGAGAAACTCCACACCATCATACAAACCTCCAGTGGGGAGCAAGACACGCACTGGGAGAACCTCTACTTCTCCCTGCAAACATGGGCCAAGATGGTCCTTCTCTTTCCAGAAACCGCCTTCTCAGCTACCCAATCAGAAATCTGGGCCTCAATCCGCGAATGTCTCTCCTTCCCGCACGCCTGGGTTCGCCTCTCAGCGGCACGCCTGACAGGACTCCTCTTCGCCGAATACGCCGCTAAATCCCCGCTCGACAGTACACCCCTCGACAACGGCCGTGGCCTAGCCCTCTCTTCAACCAGCATGATCCACACCGCACGGATGATCTCCTCGCAATTAAATTCCCCAGAATTAAGCCAGGAGCTCTCCCTGCAAGTCGTGAAAAACTTGCTATTCCTGGCAAAGTGCTTTCACGCAGCTAGTATTCCCGCGCTGTCCGCTGTTCCTGTGAACGATGCTGAGACCGACGACGTCGACGTCGAAGAGGAGGAGAAAGAAGGGAAGAGAACGGCGATGCAATGGCTAACCCAAAGAATCTCTGCAATCCTCCGCAGCGAGAAAAACATAAAAAAGGGATTACAAGGGAAGAGAGCTGCCTTGCAGTTCATCGGCGGAGTGGTCCACTTTTTGTCCGCGGCAGATTTAGAACCCCTCGCGGAAATAATTTTAAGACCGATATATAACCTTCTAGAGGTAAGCGGTATGCATCTCATGAAAGGTACTTGTCCCCCCCTCGAGCTACGCTCGGAAATATTGATCGCTGACGATTAGCAGACCTAAAACCAACCGCCCAGGAACTCCAATCCGCCATTTCGGAAAAGCTTGGCACAACCGTGTTTGCCGGGCTGTATAGGCAGGTGCAAACTGAGGTTGCGGAGAGAAGGAGGGTTAGGAAGGGGAAGAGGGCTGTTTTGGTGAGTTTTCTCTTTTTGCCCTCCGGGGGGGTTGCTGGGGAAGGGGCTAATGAAGTGTAGGCGGTCGCGGACCCTGAAAAAGCTGCTGCGAAGAAGATCAAGAAACATGAGAGGAAGAGGGAGGTTCGGAAGGAGAAGGGGAGGGTGGAGAGGGAGGGGAGGTGGGGGAGGAGTGGATAGTGTATTATGGTGTGTTTTTTTTTGTGATTGTGATTGTGGTTGGTATTTATAGAGGTTTTTTTTTTTTTTTTTTTCATATTTATTTTCTCTTGCCTCTTTCCTGCCTGCCTGCCTGTTTGGTTAATTGGTTGGTGGTTTAATCGATTTGGAACAAAAGTGTCCACTTGAAGGGGGTTTGCCTTGCCAATGCGTAACTTTGTTAGAATGCTTAAAGATAGAATGGAAGTTCTGAAGCTACTCTACATTTTTCTTCATGGTTCCCTTCGAGGTGAGAAATTTCATGCACGTTTTGAAGCATCTGTCCTACTACGGTACTGTTTTTTACCTGAGAAATAACTCACGAAGATCATCCTTCTGCTGCAGGGCGCAAAGTGTACAGTGCACGGCTATACGTCTTACTTACTCGAGTAGTGAGTGAAGATGACTTGAGGGGATCCCCCATTCCAGATCACGAAATATCACCCGTGTCGCTCTCGTCATGTGGATGGCAAGGGGGGTAAATATATCAAGAGGTAGAAGGTGGACAGATTTATTTTTTTTCCCTTTTTCAGGAGATGGGAGTTGGAGAGTGTGTGTACGGTACGTTATTGTTGGGTTTTGTATATACTGGGGTTCGTAATGTCACAGAATAAGAGTAGTAGAATGCACAAGTGAGTGAAAAGCTATTTTTTTTTATATCTATCATTTTAATGAAAAGTCTGCTCCACCGTACCGCGTAATTAGGAGCCGGCGGTGGGGTGCTAGATCACGGCATCTACTTCAATCTCTCCAACACTTTAATAAAGTCACTAAGGACTCCCATGGCCGTGACTTCTGCGCCAGCACTGTTCACCAAAATTAGCCCACCATTCCCTCCTCCGAAAGGAAGGAAGGAAGAAAAGAACAAAACTCACCCAGCACCCTGCACAATCAACGCCCTATCCCCATACCTCCTCGTATAAAAGCTAATAATATTATCACTCCCCTTCAACCCAGCCACGGCACTTCCCTTGTCAAAGTTCCTAAGGCCAACACTAACTTCACCTTTTGCAACATCTAGACTACCCACATACCTAACCACCGCGCCCTCCTTCTCCGCAGCAGCTTTCACCCCCTCCATATCATTATCAAACTCCGCCAACCCATCCAAAAACTCCTCCGCGCTCGCGGCAGTTTCCAGAGGTTTTGGAATGAGCGATTGGATAGGGAAGGACGTTAGCTGCGAAACGGGTAGTCCCGACAAACGTGCCAGGATGGTTAATTTGCGCGCAACGTCTAGACCATTAAGATCATCCCTCGGATCGGGTTCTGTATAGCCAAGTTCCCTCGCCTGCGCCACGCACGCCGAAAACGGCTTCTCAGATCCGGTGGGGGATAGCGGTGCGAAGGAATTGAATAGATAGCTCATCGTGCCGGAAAATACGCCCTCGATCTTGACAATTTCGTCTCCCGTGTCTTGCAAGTCTCTCAAAGTGCTCAGCACCGGGAGGCCAGCGCCGACGGTCGCCTCGTGGAACACGTATCCCCCATTCCCATTCTGCCCTGCGCTGGCAGCATAAATCGCCTGGAAGAGCTCCAACGACCCGGAAAACCCCTTCTTGTTCGGCGTGACAACGTGCACACCTGCCGACAAAAACCTCGGATACTCCCCCGCTACCTCCTCGGAAGAGGTGTTATCCACGAGAATAACCGGTCCCGGAGCACCCGTCAGGAACTTTAACGTTTCCTCCGGGAACGCCGGCGGCTTCCCCCCACCGCCGCCGGAGAGGTCGGATTCCCAGGTTGTAAGGTTTATCCCAGAGTAGTCTTTTGACTGCAGCGCTTTTGAAGAGCGCGAGATCAGGATTGTGTTTATTGTGTGCTTGTTCCTGATACGGCCAACGTAGGCGTTTAGTTGGCTGATGAAGGATTTGCCGACGCCGCCGGCGCCTGTGTGCGGGGGGTTTGTTAGTCAATTGTGGGTTTGAAGTGGGATTTAGGGATTACCAATGATTGCGACGTAGATTTTGGACATTTTGAAGGGAGTGAGGACTGGTGGTGGTTGTTTGGTTGATGTTTGGTTGGTGGTTGAAAATGTTTGCGGTAGGTGGGGCAATGCGGGGCGGGAGTGATGGTGGTAGGTTTGTTGGGGTGAAATTTATACCCTTTACTGTAGCTACGAGGATTATAACACTCGCGTTTATAAAAAGCAAACAGCGGAAGAAAAAAAACTCTACAATCACGACATTTGTTTCTACAAGGGTGTAAAGCCAAGAACGGCCTAATGCAGTGGGATGCGCATCTCTCATCTATGATAATAACTTGACTTGACATCGATCTATTATTCAGAATCCCAGCACAGTATTTAAACACAAGTACAAACTTTTTATTTCCATGCAATGGTATCGATACACCAAACCTATCTAATATAACATTACAGTAAACAGCTTTTTGCCCAAACCCCTATATACAAAACTCACTCTTCAGACCATTCATTGTCTTCCTGTCTATCCATCCATCGGTCTAGAGAGAAAAGTTAAGGGCTAATATTAAATTTCATTGCAATACCCATTGCTGCCAGTTCCACGTCCAAGTACCTGTTAAAACAATTAGAACCATGTTCACAATTATAATGCTTGAGGGGAAAACATACTTAAGAACATATGGCACTGCAACGACAGTCGTATCCTTCCCACCCACAAACCTCCCACCCAATCCATCCTCCCAGATCATTTCCCCCTCTTCCAGTCCAGTAGCCGGTACAGCACACCGCCTACACCGAACTACACTCCCAAAACCACTCCCACGCACACTCGACGTTGTAGACAGGAAGCTGCCGCAAGCTCTGCACACCCAAGTCTGTGTGTAATCCGAACAATTGAACAGACGATCTTGCAGCAAGAAGGCACCTCCGTGGGCAAGTAACGAATCACGCTCCATTTCACCGACACGGATTCCTCCTCCCTTCTTCCTACCCTTGATGGGCTGATGCGTGAGCTCTGAGATCTTACCCGTCGTTCGAACCTGGTACTTGTCGTTGACCATGTGACGTAGACGCTGGTAGTATACGACACCGATGTAGATATCGGCGTGCAACTCCTCTCCTGTAATTCCAGAGTACATCGGCTCGTTCCCGTGGTAATTATACCCGGCAACCTTTAACTGATGGCCAAAATAATCCGCAGCAGTATTCTCCTCATCAAACCTGAACGGCGTAGAATCCTGCGCGATACCATGCAGCGCCCCGGATTTTCCAGCGAGCGACTCGACAAACATTCCTATCGTCATACGTGACGGGAAAGCGTGAGGGTTGATGATAATGTCCGGCTGCATTCCGGACTCTGTAAATGGCATGTCGATCGACGGCCACTTTTGCGAGCAGACTCCCTTCTGCCCGTGTCGAGAGGAGAACTTGTCTCCAATGTTAGGTGCTCGGGGGATTCGGTATTTGATAGAAATTTCCTGCATAGGTTTATTGTCACCACCTTCGGATCCTAGAAGGCGGACTTCGTCGATATATGCATCTTCGCTGCCCTTGTAGATAAACACTTTGTTCTCCGGCCTTGTTCTGTCGCCTTCTTTTGGAATGGCGTGGTAGACCGCGACTGCATCACCGTCTTTGACAAGCTGGCCAATTGTCGGGAGACCGTCCATGTCTACCGTCCTCAGCCACTCCTGGCGGATACCGATTCTCTGGAAGGCCTTTCTTTTGAATACTTTAGCCTCATCGGTACTCTCATCCATCTCATGAAGTTCGTCAATATTGGCACTGATTTCGTCAGGATTGGCGAATCCGAATAGGAATTTTGATTCCTTTATACGAGATCGCCTTTCCTCAGTCCACCCAAGCTTTTCTGTCTTGTATATCGTCCCGTGACCAAAACCTCTTTCATAAGCCGATTTGTTCAGAATCATAGCGTCGTCCATGTCATACCCAGTATAGGAAATGACCGCAACAACGGCATTCATCCCATTAGGGAAATTGTCAAGACCATATTCATTGTACAACGGAGATCTCACAATCGGTGTCTGTCCAGTCTGTAACCGGTACATCTTGTTGTCACTTCTGTAACGCAAAGCTGTCCCGGGGGTGCCCATTGCTTGTTTACCCATTTGGCACTGGTACATGTTACGTGGAGACTGGTTAAAGTCGGAGAATGGTGTCATATTCGCAATGATGGACAGGATATTTGTGGGGTCGAGTTCAACGTGTGTTGACTCTTCGGGAGCAATTTCTGGTGGGGTCACAGCAATTGACATATACGGTTGTTCGAAAGGACCGACCAGGTCCTCCCTCTCTAGAGGTAGATACTTGACTGGTCGGATCATGCGCGCCTGCTGTGAGAAAAGGTAGATACCGGGATACTGGCCGCCCCTAGATATGGGAACATATCCGATTTCCAAGTCAGGTGGTATCCCGTGGCTCCCCTCAACCTTCCAAAATCGTAGGGTATCCGCAACTACCTTGGCAAGCTTCGGTGAACACCAGCCTACAATGCACCCATCCAGCTGAATACACACCGTCGCGGAGTGAGGTAGAGGTGAAGTGGCCGGCGATATAACCCCTAACGAAACAAGAGCCTTGCGAATAGAAGAAACATCCGAAGTAGTAGTTGTGATTTGGCATCTATGGGTGAGATGGTTTAGCAATCCACAAGGACTTCCATCAGGCGTATGTACCGGACATAGAAATCCTAAAAACCCCTCAGTAACTCATAAAATACAAAGATAAAGATATCAACTCACCCCAACTTTCAGGCAACAACTTTCGCACAGTGGTCGTCTTCAACTGTGCAAAGAAACTACCTCTATGCACCATTCTGAAATGCGAAATGAAACGGTAAAAGTTGATCTTTTCCGCCACAACCGTGAATCCCGAAACCTGCTGTAAATCCAGACCACTGGGAGAAGACAGGTTTCCCGTAGAGATGAAATACTCCAGACTGTTTCCTATATTCTCACTCGTCCGCGAGAACATCCTTGTTCGATGCTCCTTGTTATTAAAATCCAGCACGTTCCCTCTCTGGACCTCCCGGCGGACTTCCTTGACAATGGACTCCAGGTATTCCTCTGCACGCTCTTTAATAATCATACCGTAGAGGAATCCTCCAAGAAGAACTTCCTGGTGTTGAATAGCATCAGGATTATCCGCCTGACAAGTCCCCTCTGCTAGAGCATACAGCTTCCTAACCATGAACAGCAGTAATCGGTATTTGTCCCTAGGATCTTCAAGATGCACCAACACAATCTTCCTCAAAAACTCCTTCCCAACCTCCACATCACTCATATCCGGCGGCACCCCCATTACGATCCTAAACTTCTCGCCCAAATGCTGCAAGTTCTCCTTCCGGGTGAGTAACTGATACCCCTTGAACGTCCTAAGCAGCAACTCCGCCCGGTCCGTCAAAAACGTATTTTCCATATCTTTTCTCGTCAACAGCCCATCAAAGATCTCCCGATCGTTGGTCTCGACAAGCGCCTTCATAATCATGATGACGGGAACAAGGTACTCGTTCTTCCGCCACGAGAAGCGGAAAGTGACGTTTCCGTCGTTGAGGTAGTGAAGGACGTTGGTCTGCGAACTCTGATCCGGACGCACGCAACGGATTTGCACTCCCATGTTTGTGTAAGATTTTCCTCTGCCAGCGAGTGAAGGTCGGATAATAGCCATTGGGTAGTTCCGACGCTGGACGATGAGCAAGCGGATTAATTTCTCAATGCCGTTGACAATGAAGTACCCGCCCAGCTCCTCCGACTCTTCTTTTCGCTCAACGAGGTCATGTGGGGCGAGGTTTTCTAGGTGGCAGCGATTTGACTATTATCCCATTAGCTAAGGCCAAACAGACACTGGAAGGTAGTTGAGAGATAGAGAGATACATACCCGCACCATAATAGGAATATTCCCAACCTCTCGATCCTGCGATACCCACGGCCCATCATTAATCTTTAACCCCAATTTCACCGAGAGTTTGCCCCGGTATGTAATATGTCTTTCCCTACACTCCGCCGGGAAAATCTCTCTCCTCAGAGTGGTCTTGTCCCTCTCGCTAATCTTTGGTTTGCCAACGTAAATCTTGTCAATTCTTACTGAAAGAACGAATTAGCACCCTTCCTCCCCCTACCGCAGAATTGCCTCTCGAAGATAGATAGAACTCACAAGAAAGCTTATTCCCCAACCCTTTCCCATCACCCTTCCCGTCAAAGACACACTTCACACCAATATCCTGCCGCGCAAGGTCTAGCAAACCACCCTCGGCAGTAATCGCATTGAAAGACTCGATATGCGGCTTCACGGCGTTCAGCAGTGCCGGGAAGGCAGATTTGTCTTTTGGCGGATTGCGGAATAGGTCTTCCCGTCTGAGTATGTTGAAGGAGGTATTTGGCTTGACGGTTACCGCCATTGTTCCTTCCTTCTTTGAATATTTGAATCAAGCAATTGTTTTGATTTTTTTGCAAAGGGAGGGAAGAAGTAGAGGAAGGAAGTTGTGTTGTTGATTGTTGCGACTTTTTTCTCTTTTTTTTCTTTTTCTTTTTAACCCCTTCGCTTCCTTTCTTCTCCCTCGCACAGCGAAATATATAAGAGGAGGTTCAAAAATTCAAAACGGAACTTTCCACTTCAAACCCAAATTTCTAACCTCTTGGCAGTAGTGGGGTTACCCGGTTTGCATTTTCAAACCAAAGACAACCACCCACCGCATAACGATACTGAGACGTAGGCAAAGGGTTAGGTTTTGTCCCACTTCATTCTAGCACTTCAATACGGTATTCCAACCCCACTACCGACCAAGTACCATACTCACCCAAGCTTCCAACCCAACCCAACCCAACCACCCACTCATCCACCACCCCCCATCAAAAACAACAGCCATGTCCGAATCCTCCTTCACTTCAGACTCAGACTCTGAGTCCTTCATACTAACCCCTGGCTTCTCCGACTTCACGCCGGAAGCCTCAATCCTGGAGTCCTCGATGATCGACGTCACCGCTTCATCCCCCTCCCCATCCCTCTCCAGCCACGATAGTGATTCCGATGACGATGACGAACAGGGCGATGCGGAGGCGGAGTGGCAGGAGAGTTTGCAGCAATTGGAGTTGCTGCTGAGTATGGTGCTTGTCCCGTTTATTGGGAAGTGGGTTGGGAGGAAGTGTGCTTATATTGGTATGTTTTGTCATGCTCTGAGGAAGTGAGTAGGATGGGGGCTAATGAATGAATGTGAGGATAGCGTGGGGGAAGTTTATGACTTGGAAGTACCCCGTTGAAGTCGTTGTTACGGATAAGGTTACGTTTAGTATCGTGGGGATGGTGGGTGCGGTTTCACCGCCGTTGTAGAGAGGGAGAGCGAGGGTGGGGGGTTGGTACCATTCTTTCTGTTTGGGGAGGCTATATGTTCTTTGGAGGCAACGTTCTTGGGAAATACAAATTACAGTATCACGGAGTTATGGGCATGGAGTTATTTTATATATTATTTTTTTTCCTCTTGCCGGTTGATGCTTTTGCGCGACATTCCTTTTCCATTGTAAAATGTAGCTTTTTTTCAGTTGCTTCATTTTCATTATATCACTAGCATCAAGAAGGAGAAGAGGGCCATTGAAAGTTAGAGGGTTTATCAAGGTATTATATGTACAGATCCTCATAAGCCCACCATGCAAGCTATCCTAATTTTACAGCACTAGAAAGGAACCTTTACCCCTTCCTCTCCTCCTCCTTCAACCTCTCCACCAACTTCCCCCTCAAATAATCACTCAATCCCAATCTACCTCCAAATCAGCCCCTCATCTCCTCTTCAAAAAGGAAAAGAAAGAAGATACTCACATCCCGTCATTAGTAACAACCCTATAAGCCCCACACGGCTCATACCTCCCTTCAATAACCCTTCCCATCCCATCAACCTGCACACTTCCAATAATATCCCCCGGGTCCCCGACCCTCCCAAACGGCGGTGGATTCCTCAAGTCGCAGACATGCACAAACCCACCCACCCCACCACCTCCCACTCCACCCTGGATATTCGCCCCGCCAGCGCCACTTCCATCTCTACTCACCGCTATACCTCCACCGCGCGTCCTACGCGCTGCGAAAATACTTGAGCCACCGGGCGAAGCGTACGTTGCTGCGGAGGCTTGTACCTCTGGACAATTATGTGCGTGTTTGCGCAGGGTTTCGTGTAGGAGGGTGAGGAAGTTTGGATTTGTACTAAAGGAGTCGGGGGTTGGTGGGAGGGTCGTTGTTGTTCCGATGGAGAGGCTTGTGTTTGGAGGCGTGGTTGGGAGGAAGCTGAGGATGTGAGTGTTTGTTGTGCTTGGGAAGATGTACTGTTTGTTTATCCACTCCTACGTTAGCTACCGTAGGGGGGGATAACGGGGAGGAAGGAGGGCTACTATGTCTGGATTATTCTCTAACGTCGAGACGCAGCGTATGAATTGGGGTGGCTTTCGATTACATTTGAAGGATTTTGTGAGTATTGTTGCGCCGGTTCTCCGTAAAAACGACATTTTGTCTGGGTTTGGGTTGAGTGAGTAAGTGAATGGAATGGTTGGACTTGGGATTTGGTAAAAGTAACTTTTACCCAATGACGTCGTGGGATCTACGGTATGATAAGTCAACAGAGGCTTAGAAGGCCGGGTAGCAGCGCTCGCTCACTGCATATATTTTGCACATTCCAGTTAACTGGATGTCAAACCTTATCGTGCATGCATGAATGAGGATTGTCCCTGAAACCTAACTTCCCAAGATATACCTCGTGGTGGTTCAGGGCTTGAGTGGTTGAATCTCAAGTGCTGCATGCTTACCCGCATATGCAGTGGCCAAGTCACAATGGATCACTCAGATGTCGGTATTTGTAGTAATTTTGTTGAAAAAGTACACCTATCATGATATCTAAAAAGGCTATCTACCCTATAAGGAAAGAAGGCAATAAAAAAAAACATTCCACAGTTCCCTAAGCATGACCCCGCAGGCCCTGCAATGCATCACATAACATCACTCGAAATGTTCGCCAACAAAAAAATACCTGTAGCGCTAAAACAAAACCCACTCGCAATTTGTCTCTATTCTCACTATTTAATTCCTCCCTGTAGTCCCGTAAATAGCCATCAATCATCAAATCATAGTGCTTTGAGCGCCGTCTTGAATCTCTCCACCAACTCCCCAGTCTCTTCGAGTCCAACGCTTACCCGCACCAGGTTGTCTTCAACACCATATCCGGCAGCCCAATCCAGCTCGCCGTAATGCGCCAATAAAGTATAGGGCGACGCAAGCGTGAAGTTAGTCCCAAGACTTGGTCCTTTGGAAATCTCGAGGGTATCAAAGAACTCAATTGCATCCTGGATCGTGTAAAATGTAACGCTCAAAAGACCCCCATACCCTCCGCTAGGGCTGCGGCAGTTGTCATAAAAGGGCCTTGTCGGGGAGTATTTTGGATGGTACACCTGCTTAATTCTTGGATGGGATTTGAGGAGGTCTGCGACGGCTTCGGCATTTTTGTTAATTCGCTCAATACGGGAGACAAAGTCTCTGCTGTTACGCTCGAGGAAGAGGACGTCTTCGGACCAGTGGTTATCCTCAAAGTCTGTGGTTAGGGCCTCCTTTAACTGCTTGTAGTAGCGGCCTTTGGGGTTTAATACGGCGCTATGACCCAGTCAGTGATGGCTTATGATGTGAGGTCGGGGAGATTGATTGTACCTTCCGCCCATAACATTACTATCACCACTAAAAACCTTGGTAAGACTACTAACAACAACATCCGCGTGTGGCAAGACATGAACATTTAGAAAGTTTCCAACCGTTTCATCGATAACGGTAGCAAAATCATATTTATCCGCAAGTGACTTAATACGCTGTAGGTCGGGGGCCTTGAGTAGAGGGTTTGAAGGGAATTCGCAAAACAATGCCAGGATACGTTCTCCAGATTCGAGTTTCTGTTCTAGATCGTCGAGCTCCTCTGACGAACCGTGACCGTAGAAGTGACATCCAGGACCGAACTTCTCCAAGATCTTGAGGGTATCGATGTAGGGAAAGCTTAGACATAAGGTTAGCAGCAGCTATCAGAGGAGGAAGGTTAGCGCATACCCATAGCAAACACTCTTCTTGGGACCCAAAGTAGCCATTAACAATCTATGGGTATTGAAGATTGCACTCATCCCAGTGGGATGCAAGTAAACATCATTCTCAGCAAACCCCTCAACCATTCTGCCACCCTCACTCGACAATTCCAAAGCATCCTTAACCTCCACATTAGTTTTCAGAGACCCGGCAATCCTTCTTCGAATAGCAAGCTTTGCACTGTCTACAAACGCCAAGTCTAAGTTCCTACCAAACCTCTCTTCAACGAACGTATCTAGCTCTTCATCTTCCTGGGCCGGCTGCTTAAATGGTATATTCCCCCGCGAATACCTCTTTGGTCCTTTGCTCATGCGAGGAGGGCTCTCGATAGTGATGGTGCTCTTCTCAACCAGCAAGCCCTCATCAAACTCCCTCTGGCAGAACTCCGCCCTACGAGAAGACACTCCGTCTCCAGTATGCTGCCAAAACTGTTTCGAGACCTTGGCTTCACTGGCAGGGTACATGACTGCACAAAGGTCCGACCAAATCGGTCTCTCGTCCCCACCGTTTCTCTTCCCAGTCTTGCTAACGAACTCGACAATTCTGATAGCCGGCGCAGGTGTAGTCTGAGAGGTGGCCTTGATGAACTGGCGACATCTCGCTGCGACACAGGGGGTCGGGAAAAGCATTGCTTCTTCCCCGTGTTGGCCGAACTTGGAGAGTATTGTGCTCGCGAGTTTTTGTATGGACTTGTGAATGAAGAAGCGTGGGTAGCCGGTTTTCATCTTACTGATTACCCATTCTGCTCCTTCTTCGTATCCGACGTTGGATTTCCATGTTGGTAGAGAAACACTCACTGCCTGTATTTATTTTTTTTCGTTGTCAAAAATGCCAGCTCGCGTTTATCTTGTATGAAGGTGGGTAATGTTCGCAGAGTCATTTCTTACATGTTGAGTATCCTCCGGAATCGAAGAACCGACTACACCAACCATTGCGGCGCTTTACTGCTATTGTCGTACGAGGAATCGAAAGAATGGAACGATAGATGCAGATATAAGGGTGTAATAAGATGCAAGACGTTTGATGTAGGAGGCAGTCAGGCTCCAGTATATACAACGAAAAGAAAAGAAGAAATTTTTCTCCCCGCGGTTTTACTCAGGGTCTTCCACCTTTTTGCACGCGGGGGAGGAGTCAGAGAAGTGTTATCGATCAATTCTCGTAGTGGGAATACAGTCTGGTTATCGGTTCCCTCTTTCTGAATCTTCCCTCCCGACTGGTGGGTTAGGGTCCGGAAGAAAGAAAGAAACGACTTACCG
Organism: Choiromyces venosus 120613-1; assembly: GCA_003788595.2. Lineage (NCBI taxonomy): Eukaryota > Fungi > Ascomycota > Pezizomycetes > Pezizales > Tuberaceae > Choiromyces > Choiromyces venosus. The sequence continues at coordinate 601,673 of ML120361.1, forward strand.
GTATTCGTTTTCAGGAAAGTTTTGCATCTCATCTTTCCCGTAAAAACACGACCGCCCAACAACAATGATCCAATTAAAGGTTTGTTTTTACACACTCTCCGGATTTACACCGCTCACTCGAGTTGCTCAGCTGATGCGTTTTGTGTTTGCTACGGTAGTCGATGCTGAATTGCATTGACAATTCAGGTGCTGCGCTGGTGGAATGTGTTCAAGTGCTTGGGAAGAAAAGACCGGCTACTGTTGGTATGTACGATTTTACCAATATCACCGCTGCTACTATTACTACTCCTCTACGACTCCTTCTACATAATTGCTAAGGCTATGGGGAATAGGCGATAAAATAGTAGTCGTCATCCAGAAACAACGATCCCTAGGTCACGACCTTTCCGCCGCTGCTCAGGCCGCCGTCAAAGTTCGGCGAGGAGATATCTCTCATGCAGTAGTTGTCCGAACAAGGAAGGAATACGGAAGGGCTGACGGGAGTTATATTCGTTTCGACGATAATGCCTGCGTGCTTATCAACAAGAGCGGCGATCCACTGGGGACCAGATTGAGTGGTAAGTCCACAAATCCCAGGAAACTACAAAGTGGGAATAGACGGCTGATAATGGATTTAGGTGTCGTTGGACGCGAGCTCAAGAAGAAGAAGTGGTCGAAAATCTTATCCCTTGCTCCCGCTTATGTATAAATTTATATCACTTTTGTGCATATCAACTTGTATTTTTATTTGCATTACAGTGTGAAGAATACAGTACAAGTGCAAAAAACTTCTATCAAATTATTGACTATCATGCGCCGCCGGACCCCGAACAGTTACTATAAGGATAAGGAAAAAGGAAAAAGGAAAGAGGAAAGAAAAAAAGAAAAAAAAAAGAGCTCTTCACCACGCCATCCCGTAACACGGTAATGGGCATTTAATGGATAGTACCACAAGAGCAGCAAACATGGAACAATCTCTGCGTAATGTTAGTCACCATATCCGATTCACTTGTTATTCAGCGAGGAGGAGGAGGAGGAGGAGGAGGGTGAAGTCAGCCTACCATCTTAGTATCCTCAGTTCTCTGCTGACTCTGGAAGAAGACACATTCGTTCTCTCCACACTTAGGACATGGCTTCATGGACCTCGGCAACTATCCATTCATCAGTACCCCCATTCCCACTCCCCGCTACGCGCCCAGCAGGATCCTGGGAAGACGTACAGTAGGATCAGATCCAACATCCGTAGTCACACCGGCAGTTTCACCCGTAGATCCTCCAAGAGTATTTCTGAAGACACAGTTGTTCGACGCACTCTCGGTGGCTTGACAGGTGCGGCAGCGGTACATGAGAATGTTGTTGATGCGATCCTAAAAGTAGCTTATTAATATCCTCGTTCGCCATGGTCATATTTACTGGCGGGCGAAACGGACTTCATGAGGGTACAACATGTTAGAGCTATCGCGCTCGAGTTAGCGGAAAAGAGCTCTCTGTCAAACATGAGAACACTCATACCATTCACGACAGAAGCGGAAGGCAACCTTCTCGCGGCGGCCGCTAGGAGTAGGAGTAGGAGATCCAGCGTCAGACATCGTGGAAAGGAATTAAGGTTTAGTTGTTAAAGGGATAAGAATTTTGTCTGTAGAGCTGAAGTTTGGATGTGAAGTGTTAAGCGTTGACAGCGGTGCGTTTTTTGAAAGAAAGGAAGTTTAAAACTTTCCTGCGGCGTCTTCAAGTTTCGGAGGTAAAGAAAGTCCCAGAGCATAGCTTTCTCCCAGGCACCATAGAATATAAGTCTTGGCACGGCAATCACACCTCTCTCTGCCTGGCTGACTCATCACAAACCCTCAACCCTCATACGAGGAAAAATATCGTTTCAACATTGAAATCCCACCCCCCCCCCCCCCCCAAAACCACCCCGCCAAACAATTCACGCCCCCCCTACCCCCACCATTCCCCAATATCAATTTGGCGAAAAACACATAACCTTGGAAAAGTACACAATGGCCCTCGCATCAAGATGTTGTGCTAGAATGGTACGTTCTTCCTCACTGAGACTTTCCCAACCGGTAGTTCACGCTCCTACCCGACGATGGAATACCACTGCTGCCGCTGCGACTGCAAATCCTAAGATTTCCGGAATCGTCAATCAGATCTCTGGCCTAACGCTCATGGAGACGGCAGATTTGGTTTCTCTCTTGAAGGTTTGTTTTCACCCAATCCCCCCCCCCCCTCTCCAAACAACTCCCATTATTCTATAAAATGTCACATTAACTGGATATTTATTATTGTAAAAATTTCAGACCCGTTTGAACATTCCCGACGTCGCTCTCCAATCATTCGGCGCAGGCCCGGCAATCGCTGCACCCGCTGCCGCCGCAGAAGAAGAATCCGCGGCTGAACCGGTACAGGAGAAGACAATGTTCAATGTCAGGCTCGTCTCGTTCAACGCCGGTGCCAAGCCCAAGATCATCAAGGAAGTCAAGAGTTTGCTAGGGCTATCGCTGGTAGATTCAAAGAAGTTTGTGGAGAGCTTGCCTAAGATGCTGAAGGAGGGTCTTGTCAAGGAGGAGGCGGAGAAGATACAGAAGACCCTGAAGGATCTGGGGGCTGTTGCTGCTTTGGAGTAAGGGATGTTGGGGGTCTTTTTAGAGTGGGGAACATATAATCCCTGGAGGCATATTATGTCCAAATTATTTTGCGGGGAAAGAGAGTTTGTATATTTAGATGAATCACGAGATGAGATTCATGGTTTTCTGTAAAAATTCATCTTTACAATCTCTTTTTATTTATTTTGTATAGATTATTTTACAGAGTTGCAATGTTATAAACATTGGGGATACTAACAGAACTTTATATATCACTATGGTAGTAAAGTGGTTATGAAAATACCCTTCCGAACAGTACAAAAAATCCCGGAACGCCAGCCTTTTTTATGAATCTGCACCTGAACACCCCATGAGGTCATACAATTGATGCCGCTAGTATCTGATTCTCTTCTCTCATAATCTCATAGTCATCCTCATTGAGGTCGCTGACTTGATCCCACGACTTTTCAAACTCGGGATTCGGAAGGCCATCTTCCGGAACTGGAATGGCCCAGATATTTTCCCTAAGGCGTTTATGCTATCCTCATATTTTTAGCACAAAAAGTAAACCATATCTGAGACTACCGAGATATACATACCCGTTCCCTATCTTCTTCCATGCGTTGTTGTATAATTGAGTCATCAAACTTGCGTTTGGGATTTCTACCCTCGTTACCGGGCTCTTCGTCGTCATCATCGTAGACACTCTCTGCCGGAGAAGCAATAGATTCTCTGTAAATCGTCAGTATATAATTCTGACCGCCACCTGAATCTCAAGAATTTACCTGTGCCCCCTCTCCTTCTCTGCCAGTAGAGCAGTAACCTCATCCATAGACCTCTCATTCACAAATCCCTTACTCCGCAGATTTTGAATAACCTTCCTAACCGTACCAACATTTGCCGCACCCTCGGAGTCGTTAGGAACAACAGCATCGACTACCTGGAGAATGTCCCGTTGAATCATGTTGGTGTAGCCGCTGTAGTCAGCTTTGACAGAGTGTTCGCAAAGGACCTCTATAAAGTAGAGCATATTGACGCGTGTATTCATGGTGATTTCTTCCTGATTTCCGTTGTTAGTGTGTTCTCTCTGTATTAACAGGGTCGAAGTACCGATTGAAGCTGTTCGAGTATCACGCTGAACAAGTCCTCGTCCAGTTCGCGGTTTCGAAGAGCGAATTGAGCGCATTGCTTGGAAGCTCCGGCGGAGGCGTTTAGACGGGAAAGAAGTCTTGTGAAGGAAAGCCGACAGGCGAACGGATCATCTGTTGCTGACATTTGAGGTTATTGAATTTTGGTTGAGATTTTTAGGTTGACGACAGTAGTATCATACGGTACCTGTACTGTGGGTTTTGCGGGAGGTGCAATTGAAAAGCGTGGGGAGCTCGCGCAATTCGACGTTTAGGGATTGAGCCGCATCACGTGCTTACGCCTGTGGGTTGCCGCTGGGCCTGATGTCTTGGCTTACAAGTTGGTGCTCCCTTGAATTTATTGATCAACCCACCCCACACCTTGCAACTCAACCAACCTTAACCAACCAACTCTAACTTCAAGATGCGCCCCTTCGAGGTTAACAACGACCGACTAGGGGTTCTTCATGGCCTTACACAAGATTCCGATCCTCCGAGGACAGACAAGCGCCCCTCTTCTCCACTAAAATCAAAATCGAGATTACCAAGAGCTTCACCCCCGCTAGAGAAAAAGGATAGAGCTCCAGAGTCAAAATCGGACGACCCACCCCAGCCTCGAAAGTCTAAATTCAGGTTTAAGAAGAAGCACCGGAAGGATTTAGATCATCATCGTCATAGTTCCTCACGACATTCGCATTCGCACTCGCATTCGTACTCCTCCAGTCGTCACAAACGCTCTCATCATAAACCTCTTAATGACGACCCAGCCGAGTACGACGACACTTATATACCCAATTTATCTTCGGTAAATTTCCCTACTGCCGAAGATGCGTTCCGAGAGTCACTATTCGATGCTATGGCCGATGACGAAGGCGCTGCGTTCTGGGAGGGAGTCTACGGTCAGCCAATCAATATCTACCCCCGCCCTGACGGCCGCGGGGAGCTAGAGAGGATGACGGATGATGAGTATGCAGAGTATGTACGATCCAAGATGTGGGAAAAGACACACGAGCACGTTATCGAGGAGAGAAAGAAACGGGAAGAGGCGAGGAAGGCTAGAAAACAGCGGGACAAGGAGGAGCAGAAAATGTGGGAGGAAGAAGAACGCTCCAGGCGCCGGGAAGAGAAGGTAAGAAGGAGGCTCAGAGACAAAGCCCGGGTTGAGAAGCAATGGAAAGGATACCTCGAGAAATGGACAGAGATCTTGGCTGGGAAGGTGGATGGGGGCATTCCTTGGCCTGTTGAATCTGGAAAATTGGAAGATGTGGAGAAGGAGGCTTTGGAGCGGTTCTATATGGATATCAGGGGCTGTCTGGGCGAGGATGAGGATCTTTTGGATGTTCTAAAGGCTGAGAGAATCCGATGGCATCCCGATAAGGCCCAGCAGAGATGGAATAAGAGGGGTCTCAGTGAGGAGGAGCAGAAAGGCATTACAGCCATATTTCAGACTGTGGATTCGCTCTGGGTTGAATACAAAGGGCGGAAGTAATTAAAAAAAGATTCATGGTCGGAATCCTGGGTTTCATTTCTCTCTCATTTCTTTACTACGGGTTGCTTTGCACACTACGGGGGCGTTTTTAACTGGCTGGTAAACTTGGAACATGTATTGCTAGATATGATAAACTGGCGTTAATTCAGATTTGCAGATGGTTTCAGGTTTTATGCAATAATGTATCTTTAAGTTTCCAATAACTTGACGTGCTATCAGACCTATCGCTACAATATTGCTGGACTTATTAAAGTGATATTTCTTGGTGTCCCGCTTACTTGTACACTGCAGCACCGCAATTCCAACATGAACCGAATAATTGCAAACCCAGACAAATGGTACTCTCTGTCCCTCCCTATCCATCAAGCCACTACCACCAATTTTACCCGGTACAATAGTGACCATTCATTATACCGTAGTCAAAGAAACCCCAAGCTTTAGCATAATCCCGGCAAAGGAGGGGCAAATATTCGATTGATAATCCATGAAGCAATAATTTATTACCAGTACAGTTACTGCCGGGTCATGCCGGTTGAAACTCTAACTTAACCCAACGAAAAAAGCGAACAAACACACAACACCTCCAGTTAGGCCATAGAAACCACGAGAATCCCGTAGTCTAGTTATCATACATCATACACCCACATGAACTTCCGGGCATTATCGGACTTTGAAGAGATGCTTCATGTACAGTAGTTTTCAATATACCGGCGTTACCAAAAATTGATTAAAACAACACCCCACTTTTCCCTTAAAAAATGAAGCTTAGACTTTATTGAATTTTGAAGCATGAATGGAGCCAACCAGAGGGAAGTAAAGATGAACGGTGGGATGTGAAGAAAGGGTGTTTCTTCCTGAGAATTTGCATTGCAGGGCAGAGCATTTCGCACATTTGTTACCTTACCTTTACCCACCATTGAGGGGGAAGGGAAAAGCTTCGGGCTAGATTGAAAAATCGCGCAGTGGTGCTGCTGGTACTGATGGTAGGTGGCCCCTCATTTTGTTTATCCGCGCATATACGTCAGGACTAGTGGGTGCCCCGCCAAACATTTGGGTTTGGTTTGGGTTGCTTGTCAACGTTTGGACAAACGCAACACACATAAACTTCCGCTTCTGCTCTCTCTCCTTTTCTGTTCCATCCTGTTTGTTAAACTATTGTTCATTGCGTTAACCATCGACAACAGTTGCTCAATTGAAGGAAAGTTGGGCGCTTGGAATCATCACTTAAGAAAACTTTGTTATTTTCGATACAATCAAAGTAAGTTATCACTCTCTTATTATTTCCTGATATTTTAATTCGTTTTTTTTTATTTTTTTTTATTTATAAGATGGAGATTTTGAGCTCGAGATGTGCCCCGCTTTGCTTTTCCTTGCTCATCTGCTGTTCCATCTTGTACGATGAGGGTATCACGTTTTTGCTGCACTTTTGTGCAGGTGGGGACATGGCTTTTGCTTGCTTTTCTTAGCCCGAATGTTTCATGTAGGAATGTGCCGTTAACTGTACAGAAGCAGCAGGAACAAACCATGCCTTTCAGTCTCACTTCGGAATTGCCTGCCTGGAAGACCCTCCAGGACCATTACTCTACCGTCAAGGCATTACACTTGTCGGAATTGTTTGCTCAGGACCCCAAGAGAGCTGAGAAATTCTCTCGTTCGTTTCTTAACGATGCCGATGGAAATGAGATTTACTTCGACTTCAGCAAGAACTTCCTTACCGAGGAGACTCTTGCTCTCTTGGTCAAACTAGCTAGGGAGGCTGATGTCGAGGGGCTCCGCGATAGAATGTTCAAGGGTGAGAAGGTCAACTTTACCGAGGAGAGAGCTGTATACCATATGGCTTTACGCAACGTTTCGAATAAGACTATGGAGGTTGATGGGAAGAGCGTTGTTGAGGGGGTCAACTCTGTACTGGAGCACATGAAGGAGTTTTCGGAACAGGTCCGCAGTGGTGAGTGGAAGGGACATACTGGACAGCGTATCAAGAGCATTGTGAATATTGGAATCGGTGGTTCCGATCTGTAAGCTGTTCCTGCCATTCTTGAGGAATTTGAATGTTAACAATTATACAGTGGGCCGGTCATGGTCACAGAAGCTCTAAAACCTTACGGACACCCCAACCTGACCCTACATTTTGTGTCAAATATTGATGGTACCCACATCGCCGAAGCTCTGAAGTCTTGCGACGCGGAGTCGACGTTGTTCCTTGTTGCATCAAAAACCTTTACTACCGCCGAAACTTGCACAAACGCAAACACAGCAAAGGAGTGGTTTTTGAAGCAGAAGGGTATCAATGGGGATAAGTCTGCTATTGCGAAACACTTTGTTGCTCTCTCTACCAACGAGGCTGAGGTCACCAAGTTTGGGATTGATGCTCAGAACATGTTTGGTTTTGAGTCGTGGGTTGGTGGAAGATACTCTGTTTGGTCGGCGATTGGGTTGAGTGTTTCTCTTTACATTGGCTACGATAGATTCCATGAGTTCCTTGCTGGTGCTCATGCTATGGATAATCACTTCCTGAGCAAGCCTTTAGAGGAGAATATCCCTATTCTTGGTGGTCTTTTGAGCGTTTGGTATAGCAATTTCTTCAATGCTCAGACTCACTTGGTCTCTCCGTAAGTTTGCTATCCTCCCTAGAATCTACAGCTATACTAATTTTTTTTATAACCAGATTTGACCAATACCTTCACCGTTTCCCTGCGTACCTCCAACAGTTGTCTATGGAGTCGAATGGAAAGTCCGTTACTCGTGATGGTAGTGTTGTAAATTACACTACAGGAGCTATCTTGTTCGGAGAGCCAGCTACCAATGCTCAGCACTCCTTCTACCAGCTCCTTCACCAAGGAACCAAGTTCATTCCTACGGACTTCATTCTGGCCGCTGAGTCTCACAACCCTATTGCGCCAGACAACAAGCATCAATTGTAAGTGGGCACTTTCTTCATCACCATCATCAAAGCTAGCACAAGCTAACCAGTGAATCAGGATGTTGGCCTCCAACTTCTTTGCACAGGCAGAGGCCCTTATGGTCGGAAAGGACGAAGGACAGGTTCTCGCTGAGGGCACCCCAGAGAAGCTCAAGAACCACAAGGTATTCCGTGGTGACCGCCCAACCACCGCTATCCTTGCGCAGAAGATCACCCCCGGTGCTCTTGGTGCTTTGATTGCCTACTACGAGCACCTTACCTTCACCGAGGGTGCTGTCTGGAACATCAACTCATTCGACCAATGGGGTGTCGAGTTGGGCAAGTCCCTTGCTAGTAAGTGCTCTACATCCCGGTGAATAGTGAGAAACGGCGACTGACATTGCGAACAGAGAAAATTGGCGCCGAGCTCGAGAAGCCCGGTGATGTATCTGGACACGACGGTTCTACCAACACACTTATCAACAAGTTCAAGAAGATGTCCGGCGCGAACAAGGCGGAGTTCAAGCTTTAGGTTGGCGGTTTGATGGAATACTGGATTTCTTCTATGGCTTCTTTTTAGCTTCTTTTCTGGGCTGTGATATAATATGGGATCAAGCATAACTTTCATATCATCCAAAGGCTAACATGCTAATCCATTTGCATGGATAATTTTGTTGCAAAAACAAAAAAAATTATTTCATGAGCTACCGTACTTGGTGAAAAACTAAAAAAAGTCCTGATGCTGGTGCGATGGATCTACTTGATCCTGCCCGCAGGTGCTTATTTGCAGGTAACCGATTGGTCCCGTATTTGGTAAAAGAACTCCATTGTAGTAGAACTCCATTGTAGTAGTAGTAATAAAAAGACAGGGTAGAAGGATATATAATAAAACTAAAAGGGGAATCTTTGCGCCATTTCCCTGCAATGCTTATTCCCTCATCCAGACATGCTCGTCATTCAAAAAGAAAAGAAAATCAGTTTGCGAGAATCATCTTGACGAAATCTATTCTGATATTAGCCCCAAACGCACTCGAACTCGAACTGGAGAGAAATATATACCAGTGTAATTAACCTGATCGCCATGGACATTCATGCCCTTGAGTAACTCATCAACCTCCTCATTGGTGAGCTTCTCTCCGAGAGAAGTAAGAACTATCCACCAGTAAATTAGCAATCGGCTCGTAATACACAGTGAGCGTCAGGAGAGGAGAGAAAAAGAAAGAGCATACCGTATCGTAGCTCTCCAACCCCAATGTACCCCGTCAGGTCTTTGTCAAATACTTGAAACCCCCTAACAAACTCATCCGGCTCCCCCGGCTCACGGAATCCATTCGGACGGTTCAGAATTTTCAAGAACGACTCGAAGTCCACTGAATTTCAACAAAATATTAGCTGCCAACTTTTACGGCTAGGGAGGAGGAGGGCACTTACGATCGCCTTTTGGCGCAGAGTTGTGGATTAGATCGTCGACCTCGGCGTTCGTGGGGTTCTGTCCGCAGGCTCTGAGAAGGTCGCCCAGGGAGCTTAACGGGATACGCCCGTTACCACGCTTGTCGAAGAGGGCGAAGGCTTCTTTGTAGTTTGTTGTGGCCTTTGGAGAGGGGGTTAAGTATGTTAGCTTTTTCTTCTTTCGTTTTTTTCTTTTCTGTTCGCTGTAACTTGAGCCAGAGAGAAGGAGGGGGGGAGTTTCTTGCTCACCATTTTTGAGTTTGTTCGTTATATGCGGGGACAAATTTGTATTTCGAAAGAAAGAAAAAGATGGAGGGGTATATTGATAGGGAAGTGGGGATGGAGATGAGGATGCGGGAGGATGGAATGAAGAACGGAAGTAGAGTGTACGGGCGGGTTGGCTTTCTGGCTGGAGGTTGTTTTCGAGGACTTTTCTGGACAGGGGTGTTTGTTTGTTTTGCACGGACTGGAGAGTTGTTGCCAAGGTGAGTGAGGAGGGCTGGTGGTGCAGCTTAGCGCAGCTACCCCTGGTTGGTCACTTTCAGCTGTTAATAGCTTGCTCCATCCCACGTTTTAACCCCACTAAAGTGGGAGAGAGAGAGAGAGAGGGTGCTTGACCCTGAGCTTTCCCTTCGCTCTCCTTGTCCCTTAAAAAGTTCATCTTTACATCATTTCCTCCTTTCTTCTGTTTTTTCTCTTGATGTGCCTTGTTTCGACAGATAATTTGCAGAACATTTACTCTAGAGCATTTATCTAACTTACTCTACTACTGAACCGAAGTTCCACTCGTAGGTCCCTGGCGGTAATTTCCAAGTTTCTATGATTATATTTTCAGTCCCTATCACTTACTGACGGGGTTTATAGTGCCGGTGAAGTGAAGTGAACTTCCGGGGCGCAATGCCAGAGTCTGTTTAAGATTCTTGACAGGAATAGTCTATGAATTCCAAACTGGGTTTAATCCTTACTCCTATTGCACCAAAGATCACTTCAACAGCTACAACTTTCGACAGCAATAGCTTTTGCAGTTGGACACCAGTATGGTGCGCGAAAATATGGAGGGTGAGTGTGTAAACTTCCTCAAAACGAAATCTTTGGCGAGAAATTGGAGTTCTAAACAAGTTCTAAACTGCCAGAGCCTGTTCGAGCGTATCTACTACAAACAGCCAATTGGAAAATCGCTGTGAAAGTGTTTACCCGCTCACCCTCTCAAGATTCTTGCACTATAAGTTATACTCGAGTATAGGGTGCATTCTGCGACCAAAGGTTGTTTGTGGGGATTCAAGAGAGTATTGATAAACGCCACTCCATCCCTTTTATTTCCTTTCTTTCAATCCCGCTGTCTGTTCGCGAATTTCACAGCGTTTGAGCGTTCGAATTGTTACCAAAGAAGGTCGCGGATTGGTGGATCTCGCAAAGAAATGGGTACATATAACATAAGTCACTCGCTACAAAATGGGTTTAGGGTTTTGTGACCTCGGAGGAGTCTGTAAAGAATTTGAAGACGTTTCCTTCTCCAGTCTAACGCCCCAAAGCACAATACCATGAACTCAAAGGAGGGGATACGATGGGCCCCGCCAAGTGGATTTGTGGCATGGAGGACTTAGAACGTTTGATAATCTGGCGACTATTTTAGATAAAAGGTGAGATTCATTCTTTCAAGAGCTCATACGGTATGCAATGCTAATTGTTTGCTTTATATAGATCGACCTTTGAGCGAAGGAATTAGCTAGGCAGGAAGTTGGGGATTTGAAGTAATGAGGTGCTATGGCGGTGATTTCAAATATCAATAAAGTTGGAATGAAACTTTCAATTGGGATATTACAAAATTTCCTGGGTGACAATATTAGAGTAGACTATCACACTGCATAAGTGCTTTGAACATGAAACTGTCAATCTTTACAGATACGGTATCGAGGGAGCTGTCAGCTTAAGCGCCCGCCCTTGGCATGCAAAAAAGGTTACTCTACCGTCCCGAGGTGGATTCAACCTCGGCTCCCCCACATCCCATAAATCCAAACCCCAGATAGATAAATAAATCTCCAGAAATCAACCTCAATGGTCCCTCAATATCACCATCTCACGATCCCTTGACTACACCATACCATACCAAAACAAACCACACACCCCTTCACAACATACAGTAGCAAAAAAATGTTCCGCACACCCCCACCCCCAGCAAAGAGCCTCATCCTAACCTTCCCAACACCGCACATCCTCGTGGTAACAATCAACCGGCCCCAGGCAATGAACTGCATAAACAGCCAAACCCACCACGAAATGTCGCAAGTATGGCACTGGTACGACGAGGAACCATCGCTCCGCTGCGCAGTAGTCACGGGAAGTCCGCACGGCAAGAGGAGAGCTTTCTGCGCTGGTCAGGATTTGAAAGGTGTGTATTACTCAGTCACTCACTCGCTCGCGCACAAGCTGCATTATAGCAGTCTAGTTGACAGGGTGTCAGAATGGAACGATGTTCAATCCGGGGATGGGGATCCTCGTCCTGCACATGCTGAAGGCGGCTTCGGCGGCCTGTCCCGGCGGAGCGGGAAGAAGCCTGTTATAGCTGCGGTTGATGGGCTGGCTCTCGGCGGGGGCATGGAGATGTTGGTAAATGCGGATATAGTTGTTGCTTCGGTCAGTAGTATGCTAGGACTGCCAGAGGTCAAGCGTGGAGTGGTGGCATTCGCTGGTGCGTTGCCGCGGTTGGCGATGAGTGTGGGATTGCAGCGTGCGAGCGAGCTGGCATTGACTGGGAGGATGTTGAATGCGGGTGAGGCGAGGGAGTGGGGGCTGGTTAATAAGGTTGTTGGGGATGGGGAGGGGGAGGTGCTCGCAGCGACTGTGGCGGTTGCGAAGGAGATTGCGGGGAACTCGCCGGATAGTGTTATTGTTAGTCGGGCTGGGGTGAGGAGTGCTTGGGAGGGGGAAAGTGTGGAGGAGGCGACGAAGAGGGTTAGGGAGGGGGTGGGGATGGGTCTGGAGACTGGTGAGAATATCAAGGAGGGGTTGAGGGCTTTTGTGGAGAAGAGGGAACCCAAGTGGGTGGATTCTAAATTGTAGGTGTGTATATGGGGCCGGGGTTTTGATTGGGTATATGTCAATATGATAACTTGGGTATGTCGTATTTGTGCAGCACGGTAGACTATTTTGTATCATACTAGTATGTTTTCATGGACGGATTGGGTTATTTTTCTTATAAAATATAATTTCTATTGGATTTGCCTCTTCAACTCAACGCTGGATATTCGTTATACTAATCAAAAGGAAAAAACGAGGGAACAGGGCATCATTTATGCACCAAGAGGAAACAAAGCCTCTCCATAGTAACAGTTGTTACTTAAACGCTGCTACAGATAACTCCAGACTTTGCCGTTCCCTTTCCCAAGCCAGCCAATCGGAGCGCGTAGTCCTGATCACAAGCAAAACAATTAGTAAAAAAAAGCACCAAGCAGAACAAGATTTTTCGAGGGAAACGTACGGTAATAGCCCCATCCCATTAACCTTCCATATACCGAGAGCAATCGTAGCAATTTGAAGTCCAATGTAAGCAAACTTGACCGGCCAGAGTCTTGTATGAGTCCTTTCGTTATCGAACCGAGCGAAGGTGCTGCCAACAGTAGAAAGTGCCTTGAGAGGGTTCATGAACAACATGACGGTCATCATGATGGAGAAAATTTGGAGTGTATTGCCGGACATGTACATCATTATAGCGTTCATGGGGATAGACTTGGCAGGTGCCAGGGCGAGTTCCCATGCTTTCTTAAGGAATAGATCATCGGTTTCGGTGGGCGTAGGGGTTTGGTGAGGTTTGCTCGATTTCCCCTAAAAACGAAGGTGAGTAAAGCTTACTTAAGATCGTATGAAGCGCATAGATCATACTTTGCCAGCGGAGCCCTGAGAGAAGCCGGGGGGGTCGGGAATGGAGGGATTAGGCCTAGGACGAGAGGACGGAAGGTTGTTCAGATCAATCACCCATTGGGGGGAGGGCGGGGGAGGAAGACGAGGTGGGCCGTGAGGTGCCATAGTTATTGCTCGATGATAAGTTATGTAGAAAGGAGTAGATCAGTGGGTATCGTGAAGAGTTGCCTGGATGGCGGAGTTTGTTCGGAGCGAGGAGTTGAGTTGTCTGAGTGAGACGGGACGATGAGCTGAGGGTTGAGGTCAAAAGCAAAGAAACGGTCTCCGGTTCGGCTACACCCGCTGACTAATCAGCCCCTTCTTCAAGGGGGATGGAAGGTGAAGCTCCCCCAAATTCACCCTTCACACGGAAATACTACCTGTGTCTCTAACCCCCACATCTACTCTATAATAACCCCTTACTGATACTTCCCGGAATCCCCTATTTCATCATTTTTTATAATGGCCAGTGGAGGTGATGCTCGCTTTTTTGCACGAGTATGTTCCTATCTGTCAACATGTTCTGGAGTGTGTCTTCTAACTTGGAAAATTGCAGGGCAAAGTCGCCGAGCTCCGCGCTGAACTGAACAGTGATAAAAAGGACAAAAATTTTGCCAGAAAGAAGATTACGCTTAAGAAAATTGTGGCCAATATGACTATGAGCAACAATGATATGGCGGCATTGTTTCCAGACATAATCAACTGCATGGAGATACAAGCCTTGGAAATCAAGAAGATGTTAGAGAGACTTACCCAGTTAGGGCGTGCGAGCTTGAGGGTGGGGGGTTTGTGAGCAGAATTGCTAATATGGTGATGTGAATTGCAGGTGTTTCCTCTTCTTAGTAAACTACGGTCGAATGAAACCCGAGATGGCTCAGCGCGCGCTCCCAATTCTGATCAGAGTACCATCCCCGCAACCATGATCACCAATTATCACTCCCTGTGCCTCTCAACTGACCTATTTAGGATATGGATGATCATAATCCACTTGTGCGAGCTTTAGCATTACGAACGATGTCCTACATCCACGTTCCCCAATTTGTCGAAGCTACAGTTGCCCCACTACGACATCTCCTCCGTGACAGCGATCCTTATGTCCGAAAGACTGCGGCATTTTGCGTCGCGAAGCTTTACGACCATGATAGAGATCTAGTAGAGGGCAGTGGGAGTGGGAACGAGCAGGGGTTAATCGAAGGGTTGAACGGGCTTTTGAAGGACGATAATCCGACGGTTGTTGCTAGTGCCTTGGTGGCATTGATGGATATTTGGGAGAGGAATGAGAATATAAAACTCACCATTGACCACACGAATGCGAGTAAAATTGTTCAGATTCTACCAGATTGCTCAGAGTATGTGGCCCCACGATGTCGAGTTTGGTAGCATCACTTGCCTTGGCTTTGTATTCTTGATGTTAGGGAAAGTGCTAACTTTTCTAGATGGGGCCAAACATACATCCTAGAAGCACTAATGGCCTACGTCCCTCAAGAAGATGGGGAAGCAGTCATAATGGCTGAGCGTATTTCACCTCGGTTACAACACTCTAACTCTGCTGTAGTTCTTACCTGCATCCGTGTGATTCTCTACTTGATGAATTACATTGCGGACCAAAAAGAAATTTCAACTCTTTGTCGAAAGCTATCACCACCACTTGTTACTTTGTTGGCGAAAGGACCTGAAGTACAATATTTAGCGCTAAGAAATGCTTTACTGATATTACAACGGCGGCCAGAAGTGCTCAGGAATGATATCAGAGTATTTTTTTGCAAATACAATGATCCTATCTATGTTAAGGTCACTAAATTGGAGTTGATATTTATGTTGGCAAACGAGGACAACATTGAGGAGGTTCTAACAGAATTGCGGGAGTGAGTATCTCTTTTGTTTCCTTTGTTCACCTCATTTTAGATTTTAGAGCGGTGTTAAATCAACGGTCACAGATATGCCACTGAGATTGACGTTCATTTCGTCCGCAAATCAGTCAGAGCGATCGGAAAATTGGCTATTAAGATTGAACCAGCTGCTCGCCAATGCATCAACACTCTCCTCGAGCTTGTCTCAACAAAAGTCTCCTATATTGTGCAAGAAGCTACTGTAGTAATACGGAACATCTTTCGCAAATATCCTAATCAATACGAGTCCATAATTTCAACACTTTGCGAGAATCTCGATTCTCTGGACGAGCCAGAAGCAAAAGCTGCCATGATCTGGGTTATTGGCCAATACGCGGACAGAATTGAGAACAGTGATGTCCTCCTTGAAGACTTTCTCTTTTCCTTCCAGGACGAGCCAGTAGAAGTGCAACTTGCGTTGCTGACAGCTACTGTTAAGCTTTTCATCCAACGCCCAACAAAGGGACAAGATCTGGTACCAAAAGTTCTCAAATGGGCAACTGAAGAAACAGATAATCCCGATCTTCGTGACAGAGGTTACATGTACTGGCGACTACTCTCGGCAGATCCTGCAACAGCAAAGAAGATAGTGATGGGCGAGAAGCCGCCTATCACCGCGGAGACCGAGAAATTGGACCCCACTACTCTTGAAGAAATGTGTCTGAACGTGGGAACTCTAGCAACAGTCTATCTCAAGCCTGTTAATCAGGTGTTCCGAAATGCCCGCCCAAAGAGATTGGCGGATAGTCCGGCTTTACAGAGGCACATGCTCCCAACCGCGGTTGCTGAACAGGCACATAGAAGAGCACTTCAATCTGAGCAACAGCAGCAGCAGCCAGTGGAACAAAGAACCTCAGAGGAAGGTATGGGAAATCTACTTGGCGGTGATCTCGCGGCAGCAGTTTATGCCGCAGATGATTACTTTTCCGGGAGCGGAGGAGGGTCAGGGACAAACCCCTTTGCAGTCAGTGGAGGACCAGTAGCCGGTGGTGGACAATATGGTTTGTTTTCCTCTTTCACCCTTGCTCGAATTATTGCTAATCTTCACCAGTTGTCAATCAAAATGCGCCCCAACCTATATATTCCCCCCAACAGGGCGGAGATCTGCTACTGCTGTAGAGCAAAGGGATGTTGAAGAATTTTAAATACACTAATTTTCCTTTATGTGACATGAACGGGGCGGGTTGGGACCAAAAGAGTAAACGAGAGCTCTTTCATTTCTTATACTTTTTCGATTCCTTAAAATTTTGTATTTATGCCCTTTATCTCTCAATCATGGCCCAATTACCTACCCAGTAGTTTCAATTTCAGCATACTAGTATCATGAGTTTGGCTCTTGTTATCAAGTTAGAATATTATATGAAGCCGGGCATCCAATGTTAACATAAATATAAAAATCAACTGATTAAGAGGAACCAAAAATTCATCCAGTGAATAGAGAATTAATCAATCAAGATTAAGCCCAACCTCCTCATCTAAGATACTGCAAAACTTCTCGCTGCCACTGGCAGGGAAATGTTTAAACTCGAAAGTCTCCGCCTTTATGACAGCCTCATGTAGATTTCTACCCAGAAGTAACATTATCAGCTAGCTCTTCCCGACATTTCTTCATCCAGAATAATAGCCCCCTTCCCACCTCAATCTCTAATAAAGATAAAAGAAAAACTTACTCCACAAACCCCTCAACCAAATACCCAGCCCCTCCCAGCTCCTCCGCCAACTCCTTCTGATGATTATCCATAAGCGCATCATTAACCACAACAACCAGTCGTTTCTGAAACCTCAGCGCATCAAGAATACTCCCACTCCCAGCATGCGAAATAACCAACTCGGCATGCGAAATCTCGGTGCGGAGGTCATCCGTGAAGTCAAACCCGCCGAGGTCGATGCTGCCGCAGGACGGGAGCGCCGCGGGTGAGAGTGTCTGGAAGAGCTCATGGCAGTCGCCGTATTGGATGCGGAGGGTAGTGTAGCCCAGGGATAGGAGGGTCGCCAGGAATGGGGCTGAGAGGGCGGCGGAGATGAGGGAGGGGAAGGGTGAAGTTGCGCCGGTTGTTACCAGGACAGTTTTGCTGGGGGGATCGGATATTGTTGACTCTGTGCCCATGATTGTGGTGAATTAGTGCTTGAAGGGAGGATGGACGGATGTATGGATGGAGCTTGGAGTTGATGGATAGGGCTTGATTGAAGGATGGACAAGGTATAGCTGAAGCTCGTTTTGACAATGTTCTGTTGCTAGGATTTGGTAGTATTTTGGGTGAGCGTGTGGGACGGGTGTGTGGTCACGTGGTGATAACTATCATAGAGCATCACTCGTAGAGCTGATAGATTCGAGCAGTAATTGGAAGCTGAAGAGCTGGCCGGTAAATAGTACCATAGCTGGTAGCTAGCAGCCTAGATCACACCATTCTGATAGGATTGTCAAGGAGTGGGTTACTGAGATAAGTGCACTATGAGTGCAGTACAGATTGAAATGTGTGTATCCATCAACGAAAAGCCTATGATATTGCAATAATACTCGAGTAATGTCTAATGGTTTTGTACGAATTATTTGTTGAAAACATACTGTGTGGATAGAAAACTCGGGCCGTTAGCTGTTTTAGAGCACAAACGCTCGTCTTGAGAGACTCACAACTAGACACTATATACCCGGGGAAGAAATCTCTAGGTGGCCTCTGATTCCACCAGCGTTTTACTTGTTTTTCTTCGTCTCAACCCCCCCTCGATATGTCCATTGATGTTTCCCTTTCCTTTTCGCTTTAACGACACTTTGTATGGAACATAGCCACAGGCTGCGAAACGCCTAAGAAAAACATGCAGACCGTTTAGCCTATTGCACTAGACTTGATTTGAACATTTGAATGTCAGGTTTCTACAGGGAAATTAACTAGCAAGTCACAACCTGTCGAGTACCCAAGGACCCGTATACAGTACTTATACAAGATTTAGATCCCTTCGCCGCATCCAGCGGACCGATGTCTCTTACACTATTTTTGTTACCCCAACAGTAGTTAACTCTAACTTCGTCACTTTTATTATCACGTTGAGCACCCCAAGCTTCCATATCCTTGGCTTTCCTTAGAACTGTGGCCACCAATATTAGCAAGAATTTATTCTCAATGCCAGGGAAGCATATTTGATGCTAGGCTGTGACCTTTGCATATGACTGCTTAGACTCCCCCGTTCAGGTTCACTTACCTTTATGCCTCTTCAGAGCCCTCTTTCTGGATCAAACAGATAGCATGGGAAAAATCAGCACCATCTCGTCAACCTCATCCTCTTGATCGCCTTCAGTGCCTTCACTGTCTTCAGTTACTTCACTACCGTCAGTTTCCCCGCTTGACCCAGGACGCTGCTTCTGAGCCTCTTCTGAAATCTTTTCGATGAACACTTCGATGAGCGCACACACAAAGTTCAAAATCTCAAAACATTGAATCTTAAGCGGATCCAGATTTTTCGCATTAGCTGCAGGTTGTTCCAGACCCAGCTTGATCAACTTGTAACGCAGTTCATCCCTTGTCGCCAAAAACCCGCAATATTCGGACACCTTGTTGGAATACTCGAGAAGCTCTTCCACATCGTTCCACAAATACATCATCTTCATACTGGTTGTAAAAGTCTCGTTTCTAATACGTCTCAGCCAAGGCCATGGACTCCCGACGGCCAACTCCAAGATAACGTCATCAGGTAACCTGGGCACTCCTTTTTCCTCACTCCCTTCGGGTGCAATGCTCTCCCAGGAAGTGATTTCTGCCCGGTGTGCGATTGCCAGAACTCTATTGACCTCTTTTTGCAAGCTTTCGAAGCTTACCACGTCTTCGAGGGCGTCATCGGCTAGAGTAAACTCCTTGAGGGCTTTGACAATGGCGCTCCTTTCGATTCCTACCTCTTCTGATATCGTTTCAATCGAAATCTAGAACTAGGGTTGGTAAGTGGCTCGCAACGAGAAATTGATATGAGAGTACTATACCTCATGCTTAGGCTTATCAGGTTTAGAGAGCCTACTCGTGTATTGTTTTGTTAGCAGAGAGTACAGAAAGTTTTGATTAGAGACCTACATATGGTTTAGAACAAGTGAAGACTCCAACACGTTCAACTTCTTCTTTTCCCCTTCTTTATCATCACTATGGTCATCACCATCTTCACTACAATAGAACAGAAAAGAGCCACTGTCTGTGGACTCTGCATCTTGGGTGCGCTTGGGCCCTTGACGTAGTAACTCTCGTAGAGCATACTGTACTCCGCGGGTGTTTGTTCCCAATTCCAACACTATGGATGTTTGTTTTGTGTCCGGTGACCATGGCTCTCTACTCTCGGGAGATTTTTCAGAGAGTGTGGGAGGCATATCTGGGTAGAATATACTGAAATCTCTGGCGTTGCTCGAGCGCCAGAGGCAAATGTGCGTAGGGAAGAATATGGAATCACACAAAATCCACCGCGCCTGTAATCCTCTTTTACATTCTGTTGTGGTTACGATTTAATTACGTTGAATCCTCGTACCTTCTGAGGTACCTTTTCTTCTTGGGTTACGACTTCTCGTGTTGGGGTGAGTAGATAACGTGGCTGGTGGGTTCCTAGTAGAGTTCGAATAATGCGGTACATACCTTACCTTATTGTACACGATCGATACTATACTATAAATAACGGCTATAAGTTACAATACCAGAAGATGGAGTTTCGCACCAAAGATTTGAATATCGGGTAATGGTATCCATGCTGGAGAAGTTCAGGTTGAGCGGGAGTGGCCAAGCTCATGACCATTCAACTTTAAAACAGTTTCAAAGGTTTGCCATATTATGAAGAGACAAAGGTATGAAACGAAAAAAGGAGACAAATGGGGAAGAGCCAAGCTGGATCCAGGATATTCCCATCTGCAATGCTGGAGCTTAGATGTGTCTCCAAATCTGGAAACAGATCTTCTTTTCTTCCTCTGCATAAACCTTCCCCCTTCCGCTTGTAAAGTCTCTTGATATCTCAAGTTTTCTTCTCACACTGGCCTGGCTCACAGACCTGCAGGTTTACCGTGCGTTAAACTACTGTCTCGTACCGTACGCTGTGGAAACATACCCCTTCGAGCCGTACCATCGAACGAGTGATATCTTATGCTTCTTCTAGCCCGTCCTTGTATCATTCCGGTAAACACTTGACTTGATCAATAACTTATGCTATACTAGAGAGATGATGATCTGACTGATTTACTTACTGCCAAGGTTCAGAGTGCTTTAGCTGTAAGGGGGAACAGACTGTAGGGATATCGGAGAATATTGGAGTAAGGCGTAATGGGTTGGTGTTTGATGAATACTAGTTGTTTATTTGGTATAGAT
The DNA here is from genome assembly GCA_003788595.2 of Choiromyces venosus 120613-1. Classification (NCBI taxonomy): domain Eukaryota; kingdom Fungi; phylum Ascomycota; class Pezizomycetes; order Pezizales; family Tuberaceae; genus Choiromyces; species Choiromyces venosus. The sequence continues at coordinate 622,314 of ML120361.1, forward strand.
TTTTGTAAAAGTATATGATACTTGGGCTGGTGGGATTAACTGATGGAGTTTTTTTTTTTTTTTTTTTTTTTTGTTAAATCAGCTGGATTGATTTAAATACAAGATCAGGGCTCATTCATCACATGCACTGTAAGGTATGGTATGGGGGCCCAAAGCACTAACAAAAGAAATGCATCCCAACCCTGTTATTACAAACCCAGCATGGTTTGTAATGGTTTCACATGACATACAATTATATGTCATAGTATTTCATTTGTTAAAAAGTTTTTGCACATGACTCGATTGAGTCATATGATATTATGTTTCGCACTATGACTCACATACGAGTCATAGGGTTTTATATGATTCACAGTTGTGAGTCATAGTTGTTTATGTTTGAATTTGATTGGTATGTTGAGCGTTGACTCATAGGTGCGCCTATGAGTCATGAGGATTAAGAGGCATGACTTCGTTTATACGAGTCATGAGGTTTCGCACATGACCCCTTTAAGGTCATGGGACTTTCGTGCATGACCAAGTATGGTCATGAGGTTATATGTTATGCGAGTGTATGAGTCACAGTTGTGACTCATTTGATTTGTAAGCGGGTTGCTGTTAGGCATATGGAAAAAAGGGCCAAAGTTACCCGGCCTTTACATAGGATTATTTCTACCATACCCCTGCAGCCCCCATGTAGGGACCGGGCGTCATTACGGTATTACGGTCGAGTTGCGTCCCGACACTTTAGCCACAATAAATGGCACCTTCAGCATAACACCACATACGTCGTCGCCGTCCGTCCGACCGGATGCTGTCCGTAGGATATATGAGAGGGCACCTTTGGCGACTCATGGGAAGTGACTCGGAGGAATTTGGTTAAGTTTTGAGCAAGCTATTACCTTGTACATTAGCAGTTAAATATTATGGCTGATAAGTAATGGGACGATTTGGGAAGAAACCTTAGTGACCGAATATCGTGAGCCTATGGCACCGACGGGTAGCCATAGAGCCGAGCCTTTTGCTTTGAAAGAAGTAGTGCCCCAAGAGGGCCTACTCGAGAATCGGTATGAGAGGTTTTCGCTGGATAAGCTATTGGCTCGATCCAGAGCAAAAAACCCTATATATCCGATGGGCCTTGTGATGCATCAATATGCGACACAATGGCCGCGCTCATTCATTAAAGCTGATCACTTTATGTTTTGAGGCAGAACAATTGGTATAGTTGCCATTAGGGCGGCATACTCAAATTAAGTTCATATAGTGGAGAGATCGAAGGCTACCTACTGGAGGGGTGTTCACACCCCCCAGAAACAATAGGAGTTCGAAGAGATCAAAGCTAAGCAAGGCAAATATTCTCAGGGTCAAAGGTGTTCGCACTTAAGAAAGTTAAGAGGTTTTTGACGGAGGTACTTAGATAGTATGGGAGTTGGTTGTAGCCCGCGATAACCCAGACGCGGAATATAAATATCGAGGTACTCCCAGCTATTAGAAACATCAAGCAATGGAGAAGAGATCTTATTAATATATTTATTACCTTACTCTTGAAAAAACTATTATTACACATATCCTTTATAAATACTTCGGGAAATACGAGCCTACCTTAACGATCTTCGTTTTATCCTACCTTACCTCGTTTCAAGACGCTTACGGCCTAGACCTACTGGCCCTATTTACGGTTGGACTACCCCGTAACAGTTGCTGGAAGAACTATATAAGGAGGCCGATAGGACCTGACAGTTAGTTCTTCACGCAACCACCTAAGTTATTTCCTATCTTATAAGTTATCAATAAAACACCTTTACGCTCTTTACTACAAAGGCCAACAGTCACGAAGAAGAACAGAATAAATACTAGTTAGCACTATAAGGACTTAGTATTGACAATGGTCAATATCTAAGACGTAGTGTAAGATAACAAGTATTGAGAATTCTCGAAGGAAAGAGAATACAACAAGAGATAGGTGAGTATTATCTCCAAGACAAAACTAATGATAGACTTGTTGCCTGTTGCAAGATATAAGAAAGGAGAGATCTTATAGCTGATCGTAACACCTGTCCAATGCCCCCAATCCCACATAACTTCACCCCTGACCAATCATCTTCCTCCTCCTTGGACACTCTCCAACACTTGGAGGGTATGCAGTGAGATAGACCCTCTGTCTTTTACCAGCTTTCTCATGGTTAGTAGGTGCTTCTATGTATAGAATCTTCACTCTGGAAGAATTATTGCACAAAGAGAAAAATATCAGAAAAGAAAGCACTACTAGTAGACACTAAAACAAAGGAAAGAAATAATAAGGAACAAATATCCTAGTTTTTCCAACATCCCAGCCTCAAGAATAGAGTGTAAGGGTATATAGAGAACCTTTATCCTTGTTTGAAGGGCCTAAGGAACTTTTATAACAGTAATGAGGGCACAGCCTAGATGCAGGCCCCCTGGAGGAGATCAATAACCAACCACTGGTAGATAGACTGACCAGGTAGGAGGTATTGACAACTGATCAAAAGGAGGGTGTATAGACTGAAGGTAATGGTTTTTGCTTCTCATAGTATAGTCAAGGGGCTACTAAGGAAGGATGGAGTAGTCTTTGCCTCACTTAGTAAAGTGATTAAGGGAGGAAGGATGTGTTTTTATCCTACAACAGGATTGATGCCCAAGCCTATAAAGCTTTAAAGTTTAGTATTGGGGGATCATGAGAGTAGATTTGATGTTTTACCCTGCAACTACCTTTCTAGAAAGGAAGGCAAAAAGTGGGGTCCAGGGGATTGAGGAGGAGGAGCTTGTGGATTAACTGATAGGATATTGTAGGGGATTATAATTTTATAGGGGTTAAGTTAGGTCTGCATTACTGGACAGGTTTTTGTGTGGGGTTGGGGTCATGCTCTTGCTGAGAGAGAGAGAAGGGCCTCAATCCTTGACCTAATCATTTGAGAATTTCATCCCACACAAAAACTTTTTCAGCAGTCACACACAGAGTAGTATTTAAAGTGCTTTTTATCCTCTCCCCTTTTCTCCCTCCCTCTCTTCCTCATCATCCACATGGTAACTCCATACCATTATGCCAGTAAGTCAACCTGACTATCAAATTCTTTTCCATTATTACAATAATAAGAACCAAGTAACAAACATTATTATTATTGTTATTTCTATAGGGGGGTGGGTTTGGACATCATTGGACCCAAAAAAAATGAACATCTTCCTACATGCTTTCCAAACAGGCATACAGAGAGCCCTCTAGTTAAGGCTACCAAAGTTAAAACAGTAGTCAGAGCAAACCTTTCTGCAAGAAACTATATCATATATCATAATAATATGTTGAATTCTTTAGTATTTACTCTGATACAGGCTACCTTTTTTTCACATATCAACTCTGTGCATGGAGGTATGTAATGAATCTGGAGATGGTGGTTGAGATATGTATGACTCATGCTACAGTCTCTTTTTTCATTTGGAGTGTGTAGGTGGTAAGCTTCTACTTCTTCAAGTTTTGGTTTCCAAGTATAGTGGTTAGGAGTGGTGATTCACTCCCTTTCTAATTCCTTCCCCCTTTACTTTTGATGTGAGATATTATTAGGTGCAGACAAAATCAACTGAACAACAATGAATACTAATGATTTCTACTATGACGACAACCTCTTCAATAAATCCAACCACTCCAACATCAACCAAGAAAAATAATTAAAAATAATTCAAATACATAGCAGTAATCAGTACTTAGTATGCCATCCATCTGCCTTAATAATAGTTTTTATCCTATCTACTATAGATTCTGCTAGAGTATAAAAGACTTTTTAGTCAAGAAGCTTCTAACAATAAGTAATAGCCTCCTCAATTGCTTTTTTGACCATATCCTCAGGACCTTTCATGAGATAGAGCTCAAGATACTACTTAGAAAGCTTATCCTTAATTGGAAACCAGATATTCTTGATTAGATTGAGATCTGGTAAATAGGGAGGAATTTCCAATAGGGTAATTCTATACTTCCTGAGCTACCTCATGAAGGGCAAGTAAGTCTTAGCATTATCAATGATTAAGAAGACCTCCTCTTCTTCTAATTCTCTCTTAATATCCTCCCATATCTTTACAAAGTCATAATGATCATAAACATCAATAATGAACATTCCAGTAACTGTACTACCAGCAGAAGAAGGATCAGGAAAAACAGGAAGAAATAGACTATGCCTTTGACCATAAAAAAACCCAGTCATTATTTGGCTAAGCTTTCTCTCTCCTACCCTAGTACTAGGCTCAACACAGTCCTTATTCCACTTCTTCTTTGGATATCTAAATATCCATTTCCTCCTCTTTCCCCCCCCACCTCAATAGTAACCTCATCTGCCTACATTACCCTCCTCCTCTATATCTCCCTAGTCTAATGCCTATAAGCCAATACTCATTCCAATCTCTTCTGAGTCAGAGCCTCATCAATATGTACCCTCTCTTGAGCTATCTACATTTCAAGATCTTTTTCTGCCAGTCTGCACTTTATAGTCTTCTCAGGGACTTCAAGTGCAATTTTCTTGACAATGTCTTTATAGATGGTATTGTGGTTTTTAAGGCCTTCCTTAACCATAGCCTCATTCTGAACCTTGAAAGTCTTAAGATATCTTCCTCTACCCTTTTTCTCTTTCCCCTCTTGGTATCCTGCTACCACTGTATCATGAACAGTAGTAAGGGGGATGTTGAGATAATTGGAAATTTCTCTCAAGGGCATGCCTCTCTCATATAACCCATACATCCTCCCTCTTATCCATTCACTGAGATGCTTACAAGGAATAGGTTTATGGACATAGCTGCAAAGAATAGGAGCCATTATTTCTTAGAATAAAAAAAGTGAGGATATTATGAGGTTCTAGTTGAGAGGTAATGATTTTTCTGGGAGGGTTTATTGTGCAGAGTTGTTGTGAAGTGATGATTGCCATACTTGCATGCAGTGTTTGGTTAATTTTGTCCATGTACAATACTGTTATTTTATCTTAGTTGGTTGGTTGTTGGAAAATGTTTGGAACTGCTGAATTTTTGGGCTTTGGCATAGTTGGGGTTATTACTGAGGGAGTTGGAAAAAAAGTCTATTTGTTAGGGCTGTGAAGCAGATGATAAGCTGTCTGTCATGGGTTTATTTGACATAAAGCGGGTTAGAGAGCAGGGATATGGGCACTTAGGTAGTAGGGTACTTTGAAGATTATGAGAGGTTTGACATACAGTCTGGCAAATATAAGTTACAGCAGCATTGATGGCTTTAATCCTATGAAGTATACTCTCATATACTATATCCTATTGGTATTATGATATGGCTTCCTGGGAAGATCAAAGGACAACATCTGGTGCCCATCAAAATGATAACCTGGGAGTAGATTCACTAGAGATGAATCAACAGTGTTTCTCTCCTGGGGATGATGGGTACAAGTTTTCTGTAAACAGGGCTTTTTTTTTCTACCTTTTGTGTTTGTACTTTGATTTGACTTTTTTTTCTTTTTTTTCTTTTTTTTCTTTTTTCCTCTCTTTTCTTTTCTTTTCTTTTCTGCTACATTCTCCCTTTTCTACAAGTTCTATTTTCTGCACAATGATTTAAAACACCATGTTATGAGTTTCTAGCAGTACGGGGGTCTGGTGGGAGGACGATGTAAGTAACCTCTCATGACGACGAACTTAACTCTACCTATGATAGACCCATCCCAAGAACTTAATACACAAGCCGAATGAATTAACCAATGCTCTAAAGAGGATATCAAAGTTTAAATTATAAATCTGCCTTCTATGATATCTGTAATCAATTTTCTGACACCTATAATCAAAACCTTTTTCTCGGCACAGAAGCACCGCTGGGGCACTAACTATTCTGTATCTCCCCCAAAAAAGCCAGACATCTGAAACCCAAGTTAACTTATTTTCCGATCATAGTACACATTCACTTGTGACGGACAAAATTGGTGAACTCTCACTAATCTGAGAGGTTATTCTCCAGTAGTCTCCTGTAATAATGGGCGGTCGGGGAGTACGAATGCCTCGCAGAGTTTACCACATCACGGTGTATGAGGGATGGGTATTGTTAGAATCGGTGTGTGGTTTAAATTTTCACTAGTTCTGATGTTTGATTTGGTACGGTATGTAGAGTTCGAATAATACAAAAACTTGCCGTATTGTATCTTAGGCTATGTAAAGATACTAGTTCGACCGCTAGCTTCTACCGAGTGAGAAAGAGTGATCGCGAGTATCCTGAAGATGAGGGAAGGTTCCTACTCCTTGGGAAGTTTGGTGGGTTGGAAGCATTATTTAGAGTAGACTTGTTAAGAATACCCAGTGAAGGTTGGCTTTGGAGCTTCCGGTTTCTATTTTTTTCTCTGTTTGGTCGATGGCCGTGGCTTCGTAAATACATTACCGGAGTAACATCCAAACTATCACTACGTCAAATCATAGCTGGGGTGAGGTTAGCCTCACGTATTTCTCATTTAAGGGGAAAGATATCTGGTCGGAGTGATATTATCAAGAGTTTGAAGAATGGAATACGCGATTCCGAAGGAATATGCTACTGATATTTGGGCAGAATTTATGTTGCATTAAGAGCTAAGTGGAAAAATGGAACTGTATGAAGAATCAGCATAGAAGAAAATTTTATCATCAGGGAGCTGTGCCTGACTTTCAAGATGAGTGCCATGAGTTAAGTTAGGTTGGAGTTTGTATCCTCAGTGAGCGAGTGTATGGGTCTTTAGAAGAGATGCCATACCGTGCCGTATTCCATTAATTTTTTGAGGTTATAGCGGTGGGGTTTAGTGATATTTTGCACGTTAGAAACATTAGATAGGATTCTTGAAAAAAGCAATATTACTATTTTTTTGATCACGTGCAAACGACCCGTCCACTTGCCACTTAACGCGTCTCCCCGAGATACCATGCAACCACGACCTTCTTATCCACAGAACCACAAAGAACAATGGACCCCAAAATAAGGCGAAAACGCAAATCAAAGGCCAAACAAAATACAGCAAAGAAGCCTCGGAAAGAGCCTACGAAAGAAACCACTCCAGCTTCAATCCCAATTCCATGGCCACCACACTTCAAGAACCTCCAAAGGCTTTATGAAGCCTTAAACCTCATATACACTTTCTGTGCACAGCGCAAACATGTCGTGACGACCTTTGATATGCTTAAATCAGCCGTCGAGGGTCAGGTAAAGAAGGAATTGACCGTCGGGGATGTTGCACAGATGAAGTTTCTTGTACCGAGGAGTTTGCGGTTTACATATGTCGACGAGGAGTTATTGCAAGTGCACGTTATGGGGCAGGCGAAGGATATATATGAAGAGGGGAAGGAGACACCGAGGATGATCTTGTTTCTGGAGTTCCTAGACGGGGAGGTTAATCAGAGGAGCGGGAAGACGCCGGCAGTTTCTCAAAAGGCAGTTTTGGCACTTATCAAGAAACGGAATGAAGAGCTTGTTGCAGCAGTGAATAAGTTTTTGAAGGGTTGTGCAGAGAAGGGGGTTGATGCTGTTGAGCACCTCAAGGGCGGATATCGCGAGCATATTCCTAGATTACCGGGACACCCTCAGTCAAACTCCCAGGAACTGGTGTCTGCAAAAGGCAATATTGAAATTCCTAAGGAACGCAAGCCAATTGCCGAAATAATCGAGGAAATAAAAAGCTTGGACCTTTATCGTGGACAGATCGTACCGAACGGGCGCAGGGTGATCCCTCCCCAGGATGCTGTGTTCGGAGACCTCAAATTTCTGCTTTCACAGGCACTCGTTAACGCAATATATACTGCACATAACGTTACTCGATTATACGCCCATCAAGTGGAAGCAATTAATAATCTATATGATGGACATAATGTTATTGTTTCTACCTCTACTTCTTCCGGGAAGTCATTGATTTATCAAATTCCGGTCCTGCATAGGATGGAAAAGAGTGTTCGCGCAAGGACTATGGCGATTTTTCCAACCAAGGCGTTGGCACAAGATCAGAAGAGGAGTCTTATAGAAGTGCTGGGGTACATGACCGGTGTCCTCGGCGAAGTACTAGTTGATACCTATGACGGAGACACAAAATTGGAAGATAGAGACAGAATACGACAAGAAGCTAGGGTAATATTCACTAATCCGGATATGCTACACTGCAGTATATTGCCAAACAAGGGTAGATGGAAAATGTTTCTTCAAAACTTGAAATATGTAATTGTTGACGGTGCGTCTCTCCGCTGTAGTTCTGGTACATGGAGTGAATCTAAAAGACTGATTTACTGGCAGAATTACATGTATATAATGGGTTATTTGGGTCTCACGTTGCATTTATCATGCGAAGACTGCGACGAGTATGTGCTTTATTTGGTAATACCAAGGTACAATTTGTGTCTTGTTCAGCCACTGTTGCCAATCCCGAAAATGTACATGCTCCTATCTATTGCTCACGTTAGATAATGGCTAATTCGATTTAGCACATGCGAACTATCTTTGGAATCGACTCCGTTAAGTTAACTGATGTGGACGGGTCTCCAGCCGGTAGGAAAGAGTTTCTTTGCTGGAATTCACCCTATAAAGACTCTGAAAATCTATCACTCGGGCGTGTGGATCCAGTCTTGGAGAGCGCTAGATTATTTGCGCAGTTGATATTGCGTGGGATCAGAGCAATTGCCTTCTGTAGGGTGAGGAATGTTTGCGAGCTGCTGATAAAGGAGGTCAAGAGCGAGTTTGCGAGGCTGGACTGGTCAGAGGTTGCGCCCAGAGTTATGGCCTATCGAGGTGGATATACCCCGCAAGATAGAAGGCAGATAGAAAAAGAAATGTTTGAAGGACATTTACTAGGCATCGTGGCAACGAGTGCACTGGAATTAGGAGTGGACATCGGAAGCTTAGGTATTTCTATCTGCTGATAACGGCGTTTTGCTTAAGCTAACGTACGTGAAAGATGCCGTTATTATGGTCGGATTTCCACACTCAATATCCAGTCTACGCCAGCAAAGTGGGAGAGCTGGGAGAAGAAACAAGGATTCCCTCTCAATTCTAGTAGCCGGTTCAACTCCCAGAGACCAATTCTACATGGACAACCCCGACGAAATATTTACCAAACCAAACTCCGAGCTCCAAATCGACCTGGAGAACCCCGTAATCCGCGAAGGCCACCTTCAGTGTGCCGCCTACGAAGTCCCCATAAACCCACTAGAAGACTCCCAATACTTTGGACCCGATCTTCAAGATCTCGTCGAATCCAAACTGACCCAACAAAACGCCGGATCTTACTACCCTCACGAAAGCTTCCTTCCCTACCCTTCCAAACATGTCTCCATCCGCGAAGGCCCCGATCCAGAATCACACATATCCGTCATAAACACCACAAACAGCGCCAACCAAATCATCGAAACCCTAGACCCAGAGCACGCGACATTCACCCTCTACGAAGGCGGTATATTCCTCTCACAGGGGAAAACATACATTGTCAAAAATGTGAACCTAAGCAGCAAGTTCGCAGCTGTGGAAAGTCTAACAGTGGACTGGACCACAACACCACAGGACTACACAGACATAGACCCCATCGAAACCGCCGCGGTGCACATGATCCCGGAGTCCCCGTCGAAGGCATTCTACGGCACCATCCGCATCCACACTATCATATACGGATTTCTCAAAACCGATAGAGCGAAGCGGGTTCTCGACGCTGTGGAGATTGACTCCCCGCCTATTACGAAACTAGCGAAGGGGATGTGGCTGGACGTGCCGCCCCCCGCTCTTGAAATTTTAGTACTCAAAAATATTGATGCGGCGGCGGCGGTGCACGCAGCCGAGCATGCAGTCTTGAACCTCTTTGGGAATTTCGTATCGAGTGTGTCGGGAGCTGTCAAGACGGAATGCAAGAGTGCTGTTAAGAGTGAGGAAATCAAAGGAAAGGGGAAGCCCATGTTGAAGAAGTCCAGAACTCGACCGGCAAGATTGGTGTTTTATGACGCCGGGGCTACGGGGATGTATACCCTCCGTGCGTTCGAGTCTGTCCATGTATTGCTCAGACAGGCGGTTGAGAGGATGGAAGGGTGTGCATGCTTGGATGGGTGTTTTGAATGTATTACACCACCTCCTGAGAGTCATTATTCGGGGCTTAGATTGCTAATGGAATATTGTATAGGTATTAGGAGTGAATACTGTCAGGAGAGAAACGCGCTCATGTCCAAGCCTGGAGCATACGTTATTCTTCGAAAGATCCTAGGATTAGAAGTTGATCTTGAGAAGGTTCCGGATGGAGCTGGGGATGGGAGAAGAGCTGTTTCTGGGGATAAGGTGGTTCTTGCTGAGGAGGTTGGGATGGGCACGGTTGCGAGATGAAGTTATTAAGGTGTTGATATTCGAGCTTGGGTTGAGTGGCTCGGGTATATTTTATTTAGATGTAGAGCACAGCATCGCCTTGAATGATGGGATGGTAGTTGGCACTGGGCGGCGAGACATAGACTATGGCGGATGGATATTATTATTATCAGTTAATCTTGATGGTTTATCATTGTTATTGTACTCGAGTACATAACACAGAATCTCACTGTGCTCACTTTTACTAAAGACATCGTAACCCAATCTTCAATGTTCAAAGTTAAATAACACCCCCGACCCCAATACCACACAATACAAAATCCTTCACAGATTACACAGGATGATTTACCCCGCATCATGATCCCCTCCTGTTCCATCCCTCCTGAACCAGCCAATCCATCCAGAAACTAGAAGAAAAAAAAGAAAAGCCGTAAACTGAATCATTGACACTGTCATGCTCAAAACATAATACACGACCGAGTTTTGCAGAATGCTTAACCGTGTAACGCCCACTAGCGAAGCTTTAGCACCCAAATTATGCCACTTATGTACCTAGAAAAGTGAAGATTATCTATCTATCGTTAAGCCAACAAAGTAGTCCGGCTCTTGGGTCTGTCAAGGTAGCATAAAACCAGAAACTAATAGCAAAGATGCAAAAAAAAGAAGAGAGTTATTATTTGCCTATTTGCACCCGCCCATAATACAGTATTCAGTACTGTGCGCCCTCTGCGACAGACTTACCGCAGACGCTTAGTATCAACGGTAACTCCACTGCTGATGAACTACTTTTCAAAACCCTCTAGATTCTACCACAATACCTAGAACTCTTTGTGGGTATGATAGTTTGAAGGCATCACCACCAGAACCTCTTGTGAGAGGGGAATGTAAACTTGGATTCTTCAGTTTGGGTAGCTGCTAGCTGTGTGTTCTCCCAGGTCTTGTAATGGCAGCTGTATTAACTTCAATCCCGTCCACTGAGGGTAACGTAATACCGGTATTCACTCTTTTTCTTTTCATTTGTAGATGAATAGCAGTCTAACCTACGGGTACAATTCGTCAAGTTTATGCTGACAAGTACCGTTTCTAGCTCCTGGTTAGGGCTTGAATACTGTACTTGATAGGATTCACTGGCTGAATTGTGGAACGATATGATAGAGATTGATATCGCGCCAAATCTAGCCTAATGCCACAAGGGAGGCGTAAAAGAAGCAAAAAAAGGGCAAAGCTAAAAATTCACCCAGAACGCCATATATAAAGAAGTCTTAAATGTACATCTATTCCCCCCTCTCCTTGCTAATTTTTCGCGTATATACAGGGCCAATCTTTGGTGTATACCCCTCGATAGTCCCAGCCTTGTCGCCGTTCTCATCTGTCAGGATTAACTCTGGAGGCTTAACTGTGTCTCCTTCGTCTTTTCTCTCCTTCACGTCGACAGACAAGGAATCGCTTTGCTTCAGCTGTCGGGTTTGTCTGTCAAGACTGATCCCAACCTCCATCAGCTCCTCAGCAAGCTTTTCAATGTCCGCTTCCTTAGTGTTGTTCCATTTCGCCTGCCGTCTTTGCTCCTCCGCTTCCTCCAATAACAATATTGTATTCCCAAGCCCAGCACGCCACTTCTCGCCCGTGAGATCCAACCCCGAAACAGCACCCTTATCATCGACTTGAGCATCGTTAATTATTTCTGCTCGGGTCCAGGCAGGCTCGGTGTTCAGTTGAACCCTCAACCACAATCCTCGTTGAGCACAAACATCGCTGCAAAATCGTTCGAGTTTCTCCTTCTCCACAAACCTCATGGTTTCCTTCCCTTTGTCTATTAGGGCATAAGTAGACTTTCCCCCGCCGGCTAACCTCTTACGAGGGTTGGGACATAGAGGGTATGAGCATTTATCACAAATTCCCCGTTCTTCCATTAAGGAATCGAAATCGGAGGGTTGAAAGTAGCGGAGGTGGCATTTTAGATCGATAGAGGTGCTCTCTAGAAGGGGGAAGTCTGCTAATTGCTCCAAGGAGGTTAAAATTGAGAGCTCGAGGACTTTACGGATTTGAATAGAGTGTGCATGAGAGAGTGCAATTGCTCGAGCCTCCTCCGGAGTTGGGAGGGGTTTCGGTTGGGGTGTTGGTGGACCTGTGCTAACAATTGTACTGCCAACGATGGTTGTGGTAGAGGAAGAAGGTTGTTGAGTCCTCTTAAGAATAGATTTTGGTTGTTTAGTGCTCATGATCCGAGTATCGTGGCTCAGGGGTGATTATAGTGGCTTGAATGAGAGAAGGGTGAAAGGGCGGTAGGCGGTGGGTGGGGAAGATTGATGTGTTGAGGTTTTATTTGCTTCGTTCAAAGGATGACGAAGTTGACAATCTGTTGTTACAAAACTTGGTTGTTTTGTCTCAAATGTGCATCATATCACGTGTCTAGATGATAGTGGTGTGATCTGATAACCGATATCAGATCTAACAGACCTTTTTCAGTCCTACCCTGATTACTTATCGGGACAATTGCCACTTATTCTCGCCAAGACCCGCCACCAGCTGCCACATACGCCGCTTTAAGCCACCCTGCGAGATCTATTGGTGTGGGTCGGTCGGTTTCCCCTCCAAACAGACGAGATCGGATTTCCCCTCGCTGTTCCACTACACAACTCTTTCTGTCAGCACGAACCTCCATTGCTGCTGGTAATTCCCTACTTCACCTCCAAAAATACATTCACCCTTTGTATCCTTCTTTACCAACTAAACATTATCGATCATTATTACTCTTCGGTTTCATTTTGTTCCCTTCTTCTTAACTTCAACTAAAGGTAAGAGCACCTTCTGGTGTTTTTGGCGGGGTATCGGCGATGTGATTGCTTCCGTGATGCGCTGACGTACGCTTCCTCTTGACCGGGTTGCTTTCCATAGGTAGAAGGACTACGGAAAACACCGCATAGTTGCTGTCAAACTTAACATCTTAGTCCGCCTTCTTTCTATCTACAATCTTATTCTTCATTACCTGGCGTCCATTTGGGCGGTGATTGACTCTTTGTCATGGCCAACACTTCCGCCCCGCCATTCAAGGTTAAGGCCTTGTTCGATTACAACTCTCCACACGACGATGATCTCAACTTCCCGGCTAACGAAGTTATTACTGTCACTGAGGAAGAAGATGATGATTGGTATTATGGGGAGTACCACGATAAGTCTACAGGGGAGTTGAAGCAAGGGATTTTCCCAAGGAACTTTGTTGAGAGAATCGTAGTTGAGCTTCCTCCTAGACCAACTCGAAGTGGAGGTGGCAGGAAAAAGGCGGTAGAGGAACATCAACCGGAACCTCCGGTCGAGCATCAGGACAACACCCCTCGTCTAAAGTCCCCTCCTCCACCAGCTCCCGTTGCCGAACCTTCGCCCCCCGCTGTACAGAGCCATGTAACATCTCCAATTGCAGCTCCAAAGACCTCTGAAATTGCATCTCAACCTGTTTCTTCGTCTCCGGTAGCAAAGGCAGCACCCGCATATAAAGCTCCTCCTAAGCAAACTTCAGTACCACCTGTTGAGAAATCGGCTCCGTCATCGTCTAAACCTCCGCCTCCAGAGAAGCCATCTTCATTTAAGGACCGCCTTGCATTGTTTAATAAGGGTTCAGCGGCTCCTATTGCACCCTTTAATCCGCACAAGCCGCCCGTCAATTTTATCAAAAAACCTTTTGTCGCACCTCCCCCAAGCAAAAACGCTTATGTTCCTCCGCCAATTCAGAACATACCCAAACCCAGAAGAGATGAGGATTCCAATTACAACCGCCCGGACCCAGAGGAAGCGCCTGTAAGGGGTTCTATGGATCAAGAGAGGGAGAAAGAGGATGAAGGGCCAAAAATGACGCTAAAAGATAGGATGGCTTTATTGCAGAACCAGCAGTTAGATCCTACTGGACTTGGATGGAAAAACAAGAGACCCCCAAAGCCGAAAAGAAATGAAAGCGAGAGAACGTTGGAAGGTGATCAGTCTCATGCTGCCCCGGAGGACAGTTTCCATGAACGCAAGTCTCACGATTCCATTAGACCCCATATTGCTGAGGGAGGAGAGCTTGAGGCGGCGCCAAGACCGAAGAAGAGTGTCGATATTTCCCGCGAAGATGCAGCTATGGAGGAAAGTGCGGGCGATGCAGACATTTCTTCTGCTTCCGGGTATACTGGTGAAGAAACTGTTACTAGCAGAGGTCGTCCCTCTACCTCTTCTCATAGGGAGGGTAAATCAGATGATGGTGACGACGAGGGTGCGAATGATGACACCCCAGATAACCCGGATTCTGACGAGGAGGAAATCGATCCTGAAGTGGCAAGAAAGATGGCTATTCGAGAGAGAATAGCTAAGATGAGTGGTGGAATGGGTATGCATGGCATGTTCGGTGGTATGCCCATGGGAGGACCTCCACCACCGCCACCACAAAAGAAAAAGAAGAGCTCTTCGACTTCTAGGCCTCCTAAAGAGGAGGATGAGAGTTTTAGGAGGTCTTCTAATGACGGTGATGAGAGTGAAAACAAGGGTTCGAGCGATTACACACAAGCACCACCTGTTGCCTTGCCATTTGCCTTGCCCCGAGTTCAATCCCCACCCACCGTTGAACAGCAAAAGTCTGATAGCGAAGCCGAAGAGCCCGCCAAAGATACGAGTGGGACAGGTAAAAGGATTTCCGAAGAGCATTCGCGAGATGAGGTTATAGACGTGGAAGATATCAAACCACAGCAAAACCAGCAGGCGACCCCCTCACACCCTCAGGGACCAAGGCCTATGCCAGGATCACCAACACTCGAGAAGAGACATTCGCAGATCTCACCTCCTTCAATACCCCAGGGTAAGTACCGCCGCTTCGTATTATATGAATTAGCCTGCTGATCAAGAAGCATTAGACCGACCTGCCCCACCCCCTATTCCGAGTGAAAGGCCTGCACCTCCTCCACCTCCTAGTGAACGTGAGTTCATCACAATTGCTCTACATTTCTTCTAGGCTAATTAACCTCGTTTAGCGCCTACTATGCAAATGTCACCTGCAGCAGTTCGAACACCTTCTGATGGATCTGTTTCTGATGACGAGCTTTCTGTTCATGCAGGTAAACTCAGTGTCTCTACTTCGGAGCTCGGTGAACCTCGAGGGGTCCCTCCTCCACCGCCCTCCGGACCTCCCAGTGTTCCAAGTGGACGCCCAGGCTCTAGCTACGATGCTATATCACCTACGTCACCCACTGGCAAGCGTGTCTCTCAAGGCTACTTCAATGCTCAGTCCTCACCTACCGCCTCGCCGGTCACACCCGGAGGTCATAACAAGCGAGCTAGCTATCAAAGGGCAGCAGGTACAATGCCTCCAATTCCCATGAGCTCTCCACCTTCTATGGGTCGCCCTCCTCCTCCGCCACCTCCTCCTACTGGGCCACCTCCCAGAGCCAGTATGGATGAAACCCGGCCAGATGTTGCAGGGAGCCAAAGGCAGTCTGATACCGAGGAAGAAGTGACTGAGTATGAGGCAGATTATGATACGGATATTGGAAATAAGGTGGCACATAGAGATGCTTTGAAGGGCAAGGAGGTTGGAAAGCGAGATGGCGATGACGATGAGGGAACACCTTTGCCCTCACCCGTTATTGTCCCTCAGGCACCCCCTAGGAATGTACCACTCCCACCGCCTCCAGCCCCACCATCCAATCCCCCACCTTCTAGGAAAGGGCGACAGTCGGTGGATATGCCACGGGCCGCACCACCTCCCCCACCACCCGCCCCACCAGCTCAAGAACCAGAGAGGTATGAGAGCCTTGATGACTATGATCCTTATAATTACGAATCCCCTCGTCTTGCTTCTCCGCCTCCACCTACATCTGGGCTTCCTCCGCCGCCCCCGCATCAGGCACCCCCCTCTCAACGAGACCAATCCCGGAGCAGCACCGGCAGACAATCTATGGATGCCTCTAGACCTGTAGCTGGCAGGCGCTCGATGGAGCAAGGCCGACCGGTTGCGGAGTTTGTTGCCCGAGATGTTGATTTAGGCGAACGGTCTCAGTGGTGGATAACCCCCAATACTCCTCCTCCTGTGTTTCAAAATCGTTCCAAGGAACTCTATTTTGAAGTTGAAGAATCCCCCTCGACTAGGCGTGGCGGAAGAACAACAATAACCAAGGATGTTTACGTTCTTTTCCACGATTATTCCCAGACAGTTGTGACCGCCCGCTATGATCGCGATGACCCCACCAGTGCATCTGTTGAGCAGCGACATGAGCAGCCTCCTCCAAATCCCCGACAGGATCAGCTCGAAGAGTTTCAAACCAAGTACGGTGAAAATATCTATAATGGAGCAAAAACCCGTGAAAATACTGTCGTGGGAGACGGGGAGCCTCATACATTGGTTTGCGAACTATTCAAACTTGTTCCTAACGCATTAGGTCCTGTCGGCCATCGCGCATATGGTGCCCTTGTATACGCCAACCTTGCCAACGCCAATACTATACTGAATGATGAAATCAGAGCTGGAGACGTCCTAACGTTTCGAAACGCTAAATTCCAAGGACACAAAGGAGGCTTACATCAAAAGTACTCTATGGAAGTTGGAAAGCCAGATCACGTCGCAATAGTTGTGGACTGGGATGGAACAAAGAAGAAAGTCAGGGCCTACGATCAGGGTAGAGAGAGTAGAAAAGTCAAAATCGACAGCTTCAAAATAGGCGACTTGCGCAGCGGGGAAGTCAAAGTCTGGAGGGTTGTTGGACGCGATTGGGTGGGATGGGGTCAAGGGGAGTAATGATAATGTAGCATTAGTTAGATGATGGTAACCCACAGGGCGTCTTTCGTTGAATGTGATGGGGGAATTTTGTTCTTTTTTTCCTTTCTCTTGTCAGTTTCTCAGAATCGGACTTTATGTCTGGCTTTTTTTTTTTTTTTTTTTTGATGCTGATCATGAGAATGGCGAGACCAGTGCGCTAGGAGGGGCTTGATT
The DNA here is from genome assembly GCA_003788595.2 of Choiromyces venosus 120613-1. Lineage (NCBI taxonomy): Eukaryota > Fungi > Ascomycota > Pezizomycetes > Pezizales > Tuberaceae > Choiromyces > Choiromyces venosus. The sequence continues at coordinate 639,530 of ML120361.1, forward strand.
GTGCTGAATTGAAATTCTTCTGATATCATTCGTTATATTGCATTTTTTCTTTCTTTCGATTATACAATGTCCTGGCTTTTCGTTCGGAATTAATGGATTGGAGATGCGATTCTTTTTTTTTCCTCTCGGTAGTGCTTGTTTCTAACTGGTAAGATGATACAATTTTATGTCCGTAAACTGAGGGGGGTATGTAGACATGAGACCGACCTTTCTTGCATATTATAGTCTAAGGTCAAACAAATTTTCATAAACTCCATCGAGCTTAGTGCGTGCGGAGGGTAGCATGTCTCATGGTGGTTATCTTGAGCCCGTCAGCAAGGGTTGGTCTATTCGAGTAGGTGTGATTCACTAGTAGTCGCTATGACACTTAGTGACACATGTGTACCGGTATCATAAAGTACGTGAATAGCCTACTACTGTGAACTAATACGCTCTATATGCAGCAATAAACTCACAGGAGAGGGAGTATAGGGGATTGCCACAGACAGAATAACACCGCTTAAAGGGATTATTATCACGATCTATAATTCTAAACACACCGTCCAGTCATTTTAAGAACGTAGCAATTACGCTAGTATTTAGCGCAGGCTACGGTAGTTGAAAAAAAATCCCAGAGTCCAGAAAATCCGGCCTGTTATGATAGATAATTAGGTTCAAATCTTGTGGATCCCACGCTAGGAGAGGCTTGATCCGGTGTTTCATACATAATCACTCCTTTCTGTTTTCAACTACTCGCTGGAACCCCTCAAACTCGAAGCTAGAACCTTTACCATCTCGCACCATCAGGTAAAAACACCACAGGTGATATGGCACAGAAATCATCACAGAACCTGGGGTTCGCTAATAATATCAATTCTTTCAACCCTTTCAACCAAAACAACACAGTCAACGTCAACACAGGAATAGACGAGGAGAGGCATCAGATTCTGGAGTGGCTATCTCCACTGCAGCCTCAGCAGCGGCACCAAAGTGTGCGAACCGATCGACTTAATGGTGTGGGGGATTGGTTCCTAGAAACCAACGAGTTCCAAAAATGGTGTGATACGAGTTCAAAGAACGAGCACGTTCAGTCAGCACTATTCTGCTCTGGGAAACCGGGTGTAGGAAAGACGTATTTAAGGTAATAATGTCCCTCTTCTGCTACTGTATACAAAACAACGCAGATATAACTGACAGCGAATGGATGTTAGTTCCTTGGTGATTGATAATCTATGTGACCAAGCCAGTACAAAAGATACAACCGTCACGGGACTGTACTGTGATTTCCTTGCCCATGAGGAACAGTCCACCACCATGGTGGGCACCATCCTAAAACAGCTTGTCCGCAGAGGAGACATCCCAGAGTTCGTACGGCAAGCTTTTCAAAAGGCGAAAAGGGAGTTCGGTGGTCGACGTCTACTACTTTCCGAGCTCGTAGTGATGCTAAAGAGGACCATTGCGATGCTGCCCCGGGTTTTTATATGTATCGACGCCTTGGATGAATCAGTTCCAAAGCATCGGCTAGAGCTTCTTGGGTCACTGCGGGACATCGTCAAGGAGTCACCAAGCACACGGATATTCTTCACCGGAAGGTCTCATGTCAAGGACGAGATAATGAGACGTTTCGACGAAGTGGCAGTGATACCCATCAGTCCTACTGAGGGCGACATCAAGAGCTTTCTGGAAATGAAGTTGGAAGGAGACACGGAACTTAATGCGATGGACGATGATTTACGGGCGGATATTATGGAAGTGATTCCGCAAACGTTTTCAGAAATGTGAGCAGAGACATCGAATATTTTCAATATCAGTGTAGACTATTCACTGACAATGACATTCAGATTCCTTCTCGTCTCTCTAAACATTGAAGCAATTTTAGGAGAGATGACAATCCATCGGAGAAGGAGAAAGCTTAACGAGATGACCAAAGGGAGAGGCCTAGGCGATGCATATACAGCAACCTTAGCACGGGTGAAGGCACAGAAGGGAAGCAAATAAAAACTCAGCATGGATGTTCTTATGTGGATTTCACATTCGGTGCGGCCATTACGTGCCAACAAGTTATGCCACGCCTTGGGGACAGAACTAGGATCTACAGATCTGAACACTCAGGATATTCCCGAGATAGAAACATTGCTAGGGTGCTGTCTGGGACTCATGACGATTGAGGCGTCTTCATCCACCATACGCCTTGTTCACTTTACTCTACAAGAGTACCTCTCCGACAATCCATCATTGTTTCATACCCCTCACTCGATGATTGCTGAGGTTTGTTTAACCTACCTCAACTTTCAGTATGTCAGGGACCTCTCGCCTGCTCTTCGTTATGACGCTGAAATACCCCCCTTTGTCAAATATGCTTCTTGTTATTGGGGAACACATGCCAGAAAGGAAATCAGTAACAATGGGCCTGGATAATAACAAAAAGTACAGGTATGATACAAATAATATACAGGCTGTTGATACCATCATAATAATTTTACAAAACTTAATCAGCCTTCCCACCCCCAAAGAACCCCAAACCCCTGAACCCCTGCTAAACCCCCTACCCTCAGAATCCCCCTACCCCGATTCCCCATCTGGTGGCCTTCTGCCAGTCACTTTGCCAGGCTAGGCTTCTAGCCGGCCATCAGGCCCCAAAGAGCTTCGGCATTTGCCCCCAGCCAGCCAACCACCTATACCAGTTAGATATACTTCATAATATTATGTGAGTGTAATAAGGAGCTTACTCCCGCCACCCCCGCCACTCCCCCAAACAATAGGTGGACCCTCCACCTTGTGCCTGCGACCCCCAACTCCAGTTCTCTAAACCTGGAGTTAATAGCCCCAAACCCTTTCTCCATCGATATTGTGAGCTCCCTTATTGACTTATGCATATCTCCTTTTAGTTCTCCCATATCTCCTTTTAGTTCTCCCATATCTGCTTTTAGTTCTCCGGCCAACCTTTGGACATCTACTTTCAGGTCTCCGAGCTCCTACCATTACCGTTCCTTGTTAATGATTACAAAGTAATTATAGGTATGGATTATACCTTTGCAGACTGGGCAACACGGTTGTCCAGTATTTGGATATGATCCCACTATCCAATAGTTCGTCAGTTGGGTCATGGGAAATCTCTATGGAGAACAACTTACCAAGTGATTGTGTACGGGCCCCCGGCCCACCACAGTACTTCGGAACCTCTTTGATGGAGCACGCCAAGGGACAGCAGAAGGCCGCTGGACGAAGACACGCAAACGCAGTCGGAGGGCAGAATTGACGGGGGTGCCGAAGACGCGCATCATGTTGATGTTTTGATAAAATTATAAAGTTGGGATAAAGTTGGGATAAAGTTGGGATAAAGTTGGGATAAAGTTGGGATAAAGTCGTGATATGGAATAAAATTATGATCGAGGAAAAGATGATAATGTTGGTTTCAGGGGGTACACTCCTATTTAATAGGGGGTTGACTGCTAAGTCTTAGACGTAAGATAATAGGGTCGTGTTTGCAGACGTCAGACCTGCTAAGTCTTACACGTAGGCTGATAAGGTCATTTCGCAAACGTCAGGGTTACGAGTTGTTGGGAATGCTTGTATTCACCTTAGTGACACCCTACCACCGTCACGGTATTCCACTGACCCAGGATCAAAAAAACATGGGTATTTTAGAGCACTCCCGGAAGGCATCCAAGGCACTACTTTTGGACCCCGTCATAAAATATCACTCGCGTCTGGTATCCTGCTGTTACTGCAGGTTTCCGTCATGGAGCGGTAAACATGTGCGTATGTATGCGTAAGCTTTTTTGGGGGGAGGGGTATTTAATTCCTGAGGTTCCCGGTGGGTTTTTGTAAAAGTTGCTCTCTGGCTTTTTTCTTTCTTGTTTGGGCTTTTGTGGTGTGGTCACTGGTCTGACGCTTGCGATGGGCACTCTCAGGCATAGCTTACTGTGGCCTCGGGTGAGGTTTGGAGGGCGTTTGCTTAGGTGAGGGTGTCTGGAGAGAGTTGTTTGGTGCCCGGGAGATCTACTTCGCTATCACAGAAATATGGAGTGGAACTGTCGTCTATGCGAAGTAAGTAGGATTTAGGAAAAGCAGTAAAAGGGTCAAAAATTCCCAGAATTTTGCATTCTTAACTAATTCATAACCGGGCTCCTAGCAAACAATCCTCCTTCTTGCAACAATTCCTTTGAAACTCAACCCTGCTCCCCGTTCAGACTAATGCTTTTTGGTGTAGAAAAAAAAAAAACAATAAGGACCACCCTCCTAAATCCACCGTTAGCTGCCACTACTGAAAGATGAGAAATGATGGGAGCTTGCCATTTCTCAAAGTTTTCGACCTTCCTCAAGGACGGATACAACCTGCTCGCCGAACGTGGCGATCAACTTTGAATCGACAGCTAGAGAACTATTTAAACAAAGCAGGACTGCATCTCGATACTTCTGCCCCATGAAGTGCCCCAGCCTCTCCCCTGCATTTTTCACAAGTATCTCTTTAATGCCACCTGGGTTGGCTTTCACCGCCGGGTCAATAAGTTTGGGCGCAAGTTGCCAAAGGCCGAGCTCTAGGAGCAAGACTCCGAAGGCATATATGTCGTGAATCTTTTCGAATGCCTCGGTGGGCAAACCTTGACGGGCCGGATGACGGTATAAATCCCAATGGACACCTTTGCTCTTGACAATCTCATTCGATTCCTCTCTGCCAGGACGTGAATATTCAAAGCCGCAGAGATAAGGTGAATCGAAGTCCAATCCCTGGTGTTCTTGGTGGAAAAACAATATATTCTTGGAGTTGATACTTTTGTGAACCCAGCCCACGAGGAACCATTCCATCAACGTGTAACCGATACTGTGTGCGATAGTGAAACGTTGACCCAAGGTTGGCCGAGATTCCTTTTTCAAAGAGCTGATGACTGTATGAAGGCTCATTGGCTTTTCACGTCCATGGGGAAACGCAAATGCTAGACCGTATCGTCTCTCTTCAGGCTCATGAAAATAACCAAGACAACGAAGTGTAAAGTTGTTTGATTCTGTCGGCTCACCATCGCGGCACTCAACACCAAGGAGTTTGGATAAGAACTGGATCCTACCCTTTGTTATCTCTGGCTTGCTGGTAGTCTCTTGGGGTTCCGGATCGTGTTTGTACTCGATCAAGATATTTTGATTGTTGTATTTACCGTTCCTCATGTTACCTTCGCCGATCAGAGATGCAGCCGCCTTTGGGGAATTAGTGTGTCCTTGTGGCTCACTAACGGTAGTGATTAGTTTCGAATCGAGTTCAACCGCCTCGCCCTCCGAGGGTTTGACGATAAACATGCGAGCGGTAGTGATCTTGGACATCCCAAGGGTTTTGGCATCCTTTCGTTGGAAATCTCGGAGCGTGTCCAAATTCGTCGAGAAGGGAGCCCAAGTAAGAAGCGTCAGTTTCGTAACCTCCATCAATTTTCCTACCAAATCTTTGTAGTCCCGTACTAAAGATTCAAGTTTATCTTTGTTGAACAACGCCCACTCCAGGCTCGCGAACTTTTGGGAAAGTTGGGCACGAGGAAAACACCAGCCACTCCATGCCCGTTTTCTTTCATGCTTTGGTGGATTTGTTGGTTCCGGGATTTCGATCGACTCCAACTGGATTAACTTCGGTTCTCCTGCTCCCTTTTGTTTTCCAGAACTTCCAATTCCAACTTCCCACCATTTATCCACCTCTTTAAGTGCCTCAGAGTACTCCTTATCGTAACGCGCTGCTAGGCGACCATATTCTCCGACTAGGCTTTTAAGCTCCTGTAAAATGGTCGTGATTTGGTCCTTCAAAGTATCCTCGATTTCGTTTATGAATCCACTTTCGAGGAATCGTTTACCGAATGTTGATAGAAGGGTCTGTTGGAATTTTAAATCTGAATCCAGCTTCCGGAAGCTATCGTCTTGGTGTGCCGCATCTACCAAGACTTGCCCAATAAATTTTCCTATCACGAATACCTCGTTGAAAACTGCGATAGCGATACCCGCTACCTCCATTGCGGAAATATGGTAGTATGACAGTTGATGATTTGCAATCTGAAATTCAAAATTAGCCCCTAAAAATGGCTAAGTAACCGACCAGGTTAGAGAGTGAGAATGATCCAATACATACTTTTATACTGGTGTATGATACTAATTATTCTTTTGCTCTATAGCGAGGTTCCCAAGAGAAGCTGGGAGCTATCATCATCATGAAAACTTTTCAGGGCGGCACATTTTAATTTAGGAGAACCAACACCCCCTAGAGCCTGGGCACGAAAGAGTATCCAACCAGAATACCGGTACATACCGTACAGTATCTGAGTGGGGAGGTCTCAGTTGTCTGCATGGGTATTGAGAGGTTATGGTACTTGTACTGTAGTATGCAGGATGCAGTGCTACCCGAGTACGGCGCTCGGTTTGGTAGAGTATTGGTACAAGTATGGCGGGACACATGTTTCCTCACAATTTGTCAAATTTCACTATCTTCGGCAGAAGCCACCCAATATTTGCAGCTTGTAAGATTAACCTGTGCAAAAGAAAACCTTACTCAAGAGGGGGTCCTCAATTCTAATGCGTTTTCAAATTCAAGCAATCTCAAATACTCCATCAATACTTTTACCAGTTTACAAAACCAAGTTGTCGCTCAGCGTCCAGTACCAGTATCGTACCTAGCACGATCCTGACCATGAAACCCGGCAGTTCCCAAGCACCCTTACCTAGTAATAGCTTCGATCCTTCGAGATATCGGCGTCAACATGAATTCTTGCCCTCTGGCGAAACTAAAAAATATTCTGCCCCAGTAGTTTCAAGCCCTCGTTCAGACTATCCGGAGAATCTTCAAGATTTTGTTAGATTGATGAAATCCGCAAACGTGGAGGGACCACACCTTCAGCCTCAGGTTCATCTGGGCGGTAAACCATTAGGTTCAGGCGCGCAGTTCGACGTATTTGGCCACCAACACTTCGTCCATGAAAGCTTCACCCCTTTTGATTTACCATATGTTTCAAAGATCCAGGGTTCTGGGAAGGCGCCAGTTGTGGTTGCTATTAAACGAGCAAGATTTATCCATAGCTATACGGCAGCCTCGATATCAACGTCTCAACAATTTGGCTTCGGGACTCCAGAACAGTTGCGTGCGTTAGCTCTGGAAGTCCGTACACTGTCAAATTCCGCAATTCATAACCACCGAAATATTGTCAAGTTATTGGCTTGGGGGTTCGATTTTGGTGATAGAGGTACCAGGGTTGAGCCGCTTAGTCTGATACTCATTCTCGAGCATGGAAATTGTTCTCTACGACACTTTCTCTCTAATCATAACAGAAAGATACCGCAACCCCCTGAACAGGTTCTCCAGAAGTTGGGACTTGATGTCGCCCAGGGGCTGAGTGCCCTTCACGATGCCGAAATCATCCATGGTGATATCAAAACAGACAATGTGTTGGTATTTCCTGCTGAAGCTCCCTTTTTCTGTATTGCCAAACTTTCGGACTTTGGGTTTTCTGTTCTGGATATGGACGAAAATCAAAAGATATATAATATCGGAACCCTCGGCTGGCAGGCCCCAGAGTTGAATGATGTTGGCGTTACCACTAATATGTTGAAAAAATGTGATTATTTCTCACTTGGGCTTCTCATCCTACGAACGGTTGTTCGTGCCAACAACGGGTATCAGAAGACTGGCCTCGAGGAAGTGAGTGAGATACTAAAGTGTGCAAATATTTCTCAACCAACTCAAAACTGTATACGCGATGTCATGCAATATTTACTGCCGAGTAATCCTCACAAGAGGGCGTCAGATCTGGGGAAGGTATGTGACCGGCTCTCACAGATGGATCAACAGGAATTCGATCGAACCGGTAATTGGTACGTATTAAGATCCTGTAGTTTCAAAACAGGAAGAGGTAACTTATAATAAGTAGGGTCCAAGACCGGTTCGACGATGATACACCCTGGAAGGAGTACGAAGTCCCGGCGAACGGCTATTCTATGATTCTAGGAGCCTATCAATACTTTCAGGCGAGGGACAAGAAAAAAGGGATCGAGCCCCCGAAAAAAACCGAGAACCCAAACTATTCTTGGGTACCAATATATAAGTTCCTAGAGGAAATCGATAACAGTGGCTATGCTAGTATTGCGTCGCATTATGTCAATGGCATTGATGAGATATCTCGGAAGCCTCAGGTGAATATATCTGGGGATCTAGTCGGCCGGGAAATCAATGGATATCAGTTGTTAGGATTGTGCTTCTCAGGGCGGCTCGGTGGATCGGGGTCGGATGTTGATCGAGCAAGGGTGTATCGGAGAAAACGGGGAGCATGTGCTGCGGTGTCAGCTATGAGAGGTTACCTCCCAGCTCAGGCGATTTGCAAACAACTCCTAGGAGACAGCGATGGTAGGTTCCGAGAAACATTGGAAGCTAACGATCCCAAATGGCAACGAAACGCCGTTGCATCGGGCTTTCTTCTTGCCTGGAAGTTTGCATACGAGTATCCGGAGGAACATGCGCTGGCCCTATCCGACTTTCGTCGGTCGGGTGGATACAATGCACATTACGCCTACAATACGATCAAGAAGGAGAGCACGTACAGTCCATCCGGCCTTCTCTACGATGTCCAAGGTCCCCTGGAGTGGCTCAAAAGCTATCCACTTCACAGGGCCGCTGCTCTTGGGCAGACTCCTGAGGTCAGACGCTTGCTAGAGAGTGGGTATGATATCGACTCCTTGGATGTTAGCGGTGAGACACCACTCCAGAGGGCATGCATGGCCGGCCACGCTTCAACCACTCGCTATTTGGTAAAGAAGGGAGCCGATGTAACTCTTAAAAGCAAACTTCTTGGGACCGTACCACTGCACTGGCTTTTTGTTTTCGAGCCTAGTGAGGCTAGCCATATTGCGGATATGCTGGTGGGACGAGAGAGGGAAAACTTAGAAGAGGAGTCCAATATCGAAGCAGATGCATTTCACTTCCCATTTAAGTGGCCCTCCGGATCACCGATTGCCTGGAGTGTTCTTTCAAATAGATACGAAGCTATATCCGCGCTCTTGAGGCATGGATCTTCACTTGACTCAATACCGGATTTCTTCCCTGGATTGCCTGACTGGCCTGAAGAAGTTCTCTCCGATGATATGCGCTCCAACAGACAAAATCGAAATCTATTCAAAGCCTGGATATACAAACCAGTCCTACAATATCAACATTCTATATGCCGGAGCTCCTTCAAATATTTGGTAAAGCGAAGTGCATTAGAGGGTTTAGAAAAGCTCGATGGCAACAGACTGGATTCTAGAGTTGTGGATAGACACGGCGGCGAGTTACAAACAGCAGTGGTCGAGGGAGATTTCGACGCGGTCAAGAGACTAATTGAGTCTGGTGCTGATGTAAATGCTTCGCCAAGCAAGAGGGACACCCCGCTACTTGCCGCCATTGCTGCAAAAAAACCAGATATTGTTAAGTTGTTATTAGACAATGGCGCGAGATTCGATCTTTCACCAGACCCATTCGACGGGGGTCCATTGCAACGCGCAGCGAAATCTGGCAACGTGCAAATCACGAGTATGTTGCTCGAAGTTGGTGCAGATGTGAACACTCAGTCTGAGAAATCAGAGTTCACAGGGACAGCTCTTTATGAAGCATCAAGATTAGGTGGGATAGACATACTTGAGATGCTCCTCGGAAAAGGTGCCGATTGCAATATAATTGGAGGGCAATATGGGACACCACTCCAAAGGGCAGCGTGCGCAGAGAAACTCCCCCTCGAGAAGGTTAAGTTATTACTTAAACACGGAGCTGATCCAAACTTGCGAGCCGGATATCACGAGACAGCGTTACAAGCAGCAGCATCTGCAGGAAATGGGGAAGTCGTGAAAATCCTGCTCCAAGCAGACGCAGATCCGAACATCGAAGGAGGGCGGTTGTGGACGGCGTTACAGGCGGCAGTGATCCCGGTAAACTACCAGAATCACGAGGTCATTGATGCATTGCTTGAGCGTAAGGTAGACGTTAATTCTGTGGGAGGGGAATTTGGGACTGCACTTGAGGCAGCAGCGTCGGGGGGCGACGAGAGCTTGGTCGAGAAGTTACTGAGGGCGGGGGCATTACCGAATATCAAGGGCGGCAAGCATGGAACTGCCTTGCAGGCCGCAACTTGGACAGGGAATCTCAAACTTGTCCAATTGCTTCTAGAAGCTGGAGCAGACCCTGACATTGGAGGGGGTACATACTACTCAACCCCGATAGAGGCGGCAATTATTAGTGGCAAAGAAGAGATAGTGAAGTTATTGTTATCCAATGGTGCAGACCCAAGCATTCTGGGGGAAGTAGATAAAATCCTACTCATGGTAGAACGACGGGGCGGAGAAGTAGGCGGAATGGAACAGTTATTGCTAGATTGGGGAGCGAAGCCGAGTGCAGAGAAAACCCCCCCAAAGAACCCTTCACATCCATTATCCTGGCTCGAATTTGGGCATGTCCGAAATCTGTTGAGACAGCGTTTTCAAATGGTTACTGGGGGAAAAACGGTCCCAAAACATCTCCCAGACATGATTTTACGCCAAGCTCAGTACCTACCTCAGATATCTGCCAGGAGCGATAACTCACTGCAGGTTACAAAGTCGACTCTAGAAGAAGCCTACCTCCGAACCTATATAGAGAGTGCCCCAGCACCAGACATCAGACCTTGCCAAATCTATTTCGAAATCCAGAGCCACGACAACGGAAACGTCAAACCTTCACAGCGGGACGGGCCCTATGGAAAAAGCGACACCTTTTTCGAAGTGGAGGTGCATTCTCCTCTCACCGGAAAGACTCGGCGTATTCCTCTACAAAAGAATTTCCACGGCTCACGGTGTTTACGCACGCATAAAATAACATGGGATATCGACGGTGTAGATTCAAATGTCTCGAACATGATTAGTGCACTCGCTCCAGGTGACGAATTGAGGGTTTTTGCAAAATGTTCTGGGGATTCCAATATTAATTACGTTGAGTCGGTGGAGGTACGAGTGCTTTACCATTATGCCGAGGAGAAGAAGGGCCCAATTCACGCGCCTAGTGCGGGAGCGGACGAACGGCAAAATGGGGAGATAAATGAGAAGCCGAATGTACCACATCAACACCCAAATGGCATTACCACGTCGAATCAGATATCCGCGAATGAAAACCAACCAGGCGCAAGCAGCAATCAGTGGGTTTCTCTTCCCCAGAAATTATATTAAACTTTTGAATTCCTAGCTAATATTTGTGCAGACAATCTGAGAAGCCCTCAACGATGGCCCAGACAACCCCACCACCTTCTAAGAAACGGGGTTTCCGAGATTTCTTTTGTTGTTTTGGTGGATCCTGAAGTAACTTGGGGTTTTATTCTTAACCTTTCTTGCTCTTTATCTCTTTAACTCTTTCTTTCTCTTATTTTTTTCTTATGTTTTATGATCGTGTTGGAGCTCTCAGAAGGATCCTTCAAGTAAACTATGAGAGTAGTAGGAAATAGAATGACTACCGCTGGCCGGTGTTAATTGCTACTCTATTAAGTTAGCCTACGACAATATCAACATTGTAACTTGAGATAAAAGTACAGTACGGTACAAGAAAGCTCTTTCCCAGAAAGATTAATAATCTAAAATAGCATATCCGTATAACCCCAAACCAAGTTGACAATAGCCAGAATCCTGGCATAAACTGCCGTACTTGGCGTAATAAAGTGGGATACGGGTCCCAACCGTCAACTCCCTCGGATCTCACCACCCCACACTCTAACCCCCCGCCAACCCCCCCGATAGCCCAACTATCACAATATAAACCCTTCCTCCTCACCTCTACCCCCTCCTCGCATACTCCCCATATTTGGCCCAACCCTCCCACCCATACAACACCAACACCAAAAACAACAATGACAACCTTCTCTCCTCCCCCACCTCCCCCACCTCCCCCACAACCTCCTACAACACTTTCCACCCAACCTACCCCGAAACCTTGTACACCGAGCACCTCCCCCCATACCTCCACTCCAGCATCCCCACCCAGCCCGACACCCTCCTAGACCTCGACTGCGGTCCGGGCACCGTAACCCGCGCGCTCTCGCACTTTTTCCAAACCCCACCCACGCCGTAGACCCCTCGACATCCACGCTCTCACCATCCAGGAGCCCACCCCCTCTCCCCTTTCCAAAGTACCCAAACATAGCCCTCCACCAACCAACCAACCCACCGCCGAAAACCCCCCCCGTTCATTAAAGACGGCGAGGCAGACATGTTTGTAGCGGCGCGATTCGACTTACGCCAATTTCCTGGAACGAAGCCGCGAGAGTAGTTAAAAGTCGGGGGCGTGGTGATTTCGTATTCCTCGGGAGGGAGGGAGGGAAAGTTGCGAGTGCGGTGATTAGGAAGTGGGCGAGTGGTGAGGGGTTGTTTGGCGGGGATGTGGGCGCTCCAGGTTGGTTGAGTGGATGCGCGGGTTTGCGCCCCCCCGAGGGGCGGGAGGGGGGGGGGGGGGGGGGAACGAAGCTATAACCCCCCCCCCCCCCGGGGGAGAAGTCCCGGAGTTGGGAGAGGCGGAGGATGGGGGTTTTGGTGAAGGGGGGAGAGGTGTTTGTTAGGCTTGGGGATTAAGTTGGGGGGTTTGGAGGGGTATGTTCGCGCTTGGAGGACTGTGCATAGGTTCCTTGTGGAGGAGGGGGTTAGTAGGAGGAATGTTGCGGGTGGGAGTGGGGGTGCAGATGCGGTGGATAGGATGTTTGATGGGATTAGGGGTTGTGTGAAGGAGTGGGATGTGCCTGGTTGGGAGGAGCTGGAGGTGAGGGTTGAGATGGGCCATGGGTGTGTTTGTGCTAGGAGGGTGGGGTGAGGGGTTGGTTGCTGGTGAGATAAATAGTGCTTGTAGTACTTGAAAATGAAGGAGTTGTACGTTGGTGTTTGGATGGGTGCTTACTCTCCACCTAATCCAAAATAGGAGATAAAATAAAATACGGGCTGTATGTATTCTGAAGTTCGGGGGTTCCATCACTCGCACAGACTCACTCCTCCCGAAATCTAAATTCCCGCAGGGATTTGAAAGCCCCGAGTGAGACATAATGACTCACTCGCTCACCCATCCAATTTCGCGCGCAGTCAACTTAAACCTCACTGAAAGTGCAATTGAATAGAAAGAAAAAAAAGCAAAGCTCAAACTACCAGTCAACCAAGCTTTGTTAATACTGTAGCAGAAAAAAAGACCGGTAATTTATAATATCAAGAGTAGAGATCTATGAAACTAATCCATCCTTCATCTATTCCCTGTGCACCCTATATAGATGCTGGTTCTATAGCTCCTTCTCTTTCTGAGATACTCCGCTACGCCCCGTCACCATATGGTAGCCCTTCTCAAACACCCACTCAACCGCCTGCTCAACCGGATGATCAAAGATATACGGGAGCCCGGGCACGACCGCAAGACCCAGTCCGACAGGACCCCAAGCCCTAATTTTAGGATTCTTGTGATTTTTCAGGGCACGGCCGGAGTAGCGTACAACCTATCAAATCATCATCAACATCAAACTCTTAAGCAAGCTGAGAGGGGGAGAGAAGAGAGTGGAATATACCGAATGAATAGTAAAAGCCGGTAAAGCCATACTCGCCAAGCTCTGAAACACTGCCCTCTGAACCATAACGGTCCTGTAGTCCTCCAAGAATGGGACACTTCCCTTCGGGCTCAACTCCACCCTCGCATACCCCGGATCTTCGTCCCGCACAACTGTTTTCTTCTCCTTATCACCGCTTTGCCGATTCTTAATCATGTGCACCGGTTGCAAGAAGGCCGGTACGTCCGTCACTTCCAACCCCCCGCGTAAAGTGGCCCGGTTTGACAGGTAGGCTTTGTACCCCTCGTTCATGACGTCACCGGTCAGGTAAGCCCATGATACCCCGTAGGCTGCGCGGACGAGGTGTGGGTGTGCTAGCGGGCGGAAGGACTCGCCGATGTCGGAGGTGTAGGCTACGTATCTGTGGGCCGAACGCATGATTGTCCGGATACGGTTTGCGTAGGCGGCCCAGCGGATGTTGGTGTCTGTTGTGTCTGGGGCTCTTGGGGGCGGGGTTAGTTTTTGGCATCATTGAGATTGAGACTTGCCGAGAGATGGGGAAAGATGGGATTGGTGAAAGAGGAAAAAAGGGAATGGGTACATACTCTCCCTCATATATTTTCGTGACGATTGAATCATTTGGTCCGGTTTTTGGCGGGTCTGGGTTTGGTGGGGCGTGGGCGGACATGATGGATCTTGTCTGTCTGTAGACTTTGAGTTTGAAAGTGTGTAGTTATTCGATCCCGGGTGTTAAGTAAAGGAAAAGAACGAGAAGAGAATTTGATGAAGTGTCTGGGTAGAGGTGAAAGAAACCTTAGAAACAGTACCGCAACGTGACATCATAAGCCTTGCTTGGCGACTTTCGGATTCCCTTTGAAACCATCCACGCTCGGGGAACGGGTCAGCTGATAAGGATTGGTATCGGCCTTGGCACTAAGCTTGACCTGTGGCTCAAACGCATGACTAATCTATCTCATCAGCCACAGAACACACCAAATCGCAATCTCGTCCGTTTCACTCCACCCTCATCCGCAATCGCCCATTCTTCCGTCTATCAATCCATTCATTGATTGATCAATCCCCCACCACCACTAAGACATCAAAACAAACTACCGACGCTCTCACAATGGTTGCAATGTACACTATCGCTGGCCGACAAGTCGGTTCCCACGTTGTATGTTCCCGATAATCCCCCCGCTCTTTCTGTACTTTCCTTCGCTAATGGGCGATCCCGTAGCTCGCAATGGCAACCCTCGGCATTACCTTCGGATTAACGGCGATGGCAATGGGTGGAAAGAAGACTGAGACTACCCCTCCTATTCAAGCTAGCAGCGGTGACGAGGAGAAGTTCATCAAGTATGTCCTACTCCTTCCACGGACAGCTCGTTATTAGTTGAGTGGAATGATTGACCGGATGATTGTTACAAATAGGGAATTTCTAGCAAAGGCCGAGGCGGAATCGAAAGCAAAGCATTAAGTGTGGGATATCAAAGGATGTGGCAGACAGCGATGCGTGAAGTTCCCAGAATTGCGTACATATCATGTTATGGAAGTCGATAGATTTTTGAAAAAAAAACATTTTCTTACTCTGACACTGATCACGGAGCATGGGAGACCATAAAGGCGGATATTTCAATTATGGGAAACCATATTCTCTTAGAGCCAGACAGATATATCTATCGAAATCCAAATCTAAAAATATAGAATGACCATCGTACGCAGCAACAGGAAGAAAGATTCGAATAAGTCGATTACAATTCAACTGAATATCCGCTTTTGTCATCAAATTTAGCCTGTCCCAACTCATAAGCTAAACCCAAAGTCAATTTAGCATGTTGGAGCATATGATCGAAGGAAAGATATTCAATTTTGTCTTCAGTAGTGTGGATGTGATCATCAGAGTCTAAGATATGTTAGCAAATTGAACTCAACACCAACTGGAAACGAGGACAAACCAGAGAAAGCACTCTCAATAACAAAGGCACTGGGGTATCCGGCCTTGCTAGCGCTAGCGTGATCGGAGCAAGCATATCCGCACTGAGTCAAGACATATGGGATATCGCAGTACTCAGTGATAACCTCCTTGATGAACTCGGTCAAGGCAGGGTCGACGTAATCGGTGATGACACCGACACTCTCAGGCTTTCCGGCATCGAGAGTCTTCTTGACGAACCCAGTCATATCCTGCTGCAACATGGCAACAACGTCGCGACCCTCCTTTTCATAAGAGCTGAAGATTGCCTGACTTCCCCACAATCCGAGCTCCTCAGCAGAGTACCAGTGAAATTCAACAGTGTTCTCCAACTGTTCGCCAGTCTCAGCAAGGTGAGTGACCAGAACGCGGAACGCCTCGAGAATAGTAACAGTTCCGGAACCATCGTCATCAGATCCGGGAGCGGCGAGGAGGAACGGAAGGAAGAGGTTGATAGAGTCCTGGTGAGCACCGATAACAACAGTCTTCTTGGTCTTTCCGGGAATCTTAGCGATTATAGAGGACTGGATCCAAGTGTGTGGGAAGGGCTTAAGCTCGATAGAAGGTAGCAAGTGAGCCGCGGTCTCATTGATCCTCTTTAATAACCACTCCGACGACTGACGTCCAGTCTCCGACTATACTACTGTTAACAACTGTATGCACAAAATTACTTCTAAAGAGGATTACCTTAGCATATCGAGTGTAGAAAGAAGTAAACTTCTCCAAATTTCCTCGCATATTCTTCTTATCAAGCTTCTCCAAGAGCGGTTTGACCGTCGTCTGTTGCTCAGGTTTTGGGGGGTACTTGACATCTGGTTTCTTATCCGACGCGGTTCTAAAGGCGTTCTCATACCCAAGATGCTGATAGTCGGTAACGTCCATGAAGTTGAACCCTTGCTACAAACGGGCAAACCGCCACCATTAGCTGTGATAGCTTTGGAGAAGTCGCGAAACACATACCCTTTTGAGCTCAAGCTTCTCATCCTCGGTAACCCACTTAGACTCAGTAGGGCTAAGATGGATCAACCTCTTTTCCGGAGCATCCTGTGTGGAAATCTCCCTGGACTTGCCAGTGATAAACATGTGTTCCTGCTCCGGAAAAGGAACCATGATGGCTCCTGTGAGCTGCGAGACAGAGGCAAGCGAAAGAAGGGAATACGAAATAAGCGACTTCATGATTGCGGTCTTTTGGTAAAGCTTGTAATAAACAAAGAAAGTATAGTTTCTGAAGTATATAAGGGTGTTGTTGTGATGCCCTCAGTGAGTAAAAGAGATAAGACGAGGAAGAAGGAAGATGGGGAAGAGTACTAGAAGGTGGGCATCCCGGAGGCTGGCGAGAGCACAATACCTGAACAGCACAACTAGTAAGTACCCACTATGCATTTCTGGAATCGGTTTGGCACAAGGCAGGTTTCCGGGATCTAATCTTATCTTATCTTAGCTAGCAGATGATCAGTTCGATAACAACACTGTCGTCCAAACTTCAACAGTCTCCCGAAGCTCTTTATCTCTTTATCGCGTGAATACAAGCAATAATGTCGACACCACGGTAAACCCAATATTCCCTCAGCTACTCAAGTCCAAATTATACTGACAGGATAGGGTCTACACCTACCATTGCAAGTTTTGCTCAAACCTGTTTCTAGCCTCAACACACGACTTCAAAACACTTCCGAAGCGTAAACCTCCGGGTCTCGATAGGGCAACAATAGTCCCTCTCCCCCCACCACCCAAATCCGAGAAAGAAGGTGCTTCTGATGCCGAATCATCTGAGGAGAGCTCCTCCTCTTCGGAATCAGAATCAGAAGCAGAGGCAGAAGACACGCCCAAGCCGGAAGCTCCCTCAGAAAAACCCACCGAACAAAAAGAATTAAATCCCAACGAACCACCACCCCCAACTGCCCCCTTCGATCCCGAAAAAACTGCTCTGGTGGAGGACACGGAAGCAACTAAAGGCGGCGCCGGCCCACCACCCGAGCCCGCCGCTACCCGTCGGAGAAGAGATAAAGACGATGACTATACGCTCTTACTCTCACTCACGAAGGACCGGTCTGCAAAGATTATCAATCGCGAAGATGGGTTCGAAAAGAGGTGGATATGGCGGTGTGGGAGGTGCAGATTGATTGTTGGCTATCAACTTGACGACGCGCACTTTTCACCAACCTCGAATACCCACCCAAACACCATCGTTACGACGGGCGTGATGGGAGGTGACGCTGGGGCGGAGAAGGACCGTGCGGAGAAGGAAAGGAAGCGAGCAGAGAGGAAAAGGAAGAGATATTTATACATACTTCCTGATGCGTGTGTTTCAACGGAGGAGTTGGGGGTGACGGGTGCGAATGCGAGTACGAGTGCGAGTGGATAGTAGCGATGGGGGCAAGCATTTCTCTTAAAAATTGTATAACTAGTTAACCTTACCTGTATTTCTACTGGTCGTGGGATCTTGATATAGATCCTCACTTTAGATTAACTGCTTAATTCAGATCATATTATGTCAAACTTTAGAAGTACAATACGACAGAGCTCCCCAATCTGAGTTATTTTTGACCAGCCCAATCCAACACAACACAAAATTCCCTCTTTCCCAGACTACTGTATCCCATATAATATCGACCCATAGAGTATTCCTGCTGACAAACACTACCAGTAGCCCTCGAAAGCATCAAACATCTTTCCGCAAAATAGCTATCATCAGGAACATTTACAAACTATTGCCAAACCATAACAGACATGTGTTCCTTAACTCCAAGCTAACCCTAAGGGATTTGCAATATTGACCAGGAGTGGTCTACTTGTGCGCTCTTGAATTATTTATCATACTGTATAGATCCAGTGAATGTGTCCTCAAAGCAGTACCATAGGCTAATAATAGCATGACGTTTGTGAATACAACTACAAGTGCGTAATACTTGTTCATATAGAATAGTGGTTGTATTCACAAATGTCATCCAAGTCCATTTATGAGTACTAGTAGTCTGGTAGGTGAACAGCTGGTTTCCCAGATAAATAACACAGGAACCCCCCCCCCCGAACCTGAAAACTACCATCTCCTCTTTTCATTTTCTCTTGAAAACCCCTTCTCCTCAGATAGCATATCTTCTTGCAATTCCTCTCACCATATCACAATGTTGACTATCAAGATCGCACAGATTGCACATATTCTACATGTTGCATGAGGCCTGCCCTCTTATGTTAGAGGGTTTATTTCAAGTATCGTAAGTTTGAATACCAGTATTTGCTGATAGATATTGTTTGTTTATACTAAGTAGGCAAGTTAGTACAAATACTCTAATACTGGCCCCAGTACCAATGCAGGTACTGAATATTCTGATCACCTGGAACTGCAAAATGCTGAACATAGGCTCCCCACTGAAGACTCAATTGCCGGGAGACTCAATTGCCGGGAGAGTACTTAGTCTTAAGTAGGTTACAAATAAACTAAACTCGAGCTAATCTTTACTGAAAGTTTTGCTAATTGACTATTAGGCAACCACTGTTCACAAAACTGAGTTCACACATCTTGAAAAGGAGATTACCAACCTCCAGCAGGACGTCTGAGATGGGTTTCAAAGAACCAACCAGTGGATGATTATGTTGGTTGGTGGAGTAAGTTCTTTTATTACAAAAGGTTTCTAGATAGTAACTAACAAATCTGCTACTGGTAGTTCTTCTTGAAAGGGGGCATTGATATCATAATAGGACTATGTGGTCCTGAGAAAAAATAAAACTTCTGCCAACGAGAGGTCTGAATAGGGGTAAACTTGAATCAGGAATGCTTGATCCTTTTGTACCTCTTCTTTTTTGTATTTTTTTTTTTCCCTTGTTTCTTCAAGTTATTTTTTGCTTTCTCCTGCCACTTTGGTTTTTTAGACTCCCCTATTACTTGTAGTTTTTGAGTAGACATTTTCAATACAATGCTCTTGGCTGAAAAACCTTATAGATAGCAGTTTCAGCCTGCTCAAGCTTTGCCATGTTAGGTAACCACTATTCCTTCTTGAGATGTTTTGTCTCTGACTGCAGAGATTAGAAGCTTGACAGAGATAGTGGATGGTCCTAGTGTTATATTTCGAGTGTCCTTAATACTGGGGGATGGATGATTTGGTAGCCATCTACAAGGTTGTGGGCAGCAGCTATGTGCCGGGTTATGGTGTGGTTGTAGCGTCTGGAGGAAGAGGCTATTTGCTCAACAGGATCAAAAAAGGACCCCAAAACGCCCTGGATAGCCACCTAAGGCACCACTTTCGGACCTCCATCGTAAAATATCACTCGATCGCTCAGCTAATCCATCTGAAAACAGGAGGGAACCGTTTTGGGAAGGAACAAGGTGTAGAAAGTAGGGAAGTGCGAAATAGACAGCGTTCGATATAGTAGTTGATGGTAAAAACAATAAAGATGATTGACTATTACAACTAAACATTAACGGTGATAACACCAATTATATAGACCATCAGAATTTCCCCAACGTCAACACACCGGCTACCAACACCATCATTCCAGCTACCAATACTAACATTCCAGCTACCAACATCCACAACCCAATACCGACCATCATTCCAGATGATAACATTCTCAATCCGAATGCCAGCCATCATTCCAGATGGCAACATACCTCCGATCTTTCCATTCCTGACAACACCATCGACTACATTCCAGCACAATTTTCAAAGATGTACACTAAACGAGCACATTTCCTTGCACCATAGATATAGAACTCGTAAGATAGATAAATTATAAAGAGAAGAAAAAGGAGGAAAATTAGGCTCCGGAAATAACTATAAATCTAACCTTGGGTATCTCCTGTCGCCCCACTCTAACTGGATGTATATACATTACGGTACATGCCATGTCTACTTCTATAAAGGCCCGGGCTACTACCCGGCGACTGCTATCTAATTTGTGCAAATAACGATAATGAACCCACACAGATGCAAGGAAGAAAAGTAAGAGAGGGGGAGAGAGGTGAGGAAACGGAAGTAGGATGTTAGAGAGGTGGATGTGGAGGAGGGGGCAAGCCTGTAAAGGCACAGGAAACCCATTGGGGATTCGGCAAGTGGATAAGGGAGGAAGGAGGAGTATGGGGCTTCGATCCGCAATGTCATGACCTGCGAGGCCTTTTGGACGGGGGCTCCGACAGCTCCGGTGGGTGAAGCCTTGTCAATTCCTTGTAGCTGGTTTCTTCGGAAGGGGAATGCATCCGTTGTGATAGCATCTCTGCAAGGGTATGATGTGAATGCTGCACCGCCACAGAAAAAGCTGTTTGACCATTGTTGTCGGTTATGTGATGACTGACTTTCTCGCATTCTAGCAGAACTTTTAAGACCCCCTCGTGGCCCCGTTTGGCAGCCCAGGAGAGCGGTGTCATTCCTCCCTTATCCACTGCATCGGGGTTGACATTCCCGCATTCCAACAAGATCTTCACGATTCCCTTGTGCCCCCGTTGAGCAGCCCAGGAGAGCGGTGTCTTTCCTCCATTATCCACTGCATCGGGGTTGACATTCCCGCATTCCAACAAGGTCTTCACGGTTCCCTCGTGCCCCCATTGGGCAGCCCAGGAGAGCGGTGTCTTTCCTCCATTATCCACTGCATCGGGGTTGACATTCCCGCATTCCAACAAGGTCTTCACGGTTCCCTCGTGCCCCCGTTGGGCAGCCCAGGAGAGCGGTGTCTTTCCTCCATTATCCACTGCATCGGGGTTGACATTCCCGCATTCCAACAAGGTCTTCACGGTTCCCTCGTGCCCCCGTAGGGCAGCCCAGGAGAGCGGTGTCTTTCCTCCATTATCCACTGCATCGGGGTTGACATTCCCGCATTCCAACAAGGTCTTCACGGTTCCCTCGTGCCCCCGTAGGGCAGCCCAGGAGAGCGGTGTCTTTCCTCCATTATCCACTGCATCGGGGTTGACATTCCCGCATTCCAACAAGGTCTTCACGATTCCCTCGTGCCCCCGTAGGGCAGCCCAGGAGAGCGGTGTCATGCCTCCCTTATCCACTGCATTGGGGTTGACATTCCCGCATTCCAACAAGATCTTCACGATTCCCTCGTACCCCCGTTGGGCAGCCCAGGAGAGCGATGTCTTTCCTCCTTTATCCACTGCATCGGGGTTGACATTCCCGCATTCCAACAAGATCTTCACGATTCCCTCGTACCCCCGTTGGGCGGCCCAGGAGAGCGGTGTCGTTCCTTCATTATCCACTGTATTGGGGTTGACATTCCCGCATTCCAACAAGATCTTCACGATTCCCTCGTGCTCCCGTTGGGCGGCCCAGGAGAGTGGCGTTCGACCTCTCCCATCTGCGAGGTCAGGGTTGGCATCCTCGCGTTCCAGCAAAATCTTCGTGACTCCCTCGTGCCCTTTTCTCGCAGCCCACGATAATGCTGTATTACCTTTTATGTCAGTTTCCCCGGGATTGCATTCCTTCAACTCTAGTAAAGCAAGAGTTATTTCCACGCTCCCAATATATGCGGCTCCATGAAGCCCTGTAAATCCTTTAGGGCAACCTTCATCATCAAAAGGCCGATCCCAGTAGTCTTCATGCAATAAGAGCAATTTAGAGGAAAAATGTGTGTCGTATCCATCTAGAAGTGCTAAAGCAAGTGATTTCACATTGTTACTGATTTCCTTTCTGGCGTGTATTCCCCAAAAACAAGAAGCATATTTGACAAAGGGGAATATTTCAGCGGCATAAAGAGTAGTAGGCGAAAGGTCCCTGACGCACTGAAAGTTGAGGTAGGTTAAACAAACCTCAGCAATCGTCGAGTGGGGGGTATGAAACAATGATGGATTGTCGGAGAGGTACTCTTGTAGAGTAAAGTGAACAAGGCGTACGGTGGATGAAGACGCCTCAATCGTCACGAGTCCCAGACAGCACCCTAGCAATGTTTCTATCGCGGGAATATCCTGAGTGTTCAGATCTGTAGATTCTAGTTCTGTTCCCAAGGCGTGGCATAACTCGTTGGCACGCAACGGCCGCACCGAATGTGAAATCCACATAAGAACATCCATGCCGAGTTTTGATTTACTTCCCTTCTGTGCCTTCACCCGTGCTAAGGTTGCTGTATATGCATCGCCTAGGCCTCTCCCTTTGGTCATCTCGTTAAGCTTTCTCCTTCTCCGATGGATTGTCATCTCTCCTAAAATTGCTTCAATGTTTAGAGAGACGAGAAGGAATCTGAATGTCATTGTCAGTGAATAGTCTACACTGATATTGAAAATATTCGATGTCTCTGCTCACATTTCTGAAAACGTTTGCGGAATCACTTCCATAATATCCGCCCGTAAATCATCGTCCATCGCATTAAGTTCCGTGTCTCCTTCCAACTTCATTTCCAGAAAGCTCTTGATGTCACCCTCAGTAGAACTGATGGGTATCACTGCCACTTCGTCAAAACGTCTCATTATCTCGTCCTTAACATGAGACCTTCCGGTGAAGAATATCCATGTGCTTGGTGACTCCTTGATGATGTCCCGCAGTGACCCAAGAAGCTCTAGCCGATGCTTTGGAACTGATTCATCCAAGGCGTCGATACATATAAAAACCCGGGGCAGCATCGCAATGGTCCTCTTTAGCATCACTACGAGCTCGGAAAGTAGTAGACATCGACCACCGAACTCCCTTTTCGCCTTTTGAAAAGCTTGCCGTACGAACTCTGGGATGTCTCCTCTGCCGACAAGCTGTTTTAGGATGGCGCCCACCATGATCGTGGTGGACTGTTCCTCATGGGCAAGGAAATCACAGTACAGTCCCGTGACGGCTATATCTTTTGTACTGGCTTGGTCACATAGATTATCAATCACCAAGGAACTAACATCCATTCGCTGTCAGTTATATCTGCGTTGTTTTGTATACGGTAGTAGAAGAGGGGCATTATTGCCTTAAATACGTCTTTCCTACACCCGGTTTCCCAGAGCAGAATAGTACTGACTGGACGTGCTCGTTCTCTGAACTCGTATCACACCATTTTTGAAACTCGTTGGTTTCTAGGAACCAATCCCCCACACCATTAAGTCGATCGGTTCGCACACTTTGGTGCCGCTGCTGAGGCTGCAGTGGAGATAGCCACTCCAGAATCTGATGCCTCTCCTCGTCTATTCCTGTGTTGACGTTGACTGTGTTGTTTTGGTTGAAAGAATTGAAAGAATTGATATTATTAGCGAACCCCAGGTTCTGTGATGATTTCTGTGCCATATCACCTGTGGTGTTTTTACCTGATGGTGCGAGATGGTAAAGGTTCTAGCTTTGAGTTTGAGGGGTTCCAGCGAGTAGTTGAAAACAGAAAGGAGTGATCAGGCTCTGGCGTTACACGAGCATCAGTTTGGGCGAGCAATCATTCCGTGCTTAGAAAGTTAGTCTACTCATGAGCATTGCCTATTTGCACTGCCTGGTCAACCGACGAGATCTGCAGCACAGGGGGTGAAAAAAGTGATGAGTATTTTGTGGCGGCGCGGTCTCATACAAAGGCCAGCAATTAAGCTGGAAACGCACCGCCACAAATACTTGACACTTTTTTCACCCCTGTGCAGGGGGCTGTGGGTAAGTCTGTGGAAAGCGCTGAGGGGACGAAGAAAGTCTGTCAAAACATCCTCTAGTTGGCTCGACCACTCAAAAGAAGGGTGTTTGGTCCAGCCACTGTGCCAAGAGTCCGACACACTTTTTTCCTTCACCAAAAATTAGAGTAGATTGGTCGAGTAGCTGCAGAAATACTGTTACACACATAGCAATTTCAACGAATCAGGCCGGTTTGACAAAAGTTCGACAGACTTACCCTTGCACCCTATGAGTAAGTACTGTACCATCTCTTACCTAGAAATTCTTCCAGAGTATCGCCACTGTATCATACCAGTCGAGCCATCTTTCTGGACCGACAGATCAACAACGCCCCTGCAGATAATCCCAAAAAGCTCTGAACATCCCGGGAACATCTATTTTCTTCTATTCTGGAAGTATCAAGTATTTGATAATCCGTCATATTTTATGCAACGGTCTAGCAGGGCCAGAAAGTGACTCCTGATTTTGTATGGGTGTGCCATACAAAAGGTACTTAACAAACATGCCTACATTATTTAGTCGTTTCACGATTCTCCTTTGTTGTAAACTGCTCGTAGCATGTCTTCTGACTTAATTCGTCAAAAAAAAAAAAAAAAAAAAAAAAAAGGCTCTAAATTTGTTATAGTTGAGGAAATAGTGGGTGGAGATGACGCGTTTTCGATGTAAAAAGGGCATTGGCTCGAACTTTTTATCCTAGTATCATACTTTTAGTATCTCAGCTTCTGAGGTCTGAGAGGATGAAGCACGCACCAGACCGGCTCCTTGTTTGGACTACCGTCACAGTAACTTATAGTATTACATCTTTTATCAGCACAAATTCGGTATAAAATTCTAGAGTACTGTGTTCAGGAAAGAAAAATTTCGAACGAATGTTAATCACTATTGTTACAAGTACTCTTTACATTGCCTGCTTTTGTATAATACAGCTTGAACATCTTGCTTTCTTCCGATATGAAACAGCAAGTGCAAGTAGGGCTCCCGCCTATGCTTTCAACAATAGCTGAATTTTGCACGTAGAATTGAACAATATGATCTAGCTTTACCCAAGAATAGCAAACAATCTCGGTATTGCCGAGATAACCCGCAAAGCTAAAACTCTTCTTACTTTTAGAGCACCTCACTTTCTTCCCTCTCGAGCAGCAGATTGAGAGAATGGAGTGCCATATTAAGTCTACCACGTGAATCCTTCAAGCAGGTTGTCCATAAGCACAAGCTTAATCCTGTTTCCTCATATTGACTTTACCTCTATCTTAAACCTTGGGGCCAAATCCAACCATTGATATAGAGGTCTCAGAGAAAACATTTTCCTGTGATTTTGCTCTCATTTCCTCCTTTTTATATATATATTTTTCTTTTCCATTCCGCTCCTAGTGCCAGGGATGCCCCGAAACTGCGGATAGATGACAGGAGGAAGAGAGGAGGCAGAGAAATTTGAGCAATCGTGATATTTCTCACAAGTTATGCTGTATATCATATTTTATTAGCTATCTAAAATACCCAATAGACTCGGTTTAAGAAAGTTACATACTTAACATCCGGACTACTCTCTTGACAGTTAGTAAGTGATTTTGATTATATTTAGGACCGGATATCTCTAGAACCTGCCTACAGTAATTCTCGAGCTCTGTAGGCGAAGGGCGTGGGAATTTTGTGGTTGAATATTGGTCGACCACGGCAGCTGTATTGAGTGGGCGACATTTACGAAAGTGAAGGAAAACTTCAGTAAAAGTCTGTACCCCCATAAGACTTGAGCTCAAGGCATGGATATCGTTTGACCATTCCCTACCCGATTTTACTTCTTAAGCCAGCCAGGCTGATATCATGTCATATCACTCGCTGGGTTTAAGAACACTTTAGATATAGGCATACTCTCTCCAAAGGTCTATATCTCCTCCGATTCGGAGAGTAGGGTATCAGCAGGATAGGTAAAGAAAGTTTGGGTGTATGGCTCCACTTACGATAAACCAACAATTTTTTCAGTTGAAATTCCTGAAATTCCTGAAAAAAATGAAATACGGGCAATTTTCTACCCATACTTTGATATTTTCCCCCCTGAAAGATTTTCCCGTGGTGTTTTTGTGAAAATATTGATGATTAAAGTGTAATAGTAAAGAAATTTCTATCAAATAAATAATGGAAAAAAAGTAAGATTGCATAGAAAAACTCCACAAACGTGGTACATAAAAGAAAAAAAAATGAATAAACCCTATTCCCCATTGTCTCAACACACTAAAAATCTCATTCTCAAATGATAACCCTAGGTTTTTTCTGCTAGTACATAGGGTCTAGGGCTAAAATCTAGGCATATATCCCAAAAATTGGGCGTTTTTAGGGTTTATTGAGTTCAAATCCTTGAAAGATATTCATTGTATGTATTCACTTCAGCTGAAAATACCTCTTTTTAACAGTTTATTCCACCCTGAATAAAAGTGATAATGGCTTCTAAGAGATAGACATGATAGATACACCTACTGGCTACAACATGGTCCTTTCAGATTTTGATCTTGTAGAGTTCTGAGTTCCACATTAACTTTTGCATGGGGGTACTTTTTGGATCACCTTTTTTTGTTGGTTTATCATGAGCGGAACCATATCATAGTTGACGTTCCGCTATACCAGTCAAACTGCTAAACCCAGCAACGCAATACTATTAAATTTTAAACCTTGGTATAATTCAGTAATCCTACAATTCCCCTCCCTTCCCCTTGTCTCTCCTCCTCCTCCTCCTCCTATATGCCCTACTTACAACTTTCCCCTCTCCTCAAACCCCACCCCCCATCCACCAATACACACTTCCCACCCGCGACAACCGCCATCCCCTTCTCCTTCGCAAACCCGACACACACTCCTCATCATACACCCCCCGGCTGAAACCATACCGCCGGAATCCCACTTTCCGCTGCAACCTCCAACGTAGCCCTAGTCGCCTGCGGCGGGGTTATAAAGCTCACCGAGGTTCCCTTTGGATTCTCCAGATCTTTGAGCGAGGCTAGGGTTTCATGGGTTAGGACTGTGGGGTGTGTGGGTTTATGCCGGTTACTGGAAGCGAGTGTGAGAGGTATGATGCCAGGCAAATATTTGATAAAGTTAGTGAAGGACGGGGGAAGAGGATGGGAGGATAGAAGAAGGGGGGGAAACCCTTGTGGCCGTATTTATTAGGTCCGGGGTGGCGCCTACGACGGCGAAGTGTGTGGATTTGAAGAAGGATTTTATAGTTGCTTGGGACATGGTCTGTTTAATTGGTTTTGTGGTTGGGTTATGAATGAAGAGGTGAACTGAGGTGAGGTTGAGATTCAAGTATTGTTGGGGTTAGTAAGTGGAGTCTTGGCGGTGGGGTGCTAGCTGGGATTAGACGAGGTCTAATATTCTTGGTGGAGTAACGTCATTGGTGGGTGAGACGTCATTGTTAGTAAATTAGGCATTTACGGGTAATTTGATGGGGTATCATATATATTTATATTGTTACTCAATTTAAACTCTACTCAGTTCTGCTCAGGATAGTCTAGTAGGTACATGTACTCGCCAATCTACTATCTAGTGGCTTGTAAATTATCTACAGCTCACAATGTGCCTACTAAAAATGGATGGTTAGAGACAATAACCTGAACAAGTCTTTATTCACAATTCCTAAAGAGCAAAAACTCGATAATATCGGACCAAGTGCCGCCTATGATACTCACAGACGCATCTACCTATGAATCATATGGACTTATCGTGATGGCGGAGTTCTAAGAAGGGACCCGGGACATTGTAAGCATAATTCCCATGGGAGCTTTGTCTTAGGTGGAGATGCTCTCTTCAGAAATCGGGTCCCGGAGAATACTGAACCCAGCTAATATGCCACGAATAAGCCAGTCTATCCGAATTGTAGTGAGTGGTTTTACCGTAATCCGACGGCCCTCCAGAATGATCGCTATATTCCCATTCTTTGCATCTGGAGTAGCTATGCTGAAGGTGTAAAGGTAGATCAGCTTATATAGTCGGAGCGCCAGTCAATATCGGAAGAAGAATATGACTCTAAGCTCACAACAATTAAAATCTATATAATAATATTATGGAACAAACAAAACTTTTTTTGCAATTTTTATCTGGCCCCCGATTACCTTTTCGTGCATTTATACGGCACCTCCTTGGGCTTTCTCAAAGCACTGTATGCTTCTATCACTCGAGAGGGCACCCGCTAATAATGGTTCACTGATAGAGCGAGTATCAACCTAGAGAAGTTTTGTAACCCCGAGCAAGTTTCTCCTGCCAGATGATTACAGTGAAAAATCGAACCTTAGGGAGTCATATCTGTTAGTGCATTCGATAGTACGCTCAAGCCAAAACTCCCAAAAATGGCTTCGATACTTTCTCATGTGTTGGCATGTTTTGGCTCAAAAGCCTTCTTTGCAGTTAAACTATCCATCAGCCCAGTTCACTTAGGCCACCACCTAACTTCGAGTGAGAAATGCAAGTCTGTCGTTCCCTTGATATCCCGGAAGCTTTTAAACACTCACAATATCCTTCGTATGACAAACTAACACCTTCCGCCAACATCCCACCCACCGGTGAACTATTGTGGTCTGCGCTCTGTTGTTTTGCATACGCATCAGATCGGTGGTTAGGAGGGGCTTCAAAGGGTAATACGGGTGTACCAGTAGCACCTTCCTCACCGCCAGCAAATAGAGCGTTAATAATTCGGATATTGCTGCTTGACTTACCACACCAGGGGCTTGTACAGTACACTACAATCATCGGAATATCGTCAGGATTCAAAAGTATCCGAGCAATAATTGGTAGCGCCAAGGTTCCATTTCCTCACCACAACAGGCATTACTATGAATGCCTCGTTTTTACCTAGCTCCGAGTTGTTCTAATATTTTCGGACCCCCTAATGGGCCTTACAATACCATGAGGTTCCCGATGTACGAGTTTCCCGAGTATCGCGCCCGACTCGATATATTTCCCGCCCCTGATGGAATATTCTTAAAGCGCAGTAAGTGTGAACTAGTCGAAACTCACTTCCCGGGAGAAAAAGTAGATCGGACGCAAGCCTGCAGCATCCGAGGGGAGCTTTCTCATGCGATAGATGCCATGATGCTGATAAATGGATGGTGAATGGTGGGTAACTCACCTAAGAAAATCCTATCGGGAGAGGGTAGAATTGGTGTATCAGAAAGAATATTCGTGGAACGGATCCAGCTGTGGGCTGAGGTGCCACGTTGGGGAGTAGATTCCTGGGTATCACAAGCAAGGCTTGTTGTCTTATGACTACTTTTCGCCTGATACTGCACCTGGAAAACACCACTATAAAGGGAAGCGAAAAAAAGCAAGATAATAGAGCGTGAAAGCTTATTCACACAAAAACAGGATTCAGTATATAATAATTAGGAATTGCACAGGTTCACATCCTGGATCCTCAACTCCCGTTCGATGCTTTATTGACCAAGTAGTGGGCCCGTTTTTATCATCGAGCAGTGCATGTGGTGTTGCTGCACCTTCTGGGTTCTACATTTTCAGTACTCGTATACACAGTGTCATAGCTAGGCTTTTCCCTGCCTTTCTGAAGATCGAGTGATCCTCAGTGCATACGGCCTACACCCCAATCCGCCCGGTAACTGTGAACCTCGTACATACAACACCACCCGGAGTTCTACGAAAAGCATTTCCGAAAAAGAAAAAAGAAAAAAAAAGACAATCTCAATAGGGCCCGGGACTTCCCGGCTAAACATAAAGACATAATTAAACTTCAAGACAAGCCAAGCCAAGATTTCCAATCTCACTGCGTGTACTGGGTTTGTACAGTACCAACACAGTATATGGCATCAGCAAGGCACTGCACCGGCTCAGTGAGTCCCGGGTTTCGGTGACCTATGAAATGAGCTGTGTTCATTGGATTGTTCATCTAGGTTACTGTAGGTTCAACTTAGCATCACGTATAAAGGTTCTCGGAGGGTACCCGTGGGTTCAGTGCTTACTGTGTCCTTTCTGCAAAGTACTGCATTCGTGGCTACTAATGTGACTCTGTTCAGGTCTGAGATTTGGGAAGAAGGTTTTTGTCGTGTTGTACTTCGTTTATTTATGGCTCTGCTACGGGCATGGTCTCCGTGTCCTATAGATCAGGAACTGGACCCTTAGTGTTTGTAGCGATCGCGGAGTTCGCGTCGTGTTATCGTAGTGGAACTACTGTTACCGGTGTGGACGGTTGGGCTTCCTTGTCCTTTAGTTGGATGGTGTGTCGACCGAGCCGTATTCCCCAGTGTCGAATTACGATTGTGACCCTCTGATAAACCGGATGATACGTTGACGAAAAATGGACCCGTTGATATCCTGTGTAACCAGGCCAGAAGCAAAAGAGGTGGAACTAAACCCAATTGAGATAGAAAGAAAAATGTTGTCTATTGCGCGGTTGTCTGTGGGTTGTTGTGTCTATGCTAAGTGAAGAAAAGAACTCGTGCCTACATGGTGGAAAACTAGGTTCATATCATACCAAGCTATCTACCTAAGCATAAAATTTTGCAGGGCTAAATACCCTATCTGATACGGCAACAGAGCCTCCAAACCAAAGACCACCCCACACCGGTACAGCATAAAGACAGAAGAAAGCTCAGGCCGAATCGGAGATTATATCGTTACGCAATGCCAGTCCTATGGCATTCACAAACTCTACGATACCAAGAGCACTACTTCAATACCCTTCCCCATCTCACTCCTCCATAACTCCAGTACCAAATCTCAACCTAACTTACCCCCATCAAACCCCACCCAATCCAATCCCCCAACTCTACCGACATTCCAAAACTCTAATTCCCGCACACCACTTCCTTCTGTCAAACCCGGTAATGCGCAGCATATGGTAACATTCCAGTCTTTCTATACTTGTACTTTGCCCACAGTCCGTGCGCAACCTCCACATTCTCGAGCACCACGCGAGAGTACAGTACAGTGGTCCTTACTGGGTTAACCGTGTATTACCGTATGAAGACACTCTCTTACTACAGTAAGTACAAGTAACTAAGCTAAGCTTTTCGCCTGATAACTTTTGAGGACATGATATCAAAGTCAGGCTAGTCTAAATTAGGTCTAGGCTTTGGTTCTTGTGTTAGCAAGGAAGGAAGGAAGGAAGGAGTTACTCTTGCCTATGTTAAGAGTGGAATACCGTAAAAACCGAAATAATCGGGAATCACGCTAAGACGTCCAGAATTTCCCCCTTGGGATTAAGGGGGGAAAGCACGGCGAAAAGATTGCCTTTCAGCCCTCAGCTGAGACCTTGCCGGGAGAGGCAAATCCAACGTCCTGGCGAGATTCTCAATTAACGTACCCCACAGGGATACCGGATATCACCGAGAAGCCGGATGTCTCACTGAGGGGCTCTATGCAACCTTTCAAACCATCGTATATTATGAAAACCCAACATTTTAACTCCAAAAAAATGTGAAAATAAAAGAAAGAGACCCAGTAAATGTAACTAGAATGCTGATTAGCTTTAAACAGCATGTGGGAAAGATGGAAGTGAAAACATACCAAAAAAAAAAAGGAAAAAAGAGGATAGAGAGATACTGGTAACAAAAGAGAGAGGTAAAATGCGAAAATTAATGGCGAGAGCGGAGGCACATCTGTAGTGGGCAGTTAGGAAGCCTGCGATTGGGGTTGGCAAGTGTATTGAGGATAGGAGAGAGTATTGGATGGTGGGAAGGAGTAGGAGCTGGGGTATCAGAGAAATCTGAGGATTCATAACCTTCCTCTGACTTGGATGAGGTACTATGAAGCTTAATGACCTCTGGAGTATCCACAATTTGAACCCTGGGGGTGCAGTGACCAGAAGAAGAGCTTACTGAGATTGAAGAAGGTAGAGGGGCTGTTTTTTTTTCGGATACACTGCTGATTTGACTTTCCCAAATCCTGGGCCTTCTGCTCCTCCTGGAGCCAAATAATATCCTCACCAGTAATGATACGTGCCTTAGAAAGCACTCAGTGATCAGCCTTAACTGCCTGCTTGCCCTCATAACCCTCCTGGAGTCTCTGTACCTCAGCTTTTGCAATTTCTACTTCTGTAAGTGCACATTCGATGAGATCTGCTAGGCAGAGTACAACTGCAAGGTAGGATTTGTGAGAGCTTATTGGTGAAGAGGGGAAAAAACTTGTAGCTGCTAAGGCTTGCTGGTGTAGTTGGTGGTGGTTGCAGGGGGTAGCAAAAATCGCAGTTGGGCAATTAGGAGTAGTGATTTTTGTTACTTTAAACAATACTTTATTTGGGTTAAAAGGAACTATACCAGTTGCCTGAAAGGCAGACTGAATAGTCTTAGGCAGGAAGGTAAGAGTGTGGGTTTCATGATAGAAGGTCCAAAATGTTCCCTTTTTTACCCCCGTTTGAGTATCCTGCATGTGTATATCAGCTGCCTTTCTATAGTAGTGCTGGAGTAGACCAAAAATGCTAACATCTAAAGGTTGAAGCAAGTGGGTAGAGTGAGCAGGCAGGCAGAGAATATGAGTATTCTTTTCTAAACTTGACTAGGTCAGATTCCTTGAATTTAGCCTCTTGGGTATTCAGCTATATTGACTCAACATCAGGCAATAATTTCAGACACTTCTAGTGCTAGTTAAGTAATGCGAGAATACCATAGTACCAATAGTGTCGGTAAACAATACCATTCATGGCTAGATTTTATTAAGCCACCCACCCTAACAACACCCTCATTTCATCTAATTTTTTCATGCCGGGCTCTTGAGTTCAATCGTAGTTGAGAATGCTTAGATTATTACGAACATAATGTTGAACACTGTGAAAACACTATTTTGCAGGCAAATATTTTGCTTCAATAATGAGTGATAGTCAGTGATCTTGCGCACCCCCTTCCTCCCATGGGGAGCCCTATGTATAAGACCTGACACATCGTATACAACACGAGAAAACTATACAAACTTCTCATCTTGACCAAACTGTGCTTGAGATACCTACCATTTTACACCAGCCTGATTCCTAACTTACCTTACTCTAACTATCCTATTACACTATGAATAAGCAACAGGCCAATATATGCAGTCAGCCAGTGCCCCAAGTTGGCAATCTATATAGAGGTAGACATGATGTGCAACCCGGTACCATGGAATCTGGAAAAGGGAGATCCAGAATGCATCAAAACAAATCTCAAGATATGTCCTCAACTCGGGATTCTTCTTCACCCCCAATTGCAAGCCTACTAGGAAGAGTACCAAAGCACTAATGGAAGGGCACAATGCTAACCATAGTGTATGCAGAACCCAAAAACAAACCCAATGATCAACCAAATACCCAAACAGTACATCTATCGGACAGTAGGGGTGATGAGTACCAAATCTCACATGGACCAGACGAAACAGAATCAGACACTGAGCCTGATGAAGATGGTATCGATATTGCAGATGGCCCCAAATCAAGATGTGATCATGGCTCACAAGTAGCTAACAGAAAGGGAGACCATCGGGTGAGAACTATATGTATTTTGACTACATCAAGGTCTCAGGTGATCAGTCCAGCTCAGCATATGACCATGGATCTTGGACACATAATTTGGCAGAGAGCTTACAGTCTTCCAATGTTCCCATCATCGAGTGATGCATGGTTATCATCCCCACTGGGTAGTCTGTGTAGTCCTGTATCTAGTATGCTGATCTCTAGTCCAGCTCCTCACTCTTGGAGAAATCTAGTGACAGGTGCGGAAAGGGCTATATTAGATGGTGCGAAGACTCTAATTGTACAGTATACTCTGTTTGAGTAGCCACTCCTGAATGTTGTTGCTCTGACAGCCTAGGGTACAAAGTTTGGGATGCCATACTTGCTAATATTGCAGATGCTGAAAACATGCAACCATCAAAGTAGTGCATAAGTTTAGTAAGTGGACTCAGGTCAATATGACACAACACGGAATGCAATACTAACCTAGAAAGATATGCCAAAAATACTCTGTGGTATGATCCCAGTTTGTACATTAGGTGAAGAAAGAGATTGTAGAGTTATACAGTCTACCAGATGATCTCACAGCTATGGCGTGCAGAGTCGATTATCTGCTGCAACGGGACAGGTTCATGTGCAACCCAAGAGGGTATAATGTTTGTCTCCACCGGATGCCTACCATCTAGTAACCCCTACTGACTGTAATTGGACATAACTCAGGGCCTGACATTACGATTCCTTGCACCCCAGATTTCTGAGTTGATTTTCCATAAGTACTTTGCAGGGAAGAAGATGCAAGGTATTGTGCATCTCAGGTTTCTTGCACACATCAATAGTACTATGATCTGCTTGACGTGCACTATAATCTACCATACACTGCATGCATGGTAAATGGGGATATATAAGGAGCCCAGGGACTTCAAGCCTGAGGCAGCTGGGAGTGAGTCTCTGAATCATCCAACTGTTCATTCACAACTGGGGCAGCTAACCTGTTACTAAACATACAAGACCTTTTTGACCAGCAAAAAGAAACTCGGGGTAAGTGTCCACAGAGGATCCAGGATATGATTGTCAAAAATATTCAAGAAACAATTGATAAGAGGGTTGCGCAAGTTGACAGGGTATAGCGAGACTGCCATGAAGGATATGATAATGATTGGGAAGCTGTAAGCACTGAGCTTAAGAGTCAGATATCTAACCACACTTCTACACTACCTGTACCATGACACACTAATCACTGGAGCTTGGACCTAGTGAGACAGTAGGAATGTCAGAATCCATTGTCTGAAACTGATAGCTTGTTTGACTTGAGCCAGACATTGGTAGCCTGGGAGCTTCAGTTACAAGGTTTGGGTCCTCTGACTCCAGATAATTCTTAGGAAGTGCAAGCAGCACAGTGGGGATGCTATTGTAAGCTGGACGATGACGAGCAAGGGGGTGGGACATAGTGGTGTTTCATCATCATTGTCTGGCCTATTGAGATTAACATCATCTTGGGCAAGCAGTAGCTTCATTACTCCCTCATGGCTATTGCGAGCCGCCCACCAGAGTGGTGTATGACTGTCCTTATCTGGCTTATTATATTTGACAAATTTCCTTCCAAAAAACACTTTGATTAATTGTGGTATTTTACCCCAGGCGCCATCAGCTTCATTAGGATTATGAGATCCATAAGAAAGAAGCTCCTTCACTACCACATCATGTCTATGCCCTGCATTCTACGAGAGTGCCGTCCGACCATAGGTTTCGTCTGCATTGTTTCGATTGATGCTTCGCTGTTGTAACAGGGGTTTGACCACACCCTCTATTCTTTCTTGCAACCCTCTTACTGGTGTGGCTTTGCTGGCCATAATGCTCAGTGATGTGGTGTTGGTACCTTTGAGTAAATCTTTTGTCCTTTTTCTTCTTTTTGTAACATATAACATTCAAAAGAAGTATTTAAAATGTGTTATGGTTATGTGGCACAGTGGTTATTATGTGTCAAGATATTTTGTTGTTCTGGGGGTTTAACTCTGCTCAGTGGAGCTGATTTTTTGTTATCCTTTTTCCAATCACCCACAGTGTTTACAATGCTGAATTTCCCTACATTGCACTCAGTTTTGGTAATGGGTATTTAGTGTTTGAGATATGATGAAAGAAAGCATCATATGGAGTTCAGGTGATAATAGCATGTGGGCTTTGTATGTGCTGGGAGGCTTAGATGTAAAGTGGTTGCACCCTCAGTGAGATTGCACCCTTACCTTCGTGGGTTAGGGCTCGTTGGGGGGTACAGGAGGGTTCACCCAATCAATGCCCTTTGAGCAATTTTCACGATGGCTTCAAAGTCTTTATTCTTACCTAGGAGTTCACGCCTCTTGGCTTGCTTTCCTTTGTTTTGGCTATTGATACACTGCTCATGATACAAGCTCTTTTGAGAGCACCACTGACCGCCTCTTCAAAGGCACCCATTCTGGAGCCACATTCTTTTTTGCACTGGCAGATGGCTGGGACTATAGTTCGCGGTTTGAGGAGCCTCTCGAGGCCCGAGTCCATACCTTCTTTATCGACACTGCCTAGCACAGACACGAACACGATTCTAATAGCCCTTCATTATTTTTGCGATTCTTCCAGACATCCTTTTTTAGGAACCCATGACCACCCTTCGGCACGTAAGACCTGGGAGTTCAGTTTTTTATTTCTCCTAAGCAATCATCGTTAGTCCTGGGCAACCCCTAGGTAACCCAACTCAAAGGGATATCTTCACCTCCTCCCTCAGGGGGATGACTTTGACCCCCAAAATCATCTGCCACACCTTGGAACCTCCAGCTGTCATATCCCGGTGGCCTTGGTATAGTTACACAAATTTCGGAAGTCCTGGCTCACCCCCAGGCAATCTACCAATGGGGATTGGTGGTGGCTGGGCTGGGCCGGCTCGGGTTGGGGGTGGGGTGTGGAGGTCTGGGGAGGCAATGGTTAATTCAGGAGGCTTGTCTGAGCCCATTAATTGCAATACGGCTTGCACTCAATACCACTGTCAGGGAGGCTAAGAGCAGCTACATTTGGAGCGATTACTGTTAGACTTGTGGAAGGGCTATGTGGGAGTTGATCTGGACTTTTGTACTTTGCCTTTGTTTTGGGCTTGTTTGGTTTGGCTGGCTGCTGGGGAGGGTTTCTGTTGTTCTTGGAGTGGTTGCGAGACAGCGGGTGGGCGGTTAATGATGCATTTGTGGCAGGTGGTGAGGAGGTGGATTTCTTTCAGGGGGCCCTTGGCTGGGGGGAGTATCTCATGCTGGTCAGTTTGATTATGATTAAGTTCGTAGAAACGGGGCTTCATACCTCTGGGCTTACTAGAATGAAAATATAGGTTTCAGATTGCACCCTCGGCAAGATTTGTATGAGTAAGCAAATGCCAAGTCTTTCTTTTTTGCAGATCGGTCACTGCTAACCTACATGAGATAAATTTACACTCTGATGTCAGACTGAATTTACTATTTTTGTGCAATTACCTCAAACCTACGTATGTCTTGGCAGATTATTATGTCAGGATCTTGCTGAGGGTGCAACCACTTTATGGTGGATATCAGAATGGTTATTAAGTCAATAGGGCTAAATTAATTCACAAAAGAGGTGAAATCATTTTGATGTATTCATCTGTCTCCTAGGTGTAATCACTCTCCCACCATACTGAACATGGCAATGAATTTTTGCTACTTCTAGTCTCAGGCTCACAATGATATCATACTGCTAACCAAAATCTTAGTGCAAATAGGGAGGTTTGGCACTATCAACCTGCAAGGAATAGGAGTAAAGACCCAAAAAAAAGAAGGTTCTGCTGATCAGAGTTGAACCCCCATCCATACAATAACTTTACAAATAATAACCACTGTGCTACAGAACCATAACACATTATGCAAACTTACTTTAAAAACTATATTAATAAAAGGAAAAGAAAAAAAAAAAGAAAAGGGATTCACTTGAAGGTATCATTTCCATGGGACGAGCCAATTACTGCTATAAGTGTTATTTCCCAAGTAAACACTCCTATCGTGAATATGGCAGAATGGTAGTGTGATGGGGGGGGTCTCAGATATGCCATATGCCCTGAGTATGTGGCCGGAGGTCACTCGGCGGTTGTGCGCAGGTTGCGTGAGTAACTAGATTTGACTGAAGCAGCAGCAACTAGATAACTGTTTTCTGGACGAGAACAGGTATATGCGCTGCCTGGGCTGACTGGCTCACTTGCAGATTAACACTTTTTTTTTGTTTGAATCTCTCGGGCCCGCAGCCCAGGTGAGTTAGTAACTCATATGTCCTCTTGACCTTGGTGAAGATCTAAACAATGCAAGCTCATTTCCCGATATCGCTGCTGATTTCTGTTGATTCCGTACTTTTCTTCTTCAATCCCTACAACTCCCTTCGGGTTTCTCAGACGCATTGATGAGGTGTATGGGGAAAGTTAGAAGGGGTGTTGAATGTAATTCAGTTCAGGATTGTATTGGATGGACAGAATAGATAGATCTGCGGCGAATCGTCCCTGGCAAGTAGGGTGGAATGGAGGGAGGGAAGAAAGGAACAATAAGTGTGAGAGGAAAACACGTTGAGAAAATATGGTTCAAGAACGGAAGAGTATCAACCATGTGGCACAGTGAAATGCAACAGTGGCTGTGCAACAAAACTGCCAAGCCTGCCAAGCCTGCCCATGATGGATTATGAAGTAGTGTAAATTATATCATATATAAGAGATACTATATTAATTTAATATAATAGTTTGAGAGTTTGAAACTCTATGATGGCTCCTAGATGTTTTTGTAACCTTCTCTTTGAAGTCTAGTGTACCATAAGTAATTCCTTAATGATATGCTCTCATCATCCTCTCAGTATGTGCCCAAAACTTCCAGATTAGTGTAGGTTGAACAGAAGCCAAACATTCAGGAACCATTTTCTGTAATGCTTGTATTATATAGCCACATCTCTGATGAGCATACAACTTTGCTGCACCCCAATAGTACTCAATAAAATTGAGCTCACAATGATATTTGGGGAAAAAGTGCACTAGATGGCCAGTTAATTCCACCTCTTCCTCCAAGCAACTTCTCTGGGCCTTAAAATCTGGCTCCTTAGCAATCAGTGCTCTTGCACAACATGTTCCTCCATTGAGGCACAATTTGTTTTTCTTCCCATCAGGCCTCCAACATTGAACTTGCAATCTTGGTCTCCACAATCCCCTTTCTTGAAGTACCATTTGTAGTCCCTTGGCTATTCCATCTGGCATTACCATAGCCTAAGTCTCTCCAGTTGATGGGTTTATACTAGCTCTCAGATGGGCCTGTCCTCCTCCAGGATGTACTAGTAGATTCATAGAAGATACTCTTAAAGCATCTTTTGAATAAGCTGCATGACTCATAGCATTATCAAAGAGAAATAATGCTTGACAGCCTGGAAAGAGACTTTCAAACACTGGAATTGCCAGCTTTAATACCTGGTCAACTAATTGATCTCTATCCTACCAGATGTCACCTCTATAATCAATAGAAGAGGTAGCAAAATAGGAATCAAAACACTTTGGACCATCCTCTGAAGTTTCATATTGCAGGACCAGTTCAAGGCTGTTATGTTTAAGTACTCGCAATCTCCCACAAGGTGTCAGGAAATCAGACACCATAATTTCTTTGCCATGTGTTTTCTTTCTGAATGGAAT
Source organism: Choiromyces venosus 120613-1 (assembly GCA_003788595.2). NCBI lineage: Eukaryota > Fungi > Ascomycota > Pezizomycetes > Pezizales > Tuberaceae > Choiromyces > Choiromyces venosus. The sequence goes on from ML120361.1 coordinate 678,642, forward strand.
ATTATCATCCTTTATCCATATCTTTAAATGATCATCATTAGCATTAAAGGTTGATTCGTCATAAACTATTAAAAAAATCAGCAGTTCTCCTTGTGGTAGGCCCATTAGATATATCATACAAAGCTCCTCTCCATCAGTACCTGTAATAAGCTCCCAGCAAACCATATAATTCTCCAAAGCTTTTATTAAGGCTGGCAAGAAATATTGCTATTGATATTCCACAACATCTTCCTATTCATGGCCATCTTTATAGACTGTTATGGGGTAGCCCAACTGTAGATAGTGTTGGTCAGTCTAAGCTATATGCTTCTTGAAGTAAAGTAAGGTAAAGTAATGTAAAGATGAAGGTTGTCAAGGTAGGCTCAGGGAGTTGTGTGCATAATGAATTTTTCAAGAGTAAAATAATAAATATATTAATAAGATCTCTTCTTCATTGCTTGATGTTTCTAATAGCTGGGAGTACCTTGATATTTATATTCCACATCTGGGTTATTGTAGGCTACAACTAACTCTCATACTATCTAAATACCTTCATCAAAAACCTCTCATTTTTCGTGAGTGCAAACACTCCTGACCCTGAGAATATTTGCCCTGCTTAGCTTTGATTTCTTCAAACTCCTAATATTTCTGGGGGTGTGAACACTCCACTAGTAGGTAGTCTTCGATCTCTCTGTCATATGAACTTATTTTGAATATGCTGCCCGAATGGCAACTATACCAATTGTTCTGTCTCCAAACATAAAGTGATCAGCTTTAATGAATGACTATGGCTATTGCATTGCATATTTATGCATTGCAAAACCCATCAGACATAGAAGATTTTTAGCCCTGGATTGAGCCAACAGCTCATCAGGCCAAAACCTCTCATACCAATTCTTGAGTAGTCCTTCTTGGGGTGCTACTTCTTTCAAAGCAAGAGGCTTGGCTCTACAGCTACCCTTTAGTGCTATAGGCTTGCAATATTCAGGTCACTAATAGTTTCTTCCCAAATTGTCACATTACTTGTCAGCCATAATATTTAACTACTAATGTACAGGATAATAGCTTGCTCAAAACATAACCAAATTCCTTCGAGTCACTTCTCATGAGTTGCTAAAGGTGTCCTCTCATATATCCTACAGATAGCATCCATTTGGACAGATAGTGATGACATATATGGTGTTATGCTGAAGGTGTTGCTTATCATTGCTAAAGTGTGAGGATGCAACTCGGCTGTAATACCGTGATGATGCCCAGTCCCTACATGGGGGCTGCAGAGGTATGGTAGAAATAATCCTGAGTGAAGGCCGGGTAATTCTGGCCCTTTTTTCTATATGCCTAACAGTAGCTCCCTCTCCTAAGACTTTGTCTTGAACGTCTCTTTTTTTCAAAAATAAAAAATAAAAATATAAATATAAATAATAACTTCTTTCTTAGGAACTCAACATGGTAGGGTAAAAAATTTTGTGTGTTTGCTTGACCATACAAAGAAAACCTTGGCATATTATTCTAATCCTGCCCATTCAGGCATTTCAGATTTTGACCTATGAAATTCCTCCAACAATTCTGCTGCACATTCTAGGTACTCTGGTGGCTCCCAGGTGTTCTCATCTTCAGAACATCCTTTCTGTTTCACAAAATATTGGAGCTCTCAGAGGACTTTATTTTGTCCTCTAACTCTTCTTGTATAGGAGATTATTTCACTCCTCACAGTTCTCTCAACTTCCCACTCTAAATCACATTCAATTTCTTCTGGGTTGTGGGGTAGCTGTGCTCATCCAGGCCTAATAGAGACTCAGTAGGGCTCAATCAGTGCTACATGAAATACCAGATGGATTTTCCACCACTCAGGTATTTGGAGTTTGTAGGCTCATTTGACTTTTTTTTCCAGTACCTTGAAAGGCCCATAGAGCTTCAAGCTCAACTTTTTTGAGGACCTTTTTGATCACATATTCTTACCATTGAGCATGACTTGGTCTCCCACCTTTATGTCTGGTTGCTCCCTAGCTTTTCGATCATAATATCTTGACATGGCCTCCTGCATAGATTCTAGCATTTCCTTGGCCTGTCCATGTATATTTTTCATCCAGTACACATAAATGGCTGCACCTGAATTTTGAGCCTTCCATTCTCTCATCCACTTAGTCTGTGGATGGAAACCATAGTATGCACAGAATGGTGTCATTTTGTGTGCATTGGTAGTAAAGTTATTGTAAGCATGTTCTGCCAATGAGAGAAGCTGATACTAATCATCCTGATTATAATTGATGAAGCTTCATAGGTAACCTTCCAGAACTTGGTTGGTTCTTTCAGTTTGCCCATCAGACTGAGGATGATAGGCCATCAATATTCTTCTTTTAATTCCCAGAGCCTTGCATAATGACTCCCAAAATTCAGCTTGAAACTTTGTGTCCATGTTGGAAATGAATTCTGTGGGTAACCCATAAAGTTTCTATACTTCTTGGAGGAAGACATTAGCGATGTCTTTTGTGGTCACATTTTCCTTCAGACTGATAAAATGTGCTATCTTGATGAACTGATCTACTATGACCATGATCTGGGTGTGTCCCTGCGACTCGAGTAGTTGAAAAATGAAATCCCTTGAGATAGATATCCAAGCAGCATATGGTACTTGTAAAAGTTGAAGTAATCCATACCTTGTATGCCTTGGGGATTTATTGTGTTGACATTTATCACAGAATCTGATATAATCATTGATCCAGCCTGTTAACTCTTTCCAGTAGAAGTCTTGTGTGACTATTTCCATGGTTTTTTCCTTGCTGAAGTGTCCAGTGACCTTTCAGTCATGGTATTCATTCATTGTGAGGGTTTGGATACCTTTATCTGCTGGGATAAAGAGCTGGTCCTTGTAGTATACCAGCCCATCTTTCAAGGTCCAAATCTTTAGAGGCTCTGTACCATCATTCCTCAGTCTTTCTAATTCCTGCCTTCTTGTGAACCACTCTTCATCTCATTTGGCTCCTTCCTTAACCTTTGTTATGATGTCTATGTCGAACTTTCTTATTTCTACTCTTGCGATGATAGCATTGGACAATATTACTATTTTCCCTGATAATTTGGGATTGTGTTCCTCATCATAATGGTTGAAATGCTCCTTGTTTCTAGAGCTTGCTTGTCAAAACTACACTACTAGCTTTTTTCCAAGCAGGTCACTACTTCTGAAGCCAGTGTCAGCTCGTTTCATTATTGCTAAGTCCGCTACTTCCCAGAGCTCTGTATTGTTAATTTTTTTGACAATCATTTGGGCTATCTGGTACTCCTTTGCAACCTTGTAGTCTGCACTCATCAGGTTGACTATCAAAAGCTTTATTTCACAAGTATAGTCTGCATCTATCATCCCGGCACCTATGTGTATGATGTGTTTGAGCACTAATCCACTTCAAGGTGCAATTTACCCATAGGTTCTCTTAAGGAACCCTACAGCTATTCCTGTTGTGACAAGGGCTTGTCCCTTTCCGAGGATGGTTAGTGTATCCATGCTATACAAGTCATATCTAGCTGCAAAAGTTGATCTTCTAGTGGGAATCTTAGTACTCTTCACCAATCTATGGACTTGGATTCTTTGTGGTTCTATGCTTCTGTCTAAGTCTTCTGTTTCTGACATCTGATCATCTTCTAGCCTAGGGTCAAGCTCTATAACATCTGTAGGAGTTAATCTTTTATCTCTGGGGGTTTTCCAAACCACAGTGACTTGTAAGAAGTTTTCAGGCTTCAGTATTAACTGTTCACTATGGGTAGCTTGCCCTTCAGGATAGTACTCTGACCATCTACTCAGCGTATCCGGTTTATTTCCTCAGGTTCCTGGTTGGTATACAATATGGAAATTAAAATCCACTAGCTTCTGAGCCTATCAAATTTGCCTAGCGCTCCATGTCTTGGTAGTAAGGAAGTACTGCAAATTTTAATAGTCAGTGTAAACAGTAATGGGGACCTCTGTCCCTGCCAAGTAGTAATGCTATTCTTTAAAGGCCTCCACAATTGCCAACAACTCCTTATCGTGAATGTCATAGTTCTGTTCAGCAGGTCCAAACTTTTGCCAGTAAAATGCTACTAGGTGTAGCTTTTTCTTTACTAGCTGTGATAAAACACAGCCAAGTGCAAAATCGCTTGCCTTGGTTTCCATGATTATTTCTCTCATAGGGTCAAAATGATAAAGAATTGGTGCAGTTACCAATTGTTCTTTTAGGAACTCAAAAGGCTCATCATGCTCTCTTCCCCAGGCAAATTGTTTGTAATTACCCTTCAGGAGCTCTGTAATTGGTTTGCAAATTGCAGAAAAGTCCTTAATAAATCTTCAGTAAAAGTTTGCCAATCCTATAAAGATTTGTATCTCTTTTATGGACTTTGGTTGGTTCTATTTTCGAATAGATTACATCTTTCTTTCACTCATAGAGACTCCTTTCATTGTTACTACATAACCTAGAAATTCTACAGTAGTGATGTGAAAGTAAGACTTTGCAATGGAGACTGCTAGTTAATATTCCCTTAGGTAAGGTAACAATTTTTGGACTAGCTCAACATGGCTTGCCTCATCTGCTGAGTAGATGAGAATGTCATCCATATAGACCATGACACTGTGATCTAGGAATTCTCATAAAACTGTGTTCATCATTGCCTGGAAGGTAGCTGGGGGATTAACAAGCCCAAATAGCATGACTTTGTATTCAAAGTGTCCATTGCGGGTCCGGAAAGCTGTCTTCCATTCGTCTCCTTCCTTAATTCTAATTAGGTAAAACCCATCTTTGAGGTCCAACTTGGTAAAGATGGTTGAACTGACCACTTGGTCTCGTAGCTCTATCATCAGAGGGAGCGGGTATTTATTAGATACCATGACCTTATTAAGACCTCTATAATCGATGCACAGGTGCCAGCCACTGTTTGGCTTTGGTACAAACAATATCGGAGCCCCATACGATGCCATACTAGGCCTAATTTTCCCCTGATCTAATATTTCATTTAGGTATATGTGCAGAGCTTCCAATTGAGAGGCCAAAAACTTGTAAATAGATCCCTAAGGGGGACTTAGACCTTCCTTGAGGTCAATTGCATGGTCAAATATCCTTCTTGGGGGTAATTTTTCAGCGGGTGATGGCAGAAAAAGGTCTGTGTAATCCAGGTATTCCACCAGTAACTGACTGATTACCAGTCCCTTACTCTCATCCATAGAGGTTACCAGCCTAATGACCATTGCATTGAGGTTGTGAGCTACATCATCATCCTATTCAAACAGTTTGTCCATATTGCACCATGTGCTTAAGTCACAGTAGTTATGGCATTTCCTATCTTGGAATTCCCACTTATCCAAATATGTGATGTTAGATATAGGGTGTTCCTTTAGCCAACCATAGGGTATTATCATTCCACATCTATTTGCAGGTGCTACTTCACAGGGGGCTTCAGTAGTGTACAGATTTATCCCTATTTCCATTCTTATGGGGGTTGTGTATCGTTTGCTACTTGATTTAGCAATGTCACCTGTAAAGCCCTTAATTGTGATATGATTTTTGCAAATTATGTAGGGTATATTTAATTCTTGCACTAGCTTCTCATTTAAAACAAAAACATTGGCTCCTGAATCTAGTAGGATTTGGATTTGATAGCATTTTCCTGCAACATAGAGGTGTGCGTGACCCTCCAGGTGCTGGTAAAGTGTAGGTTGTGGGGCAATGAGTTTACACTGCTTGCTTGACAGTTCTATCTCAATATGTCTTTGCTTCAACATTTTTATAACCAAAATTGGGTGTGGATTTTAGTGGGTCTTTTCCTGTTTAGCTGGGGTTCAAGATTCTTTCTTGAGTAGAATTTTTGTCTGGATGAATATGTTGACCTAGTGTACTTGGGTACTTGAGGTCACTAGTGTGCTTGGAGGAATATTTGGCACAATGAAATAATAGTACTATGGTGTACTTTAGTGTATTCTTGGATTTTTGTACAGATGTTCTCTGTGGGGTGTACAAAAGATGATGGTCACCTGGGGACAAAGGATAAGTATTCCTGGTCCCAAGTTGAAATGTGTACCAAGTGAAGCCATGTTGGTACTAAGGTATAGTCAGTGTAGGTGTTAACCATCTTATTCTTGCAGCTTTGTATAGTTAGATATAATAGTTGTAAAGTGTTTGAGTTTACTATAATGCCCACGTTATTTCGTCCAATCAGGTCTTCTCAGGTAAACTGACAAGAAAAGAATATTTTTCGATTATTGGGTGACCCACTACTAGCAGTCTTTACCCCCTGCCAAGGGGTTCCCATTATAATCTGACCAGTGTTTTTTCATCATGATAAAGCATGGGTACAATCTGCCAGTGCTGTTAGCATAAGCTAAGATTCAAGACTGGTGGGGTGTAGGCCCCCATTTCAAATTTGTGCCAGACCACAAGTACCCATACGCTGTTGCTGTATGGTGCTAAAACCATTCCCTGTCTACTCAACCCCTTTGCCTCCTTAAGCTCATGCACAGTCGTGAATCAGTATTGGGGGTAATACCTTCAATTAGATGGTGACCAGTCCAATACTCTTCAGCTGAGAAAAGAGATTGTAGACCTTGAAAAAATTCCCCTCAGTTGGATCCCAGGTCAGATAATTCCCAAAGTTGTGGTAGCAGCCTAGTTATTGCCACTTAACCAACCTGTGGCTACATCTCTTAGGGGGCCCAGATCTCTAATGGAGTGTTCCATATCTTTGGTTGCTTGCATTGTATCACAGAGCTAACTATGGCTGCTCTTCTACATATCTCCCATTTGTGGTTGGTAAGTCCACAATGGGTACATGAGCCCTAAGTTTCTCGCCTCTTGTCTATCAAGCTCTGGGGGTCTCCCTCATGAGCTTTCTTCCAATCCGTATGTATCAGGGTTGGATTGCTCTCTCCCAAATTGGCTTTTTGTGCCTTCCAACCTGTTGCAGCTGCTTTTAGCAACCAGGGATTCTGGTTGAACTTGGTATTGGAACCTTTATTCTCATTGCAGCATTTTCCTTTCGTGGTGTTTCCTTGCACCTTTCCCATTGCCTGAGATAGGGTTTAGCATTGTAAGAAAGATTCCTCTAATTTTCCAAAGCCTCTCAGCACTTTGAGACAGTCTTTATCGGAATCATATGTCTCTCCTAAGAGCCTTCTCAAGATTTGTTCTGTGAGCTTATCTTCAACTAGGAGCCTCCATCTGATACCAGACATCTTAGCTTTGATATTAAGGTTTTTGAGCAGAAGGAGGTATTCTTCAATGTCATTATTGTATGGGATTTTCTTCATATCCCATACTGTCTCTCATTCTTGCTTAATGCCTGAGTATCAGCTAATGATTTCTTGCATAAACCTAGTCTAAGAGACCAATTCTGACTGAAAGGGAGTGCCCATAGCACCTGTCATGCTTTTTCAGTACCATTCAGCGAAAGAGGGTACCTTTTTTCCCTTTGTTCTTTTCAATACATAGATAATTTTGCCATGGTCTTGTGTCCATTGATTTGGATTTCTAACAAAATAGTCTTTGCAGTCCAACACCCATGTGTTGATGTCTTCATAGACCTTGGCCTCAAATATAGTTGGTAGGTCAGCGTGCCATTTTCCCCTAATGATTCTGGTTCCCAATATTTCTAACATGTTATCTGCATCTGGAGCCGTCTTTGTAGGGGGGCAGTGTGTGGCCCTGGGTGTGGGAGGTGAGGCTGGGCCTTCATCATCACTAGAGCTACCACTGCTGCTGGGATTTGGGTCCCTGCCTCTAGCTCCATGCATTATGGAGGTCATTTGCCCCCTCCTCCACCTCCTCCTCCTCCTCCTCCTCCTTCTTTAGCTATTGGTAGGCCTCGGTCAATCTCTATTCCTTCCCTTGGCCTCCTAGCCAAGGAACCAGAGCAGGAAGAAGGAGCAGTTTCTGCTATCGCTTGTCTTGCTGGAAGGGAAGGTGTGGCCACTGAGTGAGCCACTTGAACTAATTGTAGTTGCATGAGGTTCATCATCTCTTGCATCCTTTGTTCTGCTACCGTACATTGATTTCGGTCAATTTCCACTTGAGTTTGTACTTGCTGGATCAATTGTTCCAGCTGTTGGTCTCGCAAAAACACTGCTTGACCTGTCAGGTCAATATTCTGATGTAACCAGGTACTCACCACTTGTTACTGCTCATGTTGAGCATTATGTCTTGGTAGTTCTGCTGCTACTTGATCTTGGAAGTGCTTTCGAGACGTCTCCACTTCTCATGCAAGTACCACTATTTTTAGATTTATACCTACTAACTGATTTCCTACTATCTGGTCTCTTTGATCAAGCCTATTTCTGTAGGCTTCTAGCTCATTGGCATACTATTGTCTTCTTGTGGATAGCTCATTGTAAGCTATGTGTTGTTCATCGATGGACATTAAAGCAGTCCGATCAACTTGATTAAGGCATTCCAGGATGTAGTTTAAGATAGCCAGAATTTCTTGCTGTCATGGGAGGCTGTCTTGTCATCCTCTTGGGGTAGCTACCCTTTTCTCAATCCTCCCCAATAATGTCAAACCTTGTAAGGAGCCAGTGACCAAACCTCCATTAGAGAAAAATAGAGGATTCTATGTAGCGGTGGTGGCTAGTATAGATATCACATCGCTGCCTGGAGAAGGTGCCCCTTCTTCCATATGTATATCAGCTCTGGCTTCTTGAATAGCCAGGGGCATAGGTGAATCTCATCTGGGGTGATCTATGATAGGTGTAGGTAGAGGTAAATTTATAGATAATGAGTTTAGGTAATGTAGAGGGTATTAATATACTGTTACAGGGTAGCCCAACCATAGATAGTATTGGTTGGTCTAAGCTGTATGCTTCTTGAAGTAAAGTAAGGTAAAGTAAGGTAAAGACGAAGGTTGTCAAGGTAAGATCAGAGAGTTGTGCATGTAATGAATTTTTCAAGACTAAAATAATAAATATATTAATAACATCTCTTCTTCATTGCTTGATGTTTCTAATAGCTGAGAGTACCTTGATATTTATATTCTACATCTGGGTTATTGTGGGCTACAACTAACTCTCATACTATCTAAGTACCTTCATCAAAAACCTCTCATTTTTCTTGAGTGCAAACACTCCTGACCCTGAGAATATTTGCCCTGCTTAGCTTTAATTTCTTCAAACTCCTAATATTTCTGGGGGTGTGAACACTCCACTAGTAGGTAGTCTTCGATCTCTCTGCCATACAAAGTTATATTGAATATGCTGCCCTAATAGCAACTATACCAATTGTTCTGCCTCAAAACATAAAGTGATCAGCTTTAATGAATGACTATGGCTATTGTATTGCATATTTATGCATTGCAAAGCCCATCAGACATAAAGGATTTTTAGTCCTGGATTGAGCCAATAGCTCATCAGGCCAAAACCTCTGATACAGATTCTTGAGTAGTCCCTCTTTGTTATGATCTGCTATATGATCTCTCCTTTTTCTATACCTTGCAACAGGCAACGAACCTACTGTTAGCTTTTCTTAGAGATAATACTTACTTATCTCCTATTGTATTCTCTTTCCTTCGAGAATTATCAATACTGGTTATCTTACACTACGTCTTAGATATTGACCGTTGTCAATACTAAGTCCTTATAGTGTTAACTAGTATTGATTCTGTTCCTCTTCGTGATGGTTGTCCTTTGTAGTAAAGAGCGTAAAGGTGTTTTATTGATAACTTATAAGATAGGAAATAACTTAGGTGGTTGCGTGAAGAACTAACTGTCAGGTCCTACTGACCTCCTTATATAGTTCTTCCAGCAACCCGCTTACAAATCAAATGAGTCACAACTGTGACTCATTCACTCGCGTAACATATAACCTCATGACCATACTTGGTCATGCGCAAAAGTCCCATGACCTTAAAGGGGTCATGTGCGAAACCTCATGACTCGTATAAACAAAGTCATGCTTCTTAATCCTCATGACTCATAGGCACGCCTATGAGTCAATGCTCAACATACCAATCAAATTCAAACATAAACAACTATGACTCACAACTGTGAATCATGTGAGACCCTATGACTCATATGTGAGTCGTAGTGCAAAACACAATATCATATGACTCAACTGAGTCATGTGCGAAAAACCTTTTAACAAATGAAATACTTATAACATACAATTGTATGTCATGTGAAACCATTACAAACCATATTGGGTTTGTAATACTAGCTCCCCTCTTTCTAAATCCTCAGTCCCTTGAGGATTCATGATGGTATCCTTCATAGTACACATCTTTTCTCATGTTTCTGCGGATGTGTGCCATATCCCCCACAATCCTACTGAATCTTTTTTCTTTCTCCTTCCTCGCATAGCGTTCTCTTGCTAGTTCTCTTTCCAGGGCTCAGATCCTGATATTCTTGCCTGCTATCTCTCATTTTGACCATTTCTTATCCGCCTTCAGCTCTGCAATTTGCTCCTCCTTTTCCTTGACTTTTCTCTTCAAGGTTTCCTTCATCTCGAAGGAATCGGTATGGGTTATCGTTGGACAATTTTCCAACTGTTCTCCACCTTTCTTGACCTTGGGCGAAGATCTTTTGCCCCCCCTTCTCTTTGTTTTCATCCCTGAAAACTTTGCTTGTTTTGCCGTTAACAGGATGTTGTTGTCGTATGGTGACTGGGGTGGTGTTCTTGGGGACGGTGACGTTTCTTCCCATGTCGTCATGGGTGGTTGGAGTGGTGGTAGGGGGTTTCTGTGTTTCTTTGGCCAGTAATTGGCCCCTTCTTTTTCCGTAAAGTGTACTTGGCATCCATCGTCTAAGCAACCAGTCCAGCTTTTCTGGTTGTGTTCTTCTTGTTCGTGTGTAATTGGCGTGGATGCGGGGAGATCGGCTAGGTTGATCTAGTCCTTGTCGCTCATTTGTTCCTCCTCTTTGACCAGGTTTCCCTAGGTTTTTTCGGTGAAAGTATTCGATTGCATGTTTAGCGTTACTGAAATTCTCTGCTGGGTACCACTCTTGGTCGTGTTGTGTAGAGTAACCGGTCCACTTGGCTTGGTATTGTAGCTTTCCGTAATGTAGTCTCGAATCGACTATTTGATCGAGTTCGTATTCGTTTTCTCCTTCTATTTCTATAGGTGGAGGGGGAAGTTTTTTTTATGAGGGTAGAGGATCGTCTGAGTAGAGTTCAAGTTTGCTGATGTGAAAGACTGGATGTTTTGTTTTCATTGAGGCCCGGAGGTCTAGCTTATAAGCTTTTTCTCCAATTTTTTCAATGATTTTGTATGGTCCAATTTCCTGATAATCTAGTTTCTTCGATGGTCTCGTGGTATGAATGTCCTTTGTAATTAACCAGACTTTGTCTCCTGATTCTAGTCTTGGATCGGGTTTTCTGTGGTGATCGTTGTTTTCCTTCATTTTATCTTGTGCCATTTGTATTTCCGTTTAGATAAGTCCATGTAGTCGACTGATATCGTCCTTTTCCAATATTCCTGGTAGGCTTATGTGTCCCATGGGTTCATTGATGGGGTGATGTCCATAGTTTGTGTAGAAGGGTGTTGTCTTAATGACGTCTTGTCTCGTGTTATTGTATGCAAACTCTGCAAATGATAGCCATCCCTCCCAATCTTGTTGGGAGTATTCCACATATGCCCTTAGGAATTGTTCCAGTGAAGCATTTGTTCGTTCTGTCTGACCGTCCGTTTGAGGGTGGAATGCTGTGCTTATCTTCCTGGTGATGTCCAATCCTTTGGTCATTTCTTTCCATAAATCTGATGTGAATATTGATCCTCGATCACTGATGATATCTTTCGGTAATCCATGTAGTTTGAAAACATTTTTCATAAACAATTGCATAAATTGTTTGGTTTTCATATCCTTCCTACAGGGTATGAAATGAGCCATCTTGGTTAATCGATCCATGATGACCCATATTGCATCATAGTTGTTTGATAGTGGCAAGTCTGTGATGAAATCCATGCTGATGGATTTCCATGGTTTCTCTGGTATTTGTAGTGGTTGCAATAGTCCATAGAGCGCGTGACGACTTAGTTTTGTCCATTGACACATGTCGCAGTTTTTGACATATTGCTTAATATCTTGGCGCATCCCTGGCCAATAGTATGTTCGTTGTGTCAATTCAAATGTTTTGGCTGTTCCACCGTGTCCATTTTGTGGTGTGTCGTGATTCCTTCTTATCGCTTCAGTTCTTATTGGTTCGTCTTCTGGTAACCAGATTTTTCCTTCATACCACATGTATCCTTCCTTCCAGTTACATGATCCTAGTGCCACTTTCAGGTATTCTTTATCCTTCCTTTCTATGGCTTTTCAAATATCTTGGAACAACACATCCTGTGATGTCTTTTCTTTGATATTCTTTTCCTTTCCTTGGTCTTCTATTGTCCATAGTTCCATAGTATTGATTTCTTCTGAGCCCGAAGCATATCCTTCATTCACAAAGAATTGTTCTTTTGATAACAGAATCCTTTGTCATTGTGTAATGTGATCATCTCCTTCCATTGGTATGTCATTTGTTCTTCTTGTAAGGGCATCCAGTTTTGCCCCTTCCTTGCCTGGTCAGTATTCGATTTTGATGTTGTATTGACTTAGCTCTTCACTTCATCTTATTTGTCTTCCATTCAGGGCCTTGGTAGTTGTGAATGGGACAAGGTTCTTGTAGTCTGTGAGGATCTTGACTGTATGAGGGCTTCCTTGTGCATATTTTCTCCATTCCTTGAGGGCTTGCATGATTGCAAGGAGTTCCTTATTGTGAATGTCATAATTGCATTCCACCTTGGTCATTGTTTTTGACCAGTAGGCTATTGGTTTCCATAGTCCTTCCTTATCTTGCGATATTATTCCGGAACAGACGTAATTAGATGCGTCAGTTTCAATCATAATAGGTGCCACCAGGTCGAAGTGTCTTAGTATTGGGGTTGTAGTAAGTCTTTCCTTAAGACCTTCGGAAGCCTTTTGCTCTTGCTCTCCCCATTCCCACTTCTGATTTTTCTTCGTTCTGTTGTATAGTGGTTTTGCTATCCTGCTGAATCCTTCTATGAATCGTCTGTAGAAGTTGCAGAATCCTGCAAAGCTCTAGATGTCTTTGACCCTTTCAGGTGTTGTCCATACTTTTATGGCATCCGTTTTGGTAGGATCCGTTTGGACTCCCTCAGCATTGATCATGAATCCTAGGTATTTGGTTTCTTTCTTGTAGAATTCGCATTTTGTGGGTTTGAGGCGAACTCCAATCTCCTTGAATTTTGCTAGTATCATGGCCACATCCTTTCGATGTTGTTCCATGCTATCCGAATATACCAATAGGTCATCCAGGTAAGCTATGCAGTTGACATCCAAATACTTGCTGAGTGCATTATTGACCCATCGCTGGAAGGTTACCGGTGCATTAGCTAGTCCGAATGGCATGACTATATATTCATATAGTCCGTATCTCGTTCTGAATGCTGTTTTCCATTCGTCTCCTTTGGTAATCCTGATATGTTGATAGGCATCCTTGATATCGAGTTTAGTGAAATATTTTGCTGTTTGCAGTCGGTCCAAGGCTTCACTTGTCAATGGTAATAGATATCGGTCCTTTTTTGACACTGCATTTAGGCCTCTATAGTCCACACAAAGCCTTGATCCTCCATCTTTTTTCTTAACAAAGAGTATGGGTGCTCCTGCTGATGAGGACGAAGGTCTTATCCATCTTCTTTCCAGGTTCTTTTCCAGGTATTCCCTGAGTTCCTTGAGTTCTTCCCCTCTCAAGGGGTAGAGTTTCATAAATGGTGGCGGTGCTTCTGTTTAGATCTTGTGGTCTGCTGTCCTATGTGGTGGCAACTCGGTTCTTTCTTTTTCTTCAAATATGTCCAAGAAGTTGTGATACTCCTTAGGTACTATTTGTCTTAAGGTTTCTTTTCTGCCCTTTCCTTTCTTTTGCAGGGCTAGTTCAGTGCTAATCGTTGTAGCCGCTAGCGTGAGTTTTGCATCGTCCCGTTTTAGGATTCTGGTGACTTCTCCTTTTTTGTGCATCCTTCCAAATGCTTGTGCTGAGATGAAAGTGATCGATAGTTTTTTCTTATTCTGAGATGGTTCTTCCTCTTGGTGATCTGTGCTGCCGAATCCTTGGTTCCCCCTTTCTGTGGGTTGAAGTTATTGTACCTCCTTGAATGGTGTTGAAACTATTTTTTCAATAATTATCTGGGCGATCTTATCTCCCTTGTGGACCTCATAATCCAGTTCTGACAGGTTTACCAATAGGACCCGAATTTCTCCTGTATAGTCTGCATCTATGACTCCAGCATTAATGGTAAGGCTGTTTTTGCTTGCCAAACCACTTCTAGGTGCGATGCGGGCATAGGTATTCTTCGGAAGTCCCATCGAGATTCCTGTTCCAAGGAGCTTTTGTCCCCTTGCTGGGATTGTTGCTTCTTCTATGCTGAACAGGTTGCTACCTGCAGCCTTTCGCGAACCTTTCATAGGTATCTTCATGTCTTCTCTTAGCCTTTTGATCATGACTTCGTAGTTTGGTCCTTCCTTGGTGCTGATCCTTAGAATCCGACTTTTTAGATTCTCTTGAATTGCTTCCTTTTCTGGTACTGCATATACCGTCGGGGAGGCATCAAGGCATACTGCCTTACACCTGTCGCTATCGAAGGTGATTTCTTCATTTCTCCAATCGATCCTTGGGTTGTGGTCCTTTAACCATGTCATGCCAAGGATGACTTCATGTTTGACAAGGTTTGCCACTAGGAAAGTTGCTTTCTCTTTGTGGCTTCCGATGTCCATAGGGATTTCTGTGACATGGGTGATTGGTCCAGCATCCGATACCATTCTATCTACCATGTATATGTCCCTTGGTTTTTCGATTTTTGTCAAGGGTAACTCATGACTTATAGCGAAGTTGCGATCTATAAAATCTTCAGTTGCCCCCGAGTCGATCATTGCATTGGTTGGTATCTGTTGTTATTTGTTGTGGAGTTGTACTTTGACTATGATGTGGTCCGATTCAAGGTTTCTTAGTTCTTTGTTGGTCAAAGTAGTGTTGAGGTATGTGGTTTTGATGTTTTTTACCTTGTCGTCCCCTGGTCCATCTCTTCCTGAGGATGTCTTCATTCTTTTGATGGGTTTTGTTCAGTTGTCCCCAGGACCATCTATTCCTGGAGACTTTCATCATTTAAAGCCTCTTCTTGTTCTTTTTCCACATCCAGTTCCCGAATCTTCGGTCCCTTGATATTAGCCTTCTCGACTCTGCAGTCTTTTGCCATGTGTCCCTTTTTTCCACACTGATAGCATAATCCTTCTTTCATGCATTTCCTCCATTCTTCCTGGGGTAGTCTTTGGTATCTCCTTCGATTTGTAGCGTCCAGATCCATGGGATCTCCTTGCAGGATTTCCTTAGGTGTCATTTTGAAAGTGCCGTCTTGGTTTCTTGGGGTGCCGTATGTCTCTGTCTTAACTTTCTTTGCTTGATGCAGATGTTTGAGTGTGGCTAGTCAGATTTCTTTGTTCATGGCCCATACTGCCAATGCATCTGCTGCTGTGATTGTATGATCATAGTGATCAAATTCTTCTTGCAATTTCGGGTTCATTCCTGCGTATAGCCATTCTCCTACTGTCGTGTCGTCCAAATCTGCTTCTGTTAGGGCCAGTTGGAACTTGTTCCAGTATTCCGTCATAGTCTGAGTTCCTTGAGCCATATTTTTAAGTTGTATTCTCGCTGCTCCCCTTGGATCGATTTCCCCAAATTGGTTCCTAATTGCTTCCTTGAATTCTTCCCAGTTGTTCCACGGTTTGGTTTTTATTTCTTCCATATAGGGTGTAAGCCATGAACTTGCCTCTTTTCGTAGTAGGCTAGATACATAGGTGATTTTTTCTTCATTGTGTTCTTCTGCCCATCCTACTGCTTGGAAGTAGATTTGCAGTTCTGCTAGCCAGTTCCTGAGTTCTTTTCTATCACCTGTGTAGGTGCTCGGTGGGTTGACCTTCGGTTTCGGAATGTTCATGGCTTGTAGTATCTGGGCTAATTGTCCAAGTGGTTCACCTCCTGCTGGTGGTGGTGCAGGCGGTCTTGATGCTTGTCCTTAGCCCGACATTTTTTCTGTTCTTTCTTCTTCCTCACTTGAGGATTCGCTGTGTCGTGATCTTTCCTCTGATGTAACTGGGCTTGGTGTTCTCCCTCTTTCCGAGGCTGTTCTTGCAAGTTCTTGTGCAACCTCTGGGAGTTCCAAGGACTGATCTTCGTATTCAAAATCCATGTTTTGTCATTGAGTGTTGCTGAAAGACGCAACCAAATGTTACGATCTGCTATATGATCTCTCCTTTTTCTATACCTTGCAACAGGCAACGAACCTACTGTTAGCTTTTCTTAGAGATAATACTTACTTATCTCCTATTGTATTCTCTTTCCTTCGAGAATTATCAATACTGGTTATCTTACACTACGTCTTAGATATTGACCGTTGTCAATACTAAGTCCTTATAGTGTTAACTAGTATTGATTCTGTTCCTCTTCGTGATGGTTGTCCTTTGTAGTAAAGAGCGTAAAGGTGTTTTATTGATAACTTATAAGATAGGAAATGACTTAGGTGGTTGTGTGAAGAACTAACTGTCAGGTCCTACTGACCTCCTTATATAGTTCTTCCAGCAACCCGCTTACAAATCAAATGAGTCACAACTGTGACTCATTCACTCGCGTAACATATAACCTCATGACCATACTTGGTCATGTGCAAAAGTCCCATGACCTTAAAGGGGTCATGTGCGAAACCTCATGACTCGTATAAACAAAGTCATGCTTCTTAATCCTCATGACTCATAGGCACGCCTATGAGTCAATGCTCAACATACCAATCAAAATCAAACATAAACAACTATGACTCACAACTGTGAGTCATGTAAGACCCTATGACTCATATGTGAGTTGTAGTGCAAAACACAATATTATATGACTCAACTGAGTCATGTGCGAAAAACCTTTTAACAAATGAAATACTTATGACATACAATTGTATGTCATGTGAAACCATTACAAACCATATCGGGTTTGTAATACTCTTAGGGTGCTACTTCTTTCAAAGCAATAGGCTCGGCTCTACAGCTGCCCTTTAGTGCCATAGGTTTGTGATATTCAGGTCACTAATAGTTTCTTCCCAAACTGTCACATTACCTATTCGCCATAATATTTAACTGCAAATGTACAGGATAATAGCTTGCTCAAAACATAACCAAATTCCTTCAAGTCACTTCTCATGAGTCGCCAAAGGTGTCCTCTCATATATCCTATGGACAGCATCCGGTCGGACGGATGGCGATGACGTATATGGTGTTATGCTGAAGGTGTCGTTTATCGTCACTAAAGTGTGGGGACGCAACTTGGCTGTAATACCGTGATGCTGCCCAGTACCTACATGGGGGCTGCAGGAGTATTGTAGAAATACTCCTGAGTGAAGGTTGGGTAATTCTGGCCCTTTTTTCCATATGCCTAACATAGACTCCCTTTCATATATCTCAATATTGGTAGCCTATTTCCTTTACCCATTTGGCTGCTGACTGAATACTAAAGGTATCCTGAATTTCTCTTCTCTCTTCTGCAAGTTCTACTAATCTGACTTGTGTCTGTTGTGTATAAGGTAGTGGTGGATCTTTGAGCTCAGATTACTCTTCAAAGGGAAGAATTCTGGTCTGCCAATAGCAAGAAATAGCATAAGCAAGACTCTGACCTGTAATCCACTCCCCAGCACCTGTAACATATTCTCGCAATGCAAGTTTTGTTCCCTCATTATCAATAAGACGATGAAGCAGTGGTGACTTCCCTTGATGGGTCAATGATATTGTACTGCCCTTAATCCAACTCTTTTCATTCTTAATAATTCAGTTTCTAACATGCTCTCCACTGACCTCTGTTGCTGCAATCACACTTGCAGCCTCTATTCGAGTTCTCTTCCAGAATGGTTTCCCTAATCCATATTGTTGAAACTGAAGAAACTCAAGAACTTGTAGATGATGATCAAGATCTTGATCTTTTGGCCTTCGTTTCTTTGGTTTTAAAAGCTTTCACATCTCTTGAATTACTAAAATCTCTATCAGTCTTCTGATGTTTATTAAAACAAAAATTTTGAGATAAACATACCTTGACTGAGAATGCGATGCTGAAATTGAGTTGATTGATACTGGGATAAGATAGGTTAGCATTGGATTGCCTCTACTAAATCATCCTCTTCCTGCTCCTCCTGGCTCGCCTACTGCTACTCTCTCTCTCCCTCCTCTTGGCCCTCTTGCCTTCCACTCTCTTCTACTTCCCACTCCTGCACCTCTCTATCCTGGCCATCATGCCATGCTCGCACTCTTCCACTTCCTGCTCTCTCATTTCCTCTAACTCCTATCCTACTTGCATAATCAGCTGTGGCCTCACTTCCACCTTCGAGCCCTCTACTATACCATGAATTGAGCTCTCCTCCAATAATCCCTTCATAGTGGCTGCTCACTTCTTATGTCTCCAAATAGTTTATAGGCAGGGCATCTTAGTAGTGTGATCCAACTTTTCTACCACATTATTAAATTCTAATATTTACAATCATATACACATCAGCTCCTACTTTGAATGAATTTAAAATTCATCAAACTGGAAGGGAATTTACCTTGAAATTGAATTTCATCTGCAGCAGTAACCTCCTCACTCATTAAGTCCTCAGTTGTTCCTAGGTTACTTTCTACTTTTTTTTGGTTGGCCACCAAATTGACCAGCAGCACAGCTTTGTTGGGTTCTGTTCTTGACTTGGCCCATATCAGATTTGTTGTATTAGTTTGGAGAGGATTCTGCCTTGCCTTGGCTTCCACTTGCCTCTCCTAGTCAACTCACCATGATCAAATACTGATTAGTCAGCTTTTTGATGTTGCATCACACTGCCCGGACCTATAGTTTTACACCAAAATCTCATATTTTAAAAGGACTATTCCTATTCTCTTAGTTGTTTCTACAAATTAAAAAAACCGTACTCTTATTCTCCTTCACTTCTCTAATGTGTTTACGGTTTTTCTATGTGTTTTGGGCCAGTATTGGGTTGGGAATACATTGTTAAAAACATCCTGCAATGAGGTTGACACTTATCCGTTCTTGCACTATAATATCTCTTGGGGAAAACACATATAGTGACGGATTGGGCTTACTGCGAGATTACAGCATTATGGCGGAGAGGTATTATTGGGGGGGGGGGGCACCTGCAAATAGATAAAATCGGAACTGGATGTAGTATCCTAGTTTAGGGTACTGGTTCGCATTTTTTAGACTATAATAGCTGAAACACGATGTCTGTGATATGGTTGGACTTGGCTTGGCTGAAATTCTCTCAATGGGCTAAATAATTGAGAAGAAAATAAGTATCGATAATAAATATGTACTGTATTAAGTATCTAGTGTAACCGATCGTTTTCCCGATGAGCTATGATGATACTACGAACTGTCCGAAATGAAAAATAATGTTGCCCACACAAAACGCTCTGAAAGAACCCCCCCACATAGTCCCCCCCAATAGAAATTATGCTACACCCGAACTTGGTCAGGTCTATGATTGGATGAATGATAGGTGAAGAGGAAATATAAGAATTATGGTAGAGGTTAGAGGAAACAAATGATGCGAGAAATACATAACCCCAAAAACGCCACGCAAAATCAAAGAGGTAGAGAAAAAGAAAAAAAAGCGCAAAATATATAAATCTACATCTCAAACATTGCAACAGGAAACTCCGACAACGAATCTAGACCATCCGGTTCCAAGAAATATTGTCCACAAAGCAGTACCACTTATACAGGAGGATGAGTAACAAGCCAGAGAAGGGAGAGAAATTACGGGTCTTGGAGTCAGTCATGGTTTCGCAAAAGAGCGCCGAGTCAGGTTGGATACCATTATGGAACTTCTGCCTCCAAGCTCTAAGGAACGGGAGCATCTGCAGCGATGCGGTCACGCAGCAACCGTTCTACCGAGGGACGCCTTTTCTTAACAGCAATCAAGAGCGGTGTTCGACCGTCTTTGTCTGGCCTGTCGGGATTAACATCTTCCCAGCTAACCAGTAGTTTCACCACTGCCACATGGCCGCCCCAGGCCACCCGTAAGAGTGGTGTTGCACCGTCTTAGTCTGGCCTGTCGGGATTAACGTCTTCCCGGCTAAGCAGTAGTTTCACCACCTCCTCACGGCCGCGCGAGGCCGCTGGCCAGAGTGGTGTTGCACCGCCTTCGTCTGGCCTATCGGGATTAACGTCTTCCCGGCCAGGCAGTAGTTTCACCATCCCCTCATAGCCGATCGTGGCCGCCCACCAGAGTGGTGTACGACCGTCCTTGTCCGGCTTATTGTATTTGACAAATTTCTTTCCAAAAAAGACTTTGATTACTTGTGGTGTTTTACCCCATGCGCCATCACCTCCGTTAGGATTATGAGATCCATAAGAAAGAAGCTCCTTCACCACCGCATCATGTCCGTGCCCTGCAGCCCACGAGAGTGCCGTCCGACCATAGGTTTTGCCCGCTTTGTTTGGATCGATGCTTCACTGTTGTAACAGGAGTTTGACCACACCCTCCATTCTTTCTTGCAACCCTCTTGCTGGTGTGGCTTTGCTGGTCATAATGCTCGGTGATGCGGTGTTGGTACCTTCGAGTAAATCTTTTGTCCTTTTTCTTCCTTTTGTAACATATAGTATTCAAAAGAAGTACACAAAATGTGTTATGGTTATGTAGCACAGTGGTTATTATGTGTAAAGTTATTTCATTGTTCTAGGGGTTCAACTCCACTCAGTGGAGCTGACTTTTTTTATCCTTTTTCCAATCACCCGCCGTGTTTACAATGCTGAATTTCCCTACATTGCACTCGGTTTTGGTAACGGGTATTAGTGTTTGCTCGATACGACAAAAGGAAGCATGGTATTGCCAGATTGGAAGTTCGGCTGATAACAGCCTGCGGACTATATGTGCTGGGAGGCTTAGGTGTTGTTGTCGGGTGTGGGGGGGGGTCAGGGTTCTTTGGTGGGTATTGGCACTGCAAGAATGTGGGTCCACAGTGTAACGATTGCTATCTGTTATGCGGCTGATAATGTATGGGATTACCCCTGAGAGGACAGAGGTATTCTGTCTTGTCAAAAACGCTCACAACTTCTGTCTAGTATGGTTGTAAGCTGAGTCCACAAAATTATTCCTTAACGACCTGGAAAAGTAGAAGAGAAAAAGTAAAACAAAATGTAACGAAGGAAAGTGCAAAGTCCCTGAACTACCGTGAAGCACAGCCAGAATTATTCTCAATCTCTCAAGCAGAATATTCTTCCTGTCCTGCCCCTGAGGATGTCCTGTTCTTCTCTCTCGTCCTCCCCTGAGGGTCCCAGAGGCCCTTTTTATACTAGGATTATGCAAACAATACCCACAAACAATGACGTGGAAACACTACGACATGATTGCGAATTTCCTCGTAAGCCATTATGTGTCCTCCATCACACGCAACAGCTCACCCCCACTTCGTTAAGCCCATGTCCCCATGGGTAAAACCCCCCAGATAAACAGCAAGGGAACCTAAGCAACACACTAAAAGCAAAACAATACACACAGAACAAACTGCTAATCGACTAGTCTCCTCAAATCACATAATTCCATCACTGTGAGTGTAAACCACATTGCCATCTTCCTAACTTCAACCATCATCACCTCTCCCCTTCCATTCCTGCAATCTTCATCATTTCCATTCTTCTGTCCTTCTCCCTCCTTTAACCTTTTCACCATCCCATGCACCCCTTTCAACTCTGCCTTCCCAGAGCTTCTATTTTCTTGAGGAACAAATAGCTTCATGTCATTCAGATGACACCGTTCCCTCAATCCTCCTTTCCTCACCCGAACAACTTCTCCTGTCTGAATGTCCATCAACCTGCCACTTCTCCCATGCCATGAAATATCTCCAAGTAGGTATGGGACCTCCCATCGAGCTTCTAGTTTCCTGCCATTATGTTTATCAACTTCAAAGCGGCGAAGCAGCACCAAATCTCCTTCATGCAGCTTGTGCCAGTCTCCTCCTTCCTTCTCCATGTTTGTGGCTTGTTGTAAGTTCTTGGAAAGGTCGATACCTAGAGCTTCCTCCAATGAGGCCAGGTGAATGTTGTAATCAATTGTCCGCAGCTCATGATCGAAGATGGAGCGCTCTGGGGATCGTGAAATGAGAGAAGCCAACGTCGACAGAACAATTCCATCACACGCCATTGGTCTTCCAAATCCAGTCGTACGCCGGTTAAAGCCAAAGAGGAGTTGAGCTGGGCTATACCCATGAACAGATAGCTGACGGATATTGATCGATTGTGTAATGGTCGGAACACATTCATGCCAACGATCGATAGGATAATGGTTCTGAACTATTGTCGCACGTAGCCCTGTCATTAAGATCTGTACATATCTTTCGGATAGTCCAACACAGGAGGGATGAGTCTTTGGTGCTGGAAAATGATGCACCATATTCTCTTGTAAGGTATGTGCAAATACACCAGAGACGAAATGGGGACCATTATCAGTGTAGAGCAATCCTGGCCATCCAAATGGGTGTACAACCTGATTCAAGAGCAAAGTCACTGCACTCTCTCCAGTTGGGCTCATAACGGGAGCTGAAAATAGGAACCGAGAAAAATAGTCCACAGCAATAATGATGTACTTGTAGCCATGATCAACAGTTGGTGAGGTGATAGGACCTATAAAGTCCATTCCAAGCATATCGAATGGCTGCAATTGAAGGATAGGCAGGTGACCCACTGACAGTCTTAGTGGTCCAACCATCTGGCAGCTAGAACAAGATCGGCAGTAGTTATGAATATCTCTGACATGAGTAGGCCAATAGTATCATCTGATCGTGAGTTTCAATAGAAGCCCTGCAGCAAAATGGTCATGGCAATCATGTAGGCAGTATAAAATATCAAGGACTTCGCCAGCCTTAACACAGGAAGCAAGTTCACCGTTCTTCTCGCGGTAGATTAGCTTGTTCTCCGAAGTCAATGGAGTGGCCAACACTAGCAAATAATCTTGAGCAGACCTTTGGAGGACCCGTCGAACATTCCGACTCCTTCCAAGCAAGCTATTCACTCCCAGCATTCCATCCAAACTTCCCATTAGTTTGTAGTATACCACTGGCGCATACCATTCCTTAGCCAGCCACTCTCCCCACCCACTCAGCTCCAAATCTCCCATCTCCTTCCTCCCCACCTCATCGTCAACCTCTCCCACATCTTCCACAGCACACACCTCTCCACTACCATCCCTCACATAGCCATCCATTCTACTCAACCCATCAGCAATAACATTCTGGGACCCTGCTATATGTATATACTCAGCATCATATTCAGAAAGTCTGACTTGCCACCATGCAATTCGCCCATGTGCATCATCTTTTCGTAGCGACAAAATTAATGCTTCATGGTCTGTGTAAACCTTCGTCGGATATCATGAGCCCAGCACTAACCACCGAACTTCCTCTAAGCATCGTACCACTGCAAGTGCCTCTCTCTCTGTTGTTGAATATCGTCTTTCTGCAGGTAAAAATGGTTTTGACATAAACATCACGATCCGCTGGTCCTTTCTATTTTTCCTGCATGCATTGGTCCCCACAGGTAAATTGGTCAACTGGAAGAGGACTCCTCCAAGGCCTGTCTTTGACGCATCTGTTGCTAGGTGATATTGTTTGCTATCATCTCCTCCATGAACAGCATTCTTGATGATTGAACTCTTGATATGTTCGAATGACTCCTGCTGAGGTGCCTCCCACTCAAATCCAATCACTGATCTCTTTTTCTTCCTCTTTCCCTTGTGTCTACCATCTCCCTCTTCACTCCTTCCTCCTCTCTGTCCATCAGACCTTCTATCCTCCCTTACTTCTTCTGCCTCTCCCCTTCTCTTTCTTCTTTCCTTCTCCCTCTCCCCCTTTTTCTCCTCCTTTCTTTCTATGTCTACCCCTTCTCTTACTTCACTCCCTCTATCTCCAATGATCTCATCCTCTTCCTTGTAGGTTACTGCTCCCTTCATTCTTCATGCATGATCTGCTCTTCCCGGGATAAAATAATGTAGGTACGTAGTCATAAATAGGAATCGCTCCAGCTCTTCTTGGTTTGTCGGAGTAGGATATTCTCGAATAGCAGAAACCTTATCAATCGAAGGGCGTAGGCCCTTCCCCTCCATCCGGAATCCAAGTGGCTCAATTCCATCCAGCAAGAAGCCACATTTTCCTGGCTTGAGGGTTACTCTCGCCCAATGGAGCCATGGGAAGTACCAGTAGTGCATAAACTCAAGCTAGGAAGCTGGGCTCACATGCGCAGTAAAATCATCATCAACAAAATGCTCAAACGATCCACCTGATAATCGGTTAAGTGCTGGCTCGCTAAACGGTGGTGGAACTGGTCCAGCCACAAAATCCTTGAGACGAGAGTAGGTCTGCGGGGCACCTGAAAGACCTTGGCCCATACGCTTATACTGGAAATGTCCTAGACTAGATGAAAATGCCGTCTTATATGAGTGTGGCGGGTGCAAGAGAACTGCCCAGTACCCATTGATGGTATCTGCCTGCAGGAAAACCTGATATTTCGCTTGCATGAGGTTATTAATAACCGGTTCGATCCTCTTCATAAGATAGGAATGGTTCATAGTCGCAGAGTTGATTGGGCAAAACACATGAACCATCTGTAGGCTTTTATCTTTCTTGCGAACAAACTTTGTCCTATGGCACCAAGGTGACACTGCATGCTCGATGATCCCTGCTGCGAGCATCTCTGGGATCCTCTTCTCCATCCACCGCCTCTCTTCTGCTGTGTATAATTTTTCCCTTGCACGTATCAGTATGCTGCCCGGCCAAGTTAGTATATAGTGCTCCACCAAATCTGTGACTGGCATATCGCTGACTTCGGTAACGAAAAGATCACGCCACGTATAGACGATTCGTTTTGCAGAGATCAGTAGCCTTCCTACTGCCTGCAGACCAAGCTTAATTCTCAACTCCTCAAACTACCAATCGACAACCATTATTGGTGATGCTTTGTCAACCTCTCTGCGGCTCTCGAAAGGTCTCTGGGCAGTTGGAAATCCTCCAGCTTGTCCAAACACTTCATCCAACTCATTAACTCCTCACTCCCCACTGCTATTCGACCCCTTTCCTTTCCCCTCATGCTCCAACACTCCTGCCGCCAGAACTCCAATCCCACTCTCCCACTCTCCTGTCTTTTCCTCTTCCTCTACCTTATCTCTCCCCTCCATCTCTTCACTCTGACATAACACACACTTCTCTATTGCACAATTCATCTTCCGATGTCTCTTCCCTAACATCTCCTTGTAGAAGTCCTGGCATACCCTATAGATTGTTGGTTTTAGAAAGCGGTCTTCTTGCTGATTGTTTTTCAAGAACGCTAGTAACTTCTCTCCAATACCATCATCTTCTTCCTTGCTTCCCCATGTCCCATCCTTTCCCTCACATTCATCTTCTACCTTGCTCCCCTTTTCCTCATTTCCTTCTCTCAGGCTCTTGATGCATTGTTCCTTCTCTTTCTCATTATCCCACTCTTTTAATTTTCCCAATGCTCTTGCTTGCACCCATTCCTTACTCCACCACCATAGTTCTTCTGGTACTACCACTCTTGACCTTGACTTCCCTAGCTTCTTCGTTACCCACTTCCCAGTCTTACTATAAAAATGAACATCTGCCTCGATGAATGCCCTACCCTCTTCCTTTTCTTCAGTCGGTTTTCTTTCCTCATCATCAACCGAGCTGTCATCCACCCAATGGACAACCTTCTTCTGTCTCCTCCCATAATCGCTATCTAGGTCCTTGATTCTTCGTACACCAGCAGAGAGACCCACCTCTGCTGGCTTCCTTAGTTTTTCGAATCCGGAAGGTGGTGGTTCTTGGTCCCTCCATGGTGTTGACTTTGCTTCCCATCCTCATCTTTTGCTGCATAAATATCCTCTTCCTCACTTCCCTCGAATTCATCCTAACTTCCAGACTCTGTCCTACTCTCTTTCATCTCGTCGCTCGACATTATTCCTCCACTATCCCTGTAATCATGCCTACTTCCATAATCCTCCAGGGCTTGAAAAACAGCCAGCTCACTCCTTGCCTCACTCACTATCTGTCGAACCACCTCCTCAAATGACTTACCATTCTCCAACTCCAATTCTTCCACCAACTCGTCATCCATCTCTGAGGTTGCCACTGCTGGGTTGATCAGAACCCTTGGATTCCAACCTCTATCAACCGCAACTACTCCTCTAGGGACATTGTGGTCTCTTCCCTCTACATCCTTGATCACATAGACATCGTGCCTATAATCCCCAACAGCTTGGCAGACCCTGAGCCACCTTCGACTGAGTAGCAACCCATATGTAGGTTCACAGGATTCAAGCATAGCAAATATCCGAAGTGGTGTCACCACGGAAGCAACTTCGATCTCCAGATCAGTATAAAATTCGAGAGGTACAAGGTTCGATGCAGCGGTTCTGATAACTAGCTCCTTCGTCGGTAGTAGGATAGCTCTAATCGCTCGCAGGACTGTAATTGGTGCTAAGTTAACAACTGATCCTGCATCTATCAATACGTGATTAATTTCATAGTCATGGTTATTCAACCGTATTCTAGCCTTAGTGTAAAAGTTAGCTACTTCAAAATTCGGCTCCCTCTTACCCACAAGAGCCACCTCCGACAGAATTGATTCCATGACCTTGGCTTCCACCTTTCTTTTCCCTTTACTGGTTGTGTTTTTGCCCCGAGGTCGCTCCTGTACCATCAACTTTACAAATTGATGTTTACCCTCAGGGGATAAATCGAAGAATTGCCCCCATGTGAGTCCTGTGACTTCTGTATCTCTGAACCCAGAAACAAAATCAAAGCCTTGGCAACCTGCCATCAACCGAATTGGTCTATGGCCTGACTGTCTGGTTGGTAGTTTCTTCTGTCGAGGTTGTTTATTGTTGTCGTCTTGTTCGGCAAGGGTGGTGCGAAGGCATTGTCTCGGTGGTTGCCCCTCAGCAGATGCGGAACTCTCAGTCAACTCGCTCCTAAGCCTCGCCTTCTCGCCTACCATGACTTCTGACTCTGCTAGTCCCTGGTCAATCTGGGCATCCTGGTTCTTATCTCTGTTGGTCAATTCTTTAACAAACTCCTTTTCATCCAACCTGACTTCCTCAAGCTCCTCATTCCTGGACTCCCAACTGCTCTCAATTTCCGCAAAGTGATCATTCCCTCTTCCATTAATTTGCTTAGTTCTGCCATCAAGATACTCACGGATCACTTCAACTACCATTCCATTTACTGCACTCGACTGCTGAACCTTATCAGGCTCACCACAGGTACATTCCTGAGTGCCCCAACCATGTCTCTCCCTAATGACTTCTCTAGCACTCTCTCTATTCACAGTCCACTGATTTAGGGGCTCACTATACTGTTCTCTTCGAGCAATATCCTCTTGACGATCTCTTGTCTGGTTACTAGTAGCTCTATAGGGCTGCTGCTGGGAATTGGTCGGCCAAAGATACGAGTTGGCTGGCCTTTGATTCGACAAATGACACTCATAGTGGAGTTGTCCCACAACTCCACATTGATAGCAGACACTTTGTGACCTATCTCTGCGCTGATAGCGAGGGTAATTACTATTGCCATGGTAACCTAGTTCATACTGCTGACTATCGTTAGTCATATTAGTCCCTCCTCTTCCATACCTCGAGTTCTGCCATGCCCCTTGTTGTTGACCAGTCCTACTCCACGGTGCTCCATTCTCATGACTCGGTATAACCTGCCTCCCCCAAGGTGAGTTTGGTCATTCTTGGTTATTATAACTGTATGGATTTCTCATCGGTTGTGCTTGACTATAAGTTGGTGACGGTGCAAGTCGATTCCCAACTGCATACGCTTCAATGGTCGGAAGGCCATTGCTCTCTCCCATGGATAACATCCTTGGCACCCCCACTGTCCCTGATATCTCCTGATCAGTCTTCGATCTCTTGCCTACCCACTGCTTTAGTTCCTCCAATTCCTCTCAGATCCTTTCAGTCTCCTTCATCGTCTTCTTCTCTTCCTTCTTCCTTCTCTTCTCTTCCCTCAATCTCATCTTCTTTGCTCTCTGATTTCTTCTTCTCCTCCCACTAAACTCCTCATCGCTATCATCTTCACTATCAGTGAGATCACTGTCCTCATCCCCAGATGAATGATCTTCCTCCATGATGCTCCATAATCTCTGGACTTTCATGATAGCATCCTCCATACTCAGACGATTAGCAAGACCACTCATAGCTTGCATCCGCAACTCGCGTGAGTCCAACCCCTTGACGAACTGAGTTGCTACCAAATGCTGAAACTCGCTAGACATTCCATGCGCTACCTTTCTAGTTAACTTAATATATGCCTTGATGGATTGCCCACTCTTCTGACACAGGCAAAGGAAGGACTCTTCTGCTCTTCTTTTCTCCTCTTCTATTTCGGCTGAGTTTTCAAAGCGAGCTCTCAACTCCCGGCATAAAGCATCATAGTCTTTGGTGACAGACAAAGGCAGACGATGCACAAACTTAAAAGCCTAACTACCAGGCTAGAGATGCTGTATCACACGATGTGCTCTAACATCAGTGGGGTATAGAGATCCTGCTGTCTCTGTCTTCTTTCCCTCTCTCGCAAAAAAGATCTCAAAGCCATATAAGAAGTGCTCCACATTTTCTCCCACGGTCCCACCGAAGTCCATTAACTTGAGTTCAGCCATCTCCAGTTGTGGCAGCAATGCTGCGTCTAGCTGAGTAGGAACAGGTTCCAACCGGAGTTCAGGATCAATTGGAAGTATTGTTCCTGGTACTGGAGACTGAAGAGAAGTGAAGTTTGGCTGAGTCTCCGGGTTCAATCTAGATTTCTCGGAATCACAAGATGAGTGGCTAGAGCTTGAGGAGGGTATAGCAAATCTACTTGTATAGTCAACGGGTATCGGGTTTACTTCAGTATCCGACAGGTGAACAGAAAGTAAAATAGAGGACGAAGGAACTGATGGATTATTGCCATCATCCACGGTTGCGGTGTTGTTATCAAGTGAGGACTGATGGTCAGTATCTGTTATCGGGGAACTAGAAAAGACTAGCTGTGCAAGATTCAATAGGTCAGGAGAGGTGTTACTCGAAGCCCCCTCTTCAAAATGTATGAAAGAGCCTGAGTCAGGAGAGTCTCGTGTAGAGTCTTGGGTATTATAGAGTGCTTGAACGAATGCACTAAGCGAGGTACCACGGAGCCATCTTCGACCTTGCTCAGAACCTGGAGAAGCCGTAATATTGGATGATAAATGAAACGAAATGACGTATTCTATGACCCTCCTGCACCCACTCGCCTTTCGGGCACCAGCTGTTGTTGGGTGTGGGGGGGGTCAGGGTTCTTTGGTGGGTATTGGCACTGCAAGAATGTGGGTCCACAGTGTAATGATTGCTATCTGTTATGCGGCTGATAATGTATGGGATTACCCCTGAGAGGATAGAGGTATTCTGTCTTGTCAAAAACGCTCACAACTTCTGTCTAGTATGGTTGTAAACTGAGTCCACAAAATTATTCCTTAACGACCTGGAAAAGTAGAAGAGAAAAAGTAAAACAAAATGTAACGAAGGAAAGTGCAAAGTCCCTGAACTACCGTGAAGCACAGCCAGAATTATTCTCAATCTCTCAAGCAGAATATTCTTCCTGTCCTGCCCCTGAGGATGTCCTGTTCTTCTCTCTCGTCCTCCCCTGAGGGTCCCAGAGGCCCTTTTTATACTAGGATTATGCAAACAACACCCACAAACAATGACATGGAAACACTACGACATGATTGCGAATTTCCTTGTAAGCCATTATGTGTCCTCCATCACACGCAATAGTGTATAGCGGATATCAGAATGGTTATCAAGTCAACAGGACTAAATTCACAAAAGAGGTGAAATCATTCCGATGTATTTTTCTCTCCTAGGTGTAACCACTCTCCCGCCATGCCGGACACTGCAATGAATTTTTGCTACTTCTGGTCTCGGGCTTACAATGATATCATACTGGTAACCAAAATCTGAGCGCATATAGGGAAATTCAGCACTATCAACCTACAAGGGCTAGGTAAAGACCAAAAAGAAAGAAAGTTCCACTGATCAGAGTTGAACCCCCATCCATACAATAACTTGACAAATAATAACCACTGTGCTACAGAACCATAACACATTTTGTTGACTTGCTTTAAAAATTATATTGATAAAAAAATGAAAAAGAAAAGAAAAAGGAGGATTTACTTGAAGGTATCATTTCCACGGGACGAACCGATTACTGCTATAAGTGTTATTTCCCAACTAAACACTCATACTGTGGATATGGCAGAATGATAGTGCGACAGGGGGGTCTCTCAGACGCCATATGCCCCGAATATGCGGCCGGAGGCCACTCGGCAGTTGTGCACAGGTTATGCGAGTAACTAGATTTGACTGAAGCAGCCGCAACTAAATTACAGTTTTCTAGACGAGAGCTGATATGCACCGCCTGGGCTGACTGACTGACTGACTTGCAGATTATTGCTTTTTTTGTTTTTGTTTGAACCCTTCGAACCCACAGTCCAGGTGAGTTGGCAAGTCATATGTCCTGTTGGCCTTGGTGAAGGTCCAAGCAGTGCAAGCTCATTTCTCCATATTGTTACTGTTTTCTGTTCGTTCCGTGCTTTTCTTCTTCAATCCCTGCAATTCCCTTCGGGTTTCTAAGATGCATTGATGAGGCACGAGGAAAGTTGGAAGAAAGGTTAGAGGTAATTCAGTTCAGGGTTGCGCTGGGTGGATAGCATAGATAGGCCTGCGGCGAATCATCCCTGGCAAGCAGGGTAGGATGGAAGGAAGACAGGAAGGAACAATAAGTGTGAGCGGAAAATACGTTGAGAAAATAATATAGTGACTGATTAAGCCTACTGCGAGATTACAGCATTATGGAGGAAAGGTATTATTGGGAGGGGCACCTGCAAATGGATCAAATCGGACCTGGATGCGGTATCCTAGTTTAGGGTACTGGTTGGCATTTTTTTCAACTATGATAGTTGGAACACGATGTCTGATATGGCTGGACTTGGCTTGCCTAAAGTTCTCTCAACGGACTAAATAATTGAGAGAAGAAAATAAGAAGTATAAATATGTACTGTATTAAGTACAGCCAGTCGTCAGAAGTGTTCGTGAAACATGTCTTGCCTTACTAAGTAACCTTGCCAAAAATGCCAGATTGCTAAATTTATCACAACCATGAACAGCATCACAAAGTTACCTGCCACCATAATACACAATTTACAGAACCTGCTCCTCAATTCATCTGCTTTCATCTTTTAACTATAGTTTACTGATCTCAATATGCAAACCCTTCAGCACCAAAAAAAAAAAAACTCCTAAAACCTTTCGAAAAGAGATGACCAACATTGAAAAAGGCATGATTATTGACTTTTTCTACTGCCCCCAGAATATTGCCCTTGTTGCTCAACTTATTGGATAGCTTTGGACAACAGTTAAAAGTTTCCTTGCTTGAGCATGTGAGTATCAATCACTGGAAAATATTCCTTGCCCCAATCACATCCTAGTTCTTAGCAGTCAACAGTGTCACACAATTGTTCAGGCAGCCAAATCCAACCAGAAAATGACTTGATCTGGTTTCATGGATAAATATGCACCAGGTATTTCCCTTTCAATAGGTAAAACTTGAACCACCTAGTACTGCCAGTGGTATTACCCTGAGTGATAGGATATGATTAACTAACAAACTGCAAATAAAATAGTGGATAGAGTACTCAGAGAGGCCAATATCAAGAAATGGCTAGCCAAATCAAGACTCGAGCTCAAGCTTGAGCATATTGCTAAGAGATTGAAGTGGGCTACAGTTCATAAAGATTGGACAGTTGAGGATTTTGAAAGAGTTATTTGGAGTGATGAGTGCAGTATGGAGAAATCTAAGAATCTAAGACAACAATGAGTTTTTAGAGAACCTGGAGAGAAGTGGTTAGCTGATTGTGTTCATCCAAAGGAGAAGAATAAGGGAATTTCTCTTATAGTTTCCAGGGGTACTTCTGGGGTAAGAGAAAAGGTTCTTTAGTTCCTATTACTAAAAATATCAATAAGATTAGGTACATTAGGCTGTTGAGAAGCCATCTTTTTCCTGTTATTCATCAAATGATCTCTTTTGGTATGCAAGATATCCTTTTTCAGCAGGATAATTCTCCTGTTCACAACGTTTGTAATGTTATGAATTGGTTGGAGAGAAACTATATTGAAGTTGAGGAACATCCCCCTTATTCCCTTGATTTAAATCCTATTAAGTATGCATGGGTTGAGATTAAAAAGTGATTGCACCAGCAGTATCCTAGGATTGGTGATACCCAAGGAAGAAAGGAGGCTGTTAAGAAGAGGCTAGCCCATGTATTACCATTAGTTTGGGAGACAATTCCTGAGGAATTTTTTGAGAAGTTGTGGAAATCAATGCCTAATAGGGTAGCTGCAGTTTTGGAAGCAAGGGGAGGTTGTACAAATTATTAGATAGTATTAATATTCTTTATTTCCTATTTCTATAATTTAATTTATCATTGCCGATTGGTTGGTTGGCTTGCTCGCTCATTCTTTTTCTCATTCGCTCATTGACAAGGCAACCCCACTACCCCACTGCACAGCCCTAGTATGTCGCAATTGCAATTAAACAGGTCTCAGATCACGAACACTTCTGACGACTGGCTGTAGCTATTGCCTATTTTATGAACCAATCTTTTTCTCTTTACATCCAACGATGGGGGACAAAATAGGCATTCCCTCAGGTTGGCAGTACCTTGGTGTACTATTTGGCGTAAAGTGTTCTTTTACTAGTGTACTATCAATTCATGATCTACCCTTGTACTAGTATTATACCACATAGTGTCCCTGTCTTCGCAATTTAATACTCTTTCCTTGCAGGGATAATGATATGTGGCATAGCCTAGGGAATAATTTGTATCATGTATTCCACACCATAGCGAGCTCCTAGCATAGTGAGCCATTCATCCAAATGCTAGCCACTATTTAAATCTCAACTATGGTTCAACCAGTTACTTTGCCCAGACTTACAGATAGCTCGCTATGCCAGGCACATGCCATGGCGTGGAGTACGGTAAGCGAGGGGTTTCCCTAGGACTCTAGGAGAAGCAGACAAAGTCCTTCAACCCCACCATCCAAAGACGGAGACAGAACAACTTTAAAGGCAAGGCGAGTCTGCTTAATCTCACATTATCATTCTAGCTGGTTAAATCATGTAACGGGGACAAAGATGTTCAGGTTCCTCACCAAGCAAATAGTCAAGGCAGCTCTCCAACGCAGACTTCTCTGCAGCGGTACCACCTTACGCCATGTGCATAGCATGCAAACTCCGGATTCTGGGCCCCCAATTTACAATACGATCACTTGATGGTCCTCTTTGCAGAACACAGGGAAGTATTCGGACTGGAAATATCAGCACGATACTACGAAGAGTGATGGATTCATTGATATTCATGATGGCAAGCCCAATATTATTCCACCTCTAGATAATTATGATGTTTTGATCTTGGATGTTAGTCACCAAACAGTGGATACCACAATTGCAGGGGAATTGGGCTTACCGTACTTGGGGGAGACTACTAAGGTTGTGGCTGACGAAAGGGTTTGGATGCTCGATGGCTATACTTATGGCCTGAATGGGAGGATGGTGTTTCCGCTTGTTGTTACCCACAAAGAGGTGGCACGCTGAGTTTTTATTTATTCTTGAGGCCGGGTGTCCCTCTCGACTGAAGTCATTGCTCTTACTTGTTTAATGAGAAAATGCTAACAGGGGTTAGGCAACCAATGCCCTCGGTAGCCAGGAAGAAATAGGAGCATGAGTTACTCTGGGTGGATGAAAAGATGTTGCTCATGTCGTGGCATCAAAGTCTCAATTTAATGGTATTAATTTACTTTGTACATCATTTCTTTGGTTATACAAGGCTAACGTGTGGTTCGACTATAATACCTCGCAGGCTAGATTGTTTTTTTTCGAGGGACAGTGGGAGGTAGTGGCCAAGAAGTTGTAGTACAAGTTTTAAGCGAACAAGGAATGCATGAAATGTTCTACACAGAGCAGGTGTGGGTTGTAGAATCTTTTTAATTTTGGCTTTTAATTTTGGTTTTTCACCTGGGCGAATCATAAAATCACTATGGAATATGGGGCACTCACTGAGCGAAGCAAAGTAGAGGCAGTAGAGTGAAAAAAGTTTTGAGAAATTACATGTCCCACACCAAATGTATGGTACTTGGGAGAGTCAATGACACAGGAAGAAAAACTTTAAAAATTTCAATCTCTCCATAGATACTTTTCCTTGCCTCGGGTAATTACTACAAGCTCAAATAGACCTCATATAAATAACTCAGAACTAGTAGGCCCAAACCTAAAGCTTTCATGGTAACCGAGCCAGCAAACACTGTTTTTTTGACCTGGAGAAGGTAGTCTTGACAAGAAATACTTAATTAGCAAACAACTTGAAGGAATCCATCAAGCCCCAATGTCCTAAAAATTTTCAAAAAATCTAGGGAAGAAAAGAACAGGCATGACATCCGATCTGTGGATCTACTCTCCTGAAAATTCTTCTTTTAGGGCTGTCATCAATTTCTCAAAACCGCAATTTTGGGTGTGGCTGGCGATATCTCAACACTTTCTTCACTCAACTGAGGGCGTAGCTGTCAACTAGCGGTAGCGAGCCGATAGCCTCATGCAGGCAGCGATGTAGTGTGAGCGCAAGCGTTCTAAACAACTAAATATTAATGTTATATGGGGTGTACAGCGGGCAAACCTGGACCTAGTGCAATGATCTGATGAAGAAAGAGGTAAAAATAACTGTTGTTGTTTGTAACCAAGTTGTCTAACTTCCCTAACCGCAACAATATTCGGAAAAGACAGGAATTATGATATCAAAGGAAAACAAATCCAAACATGACCCCTCGCTCACTACAGATATCCATCCTTTTCTGTAATATTCCAAAACATAACGAGAGAAAATAAGTTGGAGAACTTTCTCCGAAATCCACCACCACAAAAGAAAGAGGTAGTAAACTCTCCCACTCACGAGAGCTTTCCATCAATACTATTATTATGTCCAGGAATGTTCCACCATAATCTCCATAATGCCGAGTCATAGCATCACTCCTGTACATGATAGAACTTCAAGAACCTTCCAGCATCAAAACTAAAGAACTGGGCGATGCGTCACGTAAGATTCTCTCTTTAGTTGCTGGAATGCGGAATGCGCAGTGTATACTTAAGATTTCCGCAGGAAAATTTCAGAACATTCGGGAAGCACAGATGCTTCGGAAGGCTGCAATCTGGACTTGGCAGAACAAGGGGACGCACAGGGATAACGACCTGTGGCATACTGCACAGAATAATTTGTATAAGGGGGGGTTTCCCCAGCATTCTGGGAGAATTAGACCAAGTTTTTCGCCCTTATCCAACACAATTACAGAACAGAGTGACACGACACAAGTCCACGAAGAACAAACATTGTACAACGACAAGGTGAGCCTATTTGATGTCTACCTCTCTTACTGTTTAAAATGTTGAAAACTGACTTGCTGAATTTACGAGCTGCTTTAGAGACTCAGCTACACACCGGCAACTCCACGATCTGACCTCACGGGATCAGTCACGATCAATATGAACACCAGTACTTGCTCTCTGTCCCGTATGTGATCATTGCTAATGGAATTTTGTCAGTCAAAGCATTCCTGCGTAGCCACTCCGACCATTTGGTTGCCAGTGCATCGGTCATCATCGTGACCGGTATCGGGACCAGTACGATTATCTGGGATAACCGTGTGGGACGCAACCGTGTTATGACCAACTTTGATACCGTAATCTATGCTGTCAATACCAAGATTGACACCAAGATCAATAGTGTCAATACCAAGATCGATACCAAGATCAACAGTATCAGTACCATGATCGATACCAAGATCGATACCAAGATCGATGCCAAGATTGGTGGTATCAAGGCAGACATCAACCACATTGAAAGGAAACTCGAATCGCTCCATCAAGCCCTTAGCGCGGAAACCCAAGACCGTCACTCGATGATCCTGGAAAATGGATATCACACTATGAATGCACTTAGCGGAAACAAGAAGCCGATGAGTGGGTCGCTTCGGAGGCTTGAGGGTAGGAAGAAGTCTGGTGGTGAGGACCGTGATTCCGTCTCGAGGTCTCGAGGGCTTTCAGTAAGCTCCAAAGGCCAGTGAGTAAGTGGAGCATTCTCTATCCTTAATAGTGCGTGTAACTAATTTGCGAAGGTTTTCTCTATTTCTAGTTTGGGCTGCCTGGATGGGGTATATGGAGGTCATGGATAGAGAGGTGTTTTGCTTTTGCATGGATGGACTTGGCTGCATACAGCATCTGTATTTTTGAATTGGCTAGAGAAACGAGCATAGCGTTGCCCTTTGATTTTATTTCTCAGAATAATAAATAATGATTGCTGGGCTTGCTCTCCAATATCTTACCACCATGATGGGTGGAGGGCCCCTTGAGCCAGAGGCGAAAGAGGGGGTGAACCTGAGCGAAGCAGGGCATAGCGAGAGATGTGGCAGTAGCAGTCGGATCACGTAGCAGGAGCCAAGTGATTATGGCCCTTCTGACCATGCAGGGCTAAAGCCACGCTTCTAGCAACTAAAGACCTCTGAATAGCACAGGTAAGATTCTCTCTTTAGCAGTTCTCCTAGTAGTCTCGTCGGACGGCAGTTGACGGCCGTCGGACAGTGCTTGTGCTTGTCCTCACCTTGGACGGGACGACACCAAGGCCGTCTGGACAACAAACACGAGGACGTCGACAAACATGAGGACGTCGATGCCCGTCGGAAGACAAACTAACCCCTGCTCTTTCCCTACCTTTTTTTTTTTCACCTTAGTTTCTTGCCCACACTCCCCTCACTTTATGCACCATTGACAATGAAGCGAAAACAACACCTTTCACATCCAGTCTTTGTATCAAATCTCTTTAGTATAAAATTTCTGTAACCAACCACCAGAACTCTCTTCAATGTATAACAATTGAAGCTACCAAGTTTTTGAAATCATGGGCTAAAACAAGCTTAATTATTTTTGAACCAGCTGAAGAAATTCCAAAAGTTCATTCTAATTGTGAACCGGAAGTACAGGTTTCTAGAGACGTAAAATAACATATGATTCTGTGAAGTAAAATCAAAGCGCACTGCTATTCTCGTTTTTCAAGCCAATTCAAAAATACAGATGCCCTATGCAGCTAAGCCCATCCATGCAAAAACAAAACACCTCTCTATCCATAACTCCTATATACGCCATCCGCCTAGTCCAAACTAGGAACAGAGAGAACTTTCGTAAATTAGTTATGTGCACCATGAAGGATAGAGAATGTGCTGCTTACACACTGGCCTCCAGACCTTACTGAAAGCTCTCAAGCCTTCGGAACGGAACCACAATCCACACCACCAGACTGCATGCAACGCTCAAGCCTCTGGAGCCACTCTCTCATCGACCTTTTGTTTCCGTCAAGTGCATTCATAGTGTAATGACCAGTTTCCAGGATCGCCCACTGACAGTTCTCAAGTTTCTTTTCAACTCGATTGATGTCTGCCCTGACACTATCGATCTTGGCATCGATCTTGTCATTGACACCATTGATCTTGGCATCGATCTTGTCATTGACACTATCGATCTTGTCATTGACACCATTGATCTTGGCATCAAGGTCGTTCACAGTGTGGTTGCGTCCCACCCGGTTATCCCAGATAATCGTACCGGTCCCAACACCGGTCGCGATGATGGCCGATGCACCAGCAACCAAATGGCCGGAGTGGTTACGCAGGAATGCTTTGACTGACGGTATGCTGTTAGCAATGATCACTGAAGAGACAGAAAACAAGTACAGGTGCTCATATTGATCACAACTGCCCCTGTGAGGTCAGATCGTAGAGTTGCCCGTGTGTAGCTGAGTCGCTAAAGCAGCCCGTAAATTCAGCAAGTCAGTCTTCAATACCTTAGCCAGTAAGAGAGTAGACACTTAACAAACTCACCTTGTCGTTGTGCAATCTTTGTTCTTCTTGTGCTCCCGTCGTGGCGCTCTGTTCTGCAATTGTGTTGTTGGATAAGAGACTTTGCCTACTTCTCCCAGAGTGCTGGGGGAACTCCTCCCTTATACAAATTATTCTGTGCGCTATGTATTCTGTGCGCCATACCACAGGTCATTATCCTTGCGAGTCACCTCGTTCTCCCAAGCCCGGCTTGCAGCCTTCCAAAGCATCCCTGCTTCTACAATGCTCTGAGATATCCCTCCCGAAATCTTAAATATACTCGGGTATGGACGTTAGTGACGAGAAGGACAGGGGGTTGAAGCCCGGACGTTCCTTGGCATTAGAGGTAAAAGATGATTTAATTTGGTAGGCATAATGCCACAAATGGTAAGAAGCATTGAAATCTTGAACGCCTATCCGTCTCGCCACTTCTACCCATACCCGAGTACACCGCACGTTCCACATTCACACTACGACGCTGCTTCCGTGTGGCTGTCGCCTCGACCATCCACCGTGGTCAAATTAACATACCGTAGCACAGAGGCACAAGTGGGAGCGTTGCAACCAATCTACCTTCAACCCAACCCGTAGAGGCGATTCACTGCTTGAATTTCGCAACCCACCATGACATCAACCATCAGAACAGCGCGAAAAATTCACAAAAAAGGAGTTTTTGGTTTAATGGATTGAAGCGAAGCGCTTATTGCTTCTAATATAATCTACACCGACCCTCAAAAGTATTAGCGTGTAAGAACGGGAACTGGCTTTGCACACAATCAAGGTCAACAAGAGTCATGAAGTTATGAATTACTTCCACAGAGCTTGGTTGGGTGTATTTGTGTTGCAATGCTTAAACTTGTACCTCTTTGCTTCTGCGAAGAGGACTGTCAAGGGATTGTATCGTAGTTTGGAGGCCCAGGATACGGAGCTTACATGCAATGCACATGGCATAAGGTGGTACTGCTGGAGAGAAGATGTCTGCATCTGGGAACAACCTTGACTGCTTGCTGAGGAACTTGAACATCTTTGTTTCCGTTACGTAATTTAACCAGCTAGAATCATAGTGTGAGATCGAGCAGACTCGCCTTGCCTTTAAAGTTGTTCCCACTCCATCTGTGCTTCGTCTACTTCTCCCAAAGTGCCAGGGAAACCCCTCCGTCTTATACACCCACTTCCACAAAGTTCTCCGTAACACCCCAGGTATTTGTGCCCGTGTCTCGGTGGCAACGATGTACCACATCTGTTGATTGTAAGTGATGGTTATTGTAAATCTTATCAACATGCCGCGTGTGGTACATCGTTGCTACCGAGACACTACCACAAATACCTGGGGTGTCACGAGAACTTTGTGGAAGCATGTGCACTCGCGCGGCTTTTGCCAAGAAAAATGCCTGCTACTGGATTATCTAGAGGATTATCTAGAGGAGGTGAAGGTAAACTTGAGATTCATTCTCAGTTCCTCAAGATAATTTGGTAGCCGGTATTTTTCTTGGCAAAGACGCGCGAGTACTCGGGTGTGAGCATAAGGTTGTCAAACCTTTGTCAAAACTGACCTCATTCTTTGAAATTACTATATGTGTAATGGTATTTCTGCAGCTACTCGGCCAATCTACGCTAATTTTTGGTGAAGGAAACAAGTCTGTCAACCCCTTGGCATAGTGGTTGGAGCAAACACCGTTCTTTGAGTGGATGTTCTACAGACGTACCCTTGATACCCTGTACTCACGTGGCCGAATTGAAGCTGGACACTTTATACGGGAACTAGCACCTTAGGTGTCCGGCTTCAACTCGGCCGCACGAGTACTGTGCTCGGGGGTGACCATAAGTCGGGCGCATTTCCAAAACGAGCAGGGTATTTGTGTGGAAACTAGCACAAATTAGGAAACTGGAGTGATACCTCATGATCACAATTGGTGATGGAAAAAAAGTCGGGCGCAGTCAGTAACATCTTCCTATTGCGATAATTTGGTTCTCCTGCAACCAGGCCCAGGGGCCCCCAGTTTGCTTTTACCACTACTTATATCCATGATTTAGCACCTACCTGACTTATAAAAAGCTTTACTGTTGTTATCATGCCCTCAAGGAGGTATATATGTACAAACAACAGGAACATGGTAACCCTTATCATGATATGATAAGGATTTGATCATATACCCCATTACTAAATGGAGGAGTGTAGACAACAGTCACACTTGACCATATTATAAGCACTTTGTGGCCTTCCTTTCCCTTCCCTTCTCTCTTTTTCCTCAATATTCCTTTACACACCACTCAACTCAACTCCAGATCATCAACACACTCAGCTCAGGTGCCCAAGAGAACATCTTATTTTCATAATATGGCACAAGGACCACTCCTCTATGGGGACAAATTCTATTCCCATCAAAAGAAAATGTCGGCTTCCTGGCCTTGTTCCAGCTGAAGACAAAACCCCTCTAGTTGTTGGGGACCCCAATGAAAGGATGGTCTTAGACTCATCCGTGTCTAAAACTCCTCACAATTTAGAGTTTTCTAACCTTTACTTGGAAAGTGAGGAGGCTATGTCTTGTGGACAGGAAAAACAACGTTCCGGCACTGGTAATTAGCATTCTTCTTATATTATGTTGTTACCACTACCTAACCATCATATAATCTTTCAGCCCAGAAGCATTCCAAGTCTCGTTAGGGAAACAAGTCAATCAAGAGTGATTTTAGTATTGACAGCCTTCCAACTTCAATTCCTAGCTGTATGAGTCTTGAGAATACTGATATGTACATACTAAAAGTGCGCATTGAAGAAATCACTCAGAAGCTTTCCAAAAACTTGGTTGTATCAAATGACAAATAGTTCAACATGCTGACTTTATACTAACCTCCATCAACCTGGCATAACAACTCAAGCACCTAGATCTCTTTCTCCAGACCCTATCTATGATGTGAATGGTTGCTGTACAAATATCAGAGATGCCAGATACCATGAACATCTAGAAGCTGAGTGTCATGACTTGATAGTGCAAGTTTGGGCAATGAACCCTCAGTAAAGGCCTCCTAGCCATTATAGGAAACTGGTTGCAATGTATGAAAAGGTCTATGTACCTGTGGGCAACTATCTAGAGATTAACTTTAGTAACTATTAACTAACCCCTACTAATCAAATTAATGCTATATTGAAGACATACAGAAAATGACACATACTAACATTAAGGGCACATTTGTGCTCATGTTAGGCATATGGGAAAAAAGGGTCAAAATTACCCAGCCTTCAATTAGGATTATTTCTACCATACCCCTGCAGCCCCCATATAGGGACTGGGCATCATCACGGTATTACAGCCGAGTTGTGTCCCAACATTTTAGTAATGATAAACGACACCTTCAGCATAACACCATATACATTGTCACCATCCATCTGACTGGATGCTGTCCATAGAATATATAAGAGAGCACCCTTGTTGACTCATGAGAAGTGACTCAAGAAAATTTGGTTATATTTTGAGCAAGTTACTATCCTGTACATTAGTGGTTAAATATTATGGCTGATAAGTAATGGGACGATTTGGGAAGAAACTATTAGTGACTGGAATATTGTGAGCCTATGGCACCAAAGGGTAGCCCTAGAGCTTAGCCTCTTGCTTTGAAAGAAGTGGTGCCCCAAGAGGGTCTACTCGAGAGTCAGTATGAGAGGTTTTGGCCCAATGTTAGTA
This sequence comes from Choiromyces venosus 120613-1, assembly GCA_003788595.2. Taxonomy (NCBI): domain Eukaryota; kingdom Fungi; phylum Ascomycota; class Pezizomycetes; order Pezizales; family Tuberaceae; genus Choiromyces; species Choiromyces venosus. Next base: position 720,287 of record ML120361.1, read on the forward strand.
TCACTTATTCTATCACTCCTAGTATACAATTGAGCAACAGGCAATGATGTTATATCAATCTTTATTAGATACTGTAATGGGGTTAATACTTAACTTAGTATTCACTGTTTGTACTTAATCTTCTTAAGACTAAATTCTTATCCTTACTTAGCCTTCCTAAGACTAAGCTATTCGTTCACTTTCTTCCTTGTCCTACAAGGAAGATATCTCGAGATGTTCTTTTCTTAGTAAAGAGCATAAAGGTGTTTTATATTCATAAAGTCGTATAGTTATATCTAGGAAATAACTTAGGTGGTTGCGTGAAGAGCTAACTACTATATTGTATCCTTCTCCTTATATAGTCCTTCTTACAACCTACTTACAAATCAATAACTATGTATGAGTCATAATTGTGACTCATACATTCGCATAACATAATAATCACATGACTTAAAATAGGTCATGTGCGAAACTCACATGACTTCTAAACAAGTCATGTGCTCAAAACAATCATATAACTCAAATGAGTTATAGCTTAATCAAATCCAATATAACAACTATGACCTACAAGTGCAAGTCATATGTGAAACTCACATGACCTAATTGGTCATGTGCACAAAACCATTACAAACCTATGATCTCATAATTATGAGTCATGTGAAACCCTTTTTCCATACTAGCTTTGTAACACCCAATGAGCTATTAGCTCGATCCAGGGCTAGAATCCTTTATGTTTGATGGGCTTTGCGATGTATAAATATGCAATGCAATAGCTGTTCTCATTCATTAAAGCTGATCACTTTATATTTTGAGGCAGAACGATTGGTATGGTCACCATTAGGGTGACATATTCAATATAAGTTCATATGGCAGAGAGATCAAAGACTACCTACTGGTGGAGCATTCACACCCTCCAGAAACAATAGGAGTCCATAGAGATCAAAGCTAAGCAGGGCAAATATTCTCAGGGTCAGGAGTGTTCGCACTCAGGAAAAATAAGAGGTTTTTGATGAAGGTACTTAGATAGTATGAGAGTTAGTTGTAGCCCACGATAACTCAGATGTGGAATATAAATATCGAGGTACTCCCAACTATTAGAAACATTAAGCAATGCAGAAGAGATCTTATTAATATATTTATTATCTACTCTTGAAAAATTTACCATGCACATATTTTCCAAGCCTTTGAAAAGACCAAGCCTATTTTAATGATCTTTGTGTTTACCTTACTTTACCTTATTTTACTTCAAGAAGTATACAGCTTAGACTGACTGACATTATCTACAGTTGGGCTACCCTGTAACAGTATATTAATACTCTTCACATTATCTAGACTCATTATATGCACTTACCTCTACCTAAACTTATCATAGATCGCCTTAGACAAGATTCACCTATACCACTGGCTATCCAAGAAGCTGGACCCGATCTACATATGGAAGAAGGGGCCCCTTATCACACCAGCAATGTGATGTCTATACTAGCTACCACTACTATATAAAACCCTCCATTTCTCTCTCGTGGAGGTTCCCATGCTAGCTCTCTATGAGGTAGAAGATCATTGGGGAGGATTGAAAAAAGGGCAGCTACCCCAAGAGGACAATGAGACATTCCCCCGCAACAGGAAGAAATTCTGGCTATCTTAACACACATCTTACAATGCCTTAATGAAGTTAATTGGACTGCTTCAAGGTCTATTTATAAATAACACATAGCTTACAATGAGCTGTCCACATGAGGACGATAATATACCGACGAGCTAGAAGCCAATAGAAATAGGTTTGATCAAGGAGAACAGATAACTGTGCCAAGGTTCCTGCTGATTGTGGAACAGTATGTAGTTCCAAATCTTGCAGCATGTCTCTGATGTGCCTCTCAGCTCAACATCAGATACCAGTTCAACATAACATTTATCCTCTACTCTAACTTATACCACCAGCCAGCTACCCTAAAACATCCTATTGATATCTGAAAGCTACAGCAATGTTGAGTCCAGAATCAGAGATGCTTGTCAGAAGTTATACAAAACTGATAAGCCCAATATTGCCACAACAGCATCCAAGTTTGAGGTACCAGTGAGTCGCTTACAAGCAAGGTGAAATGGACGACAATCAAAATCACAGCACCCAACCTATAATAAATATCTTTTGAATGCTGATGAGTTATCTGTTTGCATGTATTTAGAATGACTAGATGTGATTGGTACTTCTGCTCGCATTTTCATGATCACAAACTGTGCGAATTCAATTCTTAGACATAAAGACCAGTCATACAATCCAGAGATTGCACCTCCAACAGTTGGACTTATGTGGACAGCAAGGTTTCTTGAAAGGTATCCTGAGTTTTACATTCGTAAACAGAAGTCACTTGATTGAAACTGGAAAAAGGCTCATGATCTGGATGATTTATTAAATTGGTACCAATGATATAAATCCTTATGCGATGAAAAAGAGATCCAAGATTGCAATCAATACAATTTTCATGAAACTGGATTTTGAATAGGAATCTGTAAAGACCAATGGATTGTTACATTGGATCCTGATTGTCAATCCTATCTGGCAAGTTCTAGCAATCGAGAACTTGTCACCTCCTGTGAAGCTATAAGTAGTGATGGTTATGTTTTACCACTAATGCTTATTTTACCCAGTACAGTGTACATGGAGGATTGTTGCACAAAAACAAACCTAGAGGATGATGTTCTTCTATCTATTTTAGAAACTGGATACTCAAGTAATGTTCTTGGTCTTGATTGGCTGCATCATTTTGAGAAGTTTTCATCTTCTTGACAGGTCAGTGTCTATCGTTTACTTCTTCTGGATGGACATAGATCCCACTGTACTCGCGAATTTGTCGAATTTTGTGATCAGCATAAAATAATTCTATTCTGTCTCCCTCCTCACAGTACACACCTTCTACAGCCCCTCGATGTTGTGGTTTTTCAACCATTAAAACACTATCACACTAAGGTTACTGACCAAACTATGAGGACTGGTTGCTCAGATTTCAATAAAGTTGAATTTCTTTCTGCTATTACATCAATTCGACAACAAGCATTCTGATAGTCTACGATTCTATCCACCTTTTATAAAACTAGCCTTATTCCATTTAATCTTGATATTGTTCTTAATAGTCATCTAGAGTATGCTCAAAACCCTCAGCAACCTCATACCATGACTCCTCCCCCCTTACAGTAATCACTTTCTACTCTAAAGACAGTTCGGTCCTTGAAATGTCATGCTGACTTCCTCTGAGAAGTGGATACTACCTTACCAAGCTTGAAACATTCCCTTAATACATTTATTAAGGGAAGTGTTGCTCAGGCACACATTACTGCAGAGACACTAGATGACATCTGACAAATGCAAGCAGCTGAGCTTGCAGGGTTAAATTGACAAAATAGGACTCGTAGATCAATTCAGAAAGGAGGAGTATTATATGCCGGTTAAGCAAGTGCTATGGCATGAAAGAGGGAAGAAGAAGATGCAATGAAAAAGATGCAATAGGCACAGCAACAGTTAGAAAGATTGGAAAAGGAGTCACTTCAGGACTGCAAAAAGCGGTGGAAACTTGTTTATAAGGAACTTAAACAGTTTGTTAGGAAGAAAAATGCTCAGTTGAAACAATTGGGAAGAGGTGAAGTTGTGTAAATGTAGTTTTTGGGAGTATGTAGTTTGAAATGTTATGTTGAGCCGGTATCTGACATTGAGCTGAGAGGCACATTGAAGATATGCTGCAAGATTTGGAACTATGTGCTGTTCCACAATCGGCAGGAACCTTGGTACGGTTAATGGGAAATGAGTTAGCAGGTATACATGTGAATATGGAGCAACTCATACGAGAAGTGGAGGTATCCCAAAAGCAATTCCAATACCAAGTAGCAGCAGAGCTATGAAAACATAATTCTCAACATGAGCAGTAACAGGCAATGAGTAGCTAGTTGCATCAGAATATTGACCAAACAGGACAAGTATTCTTTTTGACAGATTGACAGTTAAAACAGCTGATCTAACAAGTCCAAGTCCAAGTTGAGATTGACCATGAACAATGCATGACTGCAGAACAAAGGATGCAAGAAATGATAAGCATTGTGCAGCAACAATTAGTTCAAGTGGCTAACTCAGTGGCTACTCCTTCCCTTCTAGCAAGACAGGTGATAGTAGAAACTGCTCCACCTTCCTCCTCTAGTTCCCTGGCTGGAAGACCAAAGAAATGAAAGGAAGTTGACCAAGGCCTACTAATAGCTATGGGAGGAGGAGAAGGGGGTAAAGGACCCCCAATGATGCATGGAGCTGGGGGTGGGTACCATAACCCAAGCAGCAGTAACAGCTACAGCGATGATGTGACCCCAGCCTCACCTCTTACATTAGGGGCAGCAAAATGTCCCCCTTAAGGGACAGCCCTAGACTTGGAAGATCTTGTAGAAATATTGAGAAATGCGATCGCCAGAGGAAAATCCCATACTAATCCACCAACTATATTTGAGGCCAAAGTCTATAAGGATATCAACACATGGGTATTGGACTGTGAAGAGTATTTTGCTAGAAATCTGGATCAATGGATAGAAGACCATGACAGAATTGTCTATGCAATCAAAAGGACAAAGGGAAAAAAGGTCAACCCTTTCACTGAATGGTACTGAAAAAGTATGACAGGTAATATAGGTACTCCTTTTCACCTAGAATTGGTCTCTTGGACCAGGTTTACCCAGGAAATCGTTAGCAGGTACTCAGGCATTGAGCAAGAATGAGAGACAGCATGAGACATAAAGAAAATCCTGTACAATAATGATATTGAAGAATACCTCCTTCTGCTCAAAAACCTTAATATCACAGCTAAGATGTCTGGTATCAAATAGAGGCTCTTAGTTGAAGATAAACTCCCCGATCAAATCCTGACAAGGCTCTCAGGAGAGATATATGATTCTGATAAAGACTGACTCAAGGTGCTAAGAGGCTTTTGGAAATTAGAGGAATCTTTCTTACAATGCCAAACCCTTTCTCAGGTAATGGGAAAGGGACAAGGAAATGCCACAAAAAGAAAACATGGCAATGAGAATAAAGGTCCCAATACTAGGTTCAACAAGAATCCTCAGTTGCCAAAAACAGCCATGACTAGTTAGAAGGCACAAAAAACCAATTTGGGAGAAAACAATCCAACATTGATACATATAGATTAGAAGACAGCCTACAACAGAGCATCAGCAAAAAAAAAAAACCCATGTCTGATGTATAGGCATTGTGTCCTGATGCACGCCGCATTTCTTGTACACCCATTGCCCCTGGTGCATTCCGAGTTTCATTGCAACCCCCTATTGTGCCCTATGCATCATGATATATGTTACAACACAACATTGCACCTGGTGCATCCTGTATCACATAGCAATATTTTGTAGCATCAGGATACTACCTGAGATTAGGTTGACATCCCCATGACCCCTGGACATCTGCATCTCTATCGCAGCTTCTTCTTCATATCCTGACACCTGGCTATGGCCGTTACCTTACAGGAGTACCACTGGGCATGGCCACACAGCACCAACCTTCATCACGTTCCTTCCATCTCTTATTGTGATGCCATAACTCCATCCTGACATCAACCACAGATGACTTCCATCCCCTAATGTCCCTATCCCTGCCATGAACCTTTCCAGCATCCTGATATATCACCATTGTCTGTTCCTCACTGTGAGGCCACAGGGCATTGTAGCGATTTGTCACAATCTGTCTGGTTTCTTCACTGCATCCTAGTGACATCAGCACCCACAATGTCCCACAGTGTCATCACGATGTCAGGACCTACAACGTTTCAATGTGTGGTATCATCAAGGTCCTAATCTCAAGGACTGACCAATCCCCCACCATAATTTTCTACATTGTATACTTTTAGTTGTATCTATTATTTAGTTTCTATTAATTAGTTTCTACATAGAGGTTTCTATAGGTCTTGGGTATAGGTCATCATCAGTTGACTGTTGTATCTAGTCGCAACACAGAAAAACTATGCCAAAATGGTGTAAAAGAGCAGTCATTGTAAATTTACACTTTCTATGTCAACCCTCCAATGAATTAAAACATAACTATATCTCCAAGTAGTTAAGAACCTAAGGATTCAAAATCAGATTTTTATTTTGTCAATTAAGTTGGGACTTGTCTGCTGTAGGTAACTGGCTGCAGAAAAGCTCTAAATTTCTGTTTAAGCACCACAAATTTATATGGGTACCCATAGAAAAAGGTACTTGATCTGAAAATTATTGATTTCAAATATTCACACATAACCCAAATCTTCAGGAAATTATCTAAACTTTCTATATGTTACACGCAATAGATAAAACTTTGAATTTACAAACTTTGACAATAATTAAAAGGCAGGTTGTTGTATTCTAAGGGGACAAAAAATGATATTTTTGGTGTAAAAAGCACAAGTGACGATGAGCTATGTTACTGTACTGTATATACAGGTTGGATTCAAAGATGCTATAATATTCTCCATGTGATTCAACCATCCTCGATGCAGAATACTTGCCCAAGCCTACAGTTGTCACTCAACTGTCTGATCTCATGACCCTTCAATAAATCTCATTAAATGTCCATAAATCAATATGGCTGTTAACAAGCCATCAATGGTCTATCTCTAGGATAAGGTGCACCAGGCCTAGGATTGTCCCTATGTCTACTTGTAATGACCTACTAGAGGGTGTCTTACAGTAAACTATTCTTACACCCATACTGGAGACCCTGAGGTCAATAGGTAATGGTAGTTAGGTTTACTATAGTGCACAACTACGTATGCTATAAGATTGCAGTATTAAAGGCAGGTGCAGGAAAGACTCATGTAATGAGGCTTGAGTTACCCTGATATGAGGCCTGGGTTACCCTGACATGAGGTCCAGGTTACCCTGCCATAATGCCTGAGTTACCCTGATATGGCACCCAAGTTACCCTACCTAGCACATAGAGGTACTTAGTGGGGCAGGGGGTGAGCCTATAAGGATTGGGCACTCTGGTAAAATCCAAAGGTTACAAACCTGGTAGTGTTTGGGGGACTATAGGAGGAGCTACAGGGCTCCAAATCCCCCAGGATTTTACAGAGGCATTCCTAATACCCTCCTGCGGCGCCAGTATAAGGTTCGCATATTATGAGCTTATGGTTGTTGAGTTGCTCCCTTCCTTACAAAAGGAATTGAGTGGAGGCACCCTTGTAACACCATAGAGGTTGTTGCCGTCCGTCCGACCGGATGCTGTTCGTAGGATATATGAAAGGACATAGGGTGTGCTTCAGAAGAAGGGCTATCTTTTGGTACCAAATATATGTAAAACGGACAAGAACTGAAGGAGTTACTTAGGTAAGACTAGAAGGGTAGACCAGAGCCTCCCAGGTAGTCCTAGGGTGGCCTAGAAGAGGTTAAAGCATCTCTGGGCAGGTGAATCACACATAGACATAGCTCATGCCCAATCATTGTAAGACTATTAGGGTTGTTTGAGAACTCTAAAAGCATGATTCTTATCATAGTAGGGGTACTTTCAGGGAGTTGACTGTCAGTAGTGCCCACCAAGCCAATCACTAAGGTACCACACCATGGGAGCTGAGTAGACTTTCCTATCAGGCAAAGACTTGATTAGAATGAAGTAGAAGGTTCAGCTCAATCATGAGAGTTATGTTTACTAAAGGCTTGCATATATGAAATGCATATGGGTATGAGAGTTTGTAAGTGGTATATCTCCTCAGTTGTATGATAGTTCACCACTAGTATGTCAACAATATGAAGAGTTTTTCTCCAATGGTTGCATTAGAGATGCAGTGCTTGAAACACTTAATGTCGGAAGGAGAATTAGCCAGAGTGGACCAACATCTACAAAGGAATAAGGTCTTTAGTAGTGTGTATTGGTCAGCCTGGAGGAGATGGGTGTACTCATGATTAAGTTAGAGTAGTGATGGGTGGGAACTGGCAGTATATGATATTCTACTTAAACTATATGCAAGTTTCACTCTACTCTGGCAATCAATTACCTCTCGAGAAACTTACTGAGTGAAGTGGTGGCTTAACGATATTAAGTTTTACTGTTTTGATTCTTCTTTACTCTACTATTGATTATCGCTTTTGATCTTTGAGTCACTTCAGGGCAGTCACAAACTTTGGATCCATCTTCCCCTAAGGAGACCCCATTATACTACTATATTAAACTCTGTTGCATTTTTCCTTACCTGTACTATGACAAGGCTATGGATGTCAGATACGCATCTCAAGTTAACTGTGTTCAATATTTAGACACATGCAAGCCTGCGAACCATGTCCTTGTGTGTATAGTCTTTGATTTTGAAGAGTGCCAGGAGCTTTCTGGGGAGATGGCCCTGGAGCACACCATACATATACTCATCACCTGTCTGTACCCAAACTCAATCATTGCGACTTGCTCAGTTCCTGAAGAGTCAGGTACTATTAGAGCATGCTGTATAGATATCATAACTGTCAGTTTCCTGGAATGCTAGAATGGGGATTTCAAGTTGCATTAGTAGTTCAACTAGAATCAAAGTATAGCAGGATCTTCAGGAAGGCAGTATTCAGTGAGCAGGCTATTCCAGCTATATTGAATCAATTCCCAACAGATGCTCTCCAGTGAGATACCTAAGACCTTGCAAAAATCCATCACATCAGAAACATTATCATGACACCCTTTCAGGATCCTATAATTGGTGACTGGTATGGATATGGAATTCATTTTATCCAAATGTTCTATGATATCAGTAGGGAGATTAGCCCCATGATATTGAAGGGAATCCAGGTTCAAAAGTCTCATTCAGATTGCATACTGGTGACCATAACTGTGCAGGATCTAGCTTGTGGCATCATTTTTATTTGAATGGTGCCACCCCTCTGTGATTTGTTCCTTATGTACAAGCTTGTCAAACTCCATAGAATACATCTGAATGTTGCCAAACTGGTATATGTGACTCTAAAAATGACTTAGTAGATGCATCTTAATGAAGGTGAAATGAGATTCCATATGGATTAGTTCCAAATGTTGGTTGATCTCTTCTTCATGATCATGCTCCCATACCTGATGCTGGTTGGATTTTACAACACATTGGTTTACCCGTATTCTCTGATGTCATAGTTCCCTTTGCTTCTCATTACCCTTTGCCTGTGTCCTCGTCGATATTCAAAACTCCAAGAAGATATCTTTCATATCATGAAACTGATTCAGATATTGTTCCATATAACCCAAGGTCTCAGGTGTATGGCTTCGATATTGGGCCATCAAAGTGAAATCAAGTAATGATCTGATGTAGGTGAGTGCACATTTGAATGGTAATACTTGCATACTCTAAGACTACCTCAATGCTACAGCAAGAACTCCCAAAAGACAATGCTCCAGGTTCCTCATCTCCTTTCCTTGCCACTGCGTAACCTCGCAGTATGCTTTTTTGGGTGCAAAGAATCCTGAGTATGGTGGTATAGCCTTCTAGGCATCGTCAAAAGCCTGCAGTTGTGCATGTTTCTTGAGGAATCCCTGAACCCAGTTTATCATATGCTTGAATAGTCCCAAATAAACTGTATGGAGCAAATCCAGCTTGTGCAAATTGGGTGCTGAAACCCATTGAAGTCCATGAAAAACATTCCATCCCATCTTGATACCAAGTGCATCAAACATAGCATTCATATCTCCCAACCCAGAGTCTGTCAACTGATACTCATTTTCATGTTCACAATGTTCATATATGGTATAATCTTGTGTTCAATACATCTTCTGTGCATTAGTTCCTAATGCATCAGGAGGCACCTCACATTTTGGACATGTGTTAGATTTTACTCCATGTAGTACAATGTTTTCCATATGGTCTACAACCCACCCAGACAAGATAGGGAAGCACCACTAGACCTTCCTGTCCATACAGTCAATTGAGACACTGTCAAGTGCTACATCTTGCAAGGGTGACAGTATGAGTTCAAATATACCTTGTAGTATGTCAGCATTGATTTGTTTCTGTAGGTTGTCTGCTGAAGAGAACTGTGAGAACTTCAGCGGGATGGGCAATAGTGCAAGAAGGAGAACAGTCATTGATTCAGGTCTGTTATGCCTAGTCAATAGGAGATTTCTGGTCATAATATAGACAGACCACACTTTCTTGTCACTTAAGAAGTTGGTAAGATGTGTCTGATCAGACATTTCAATTATTGGAACCAGAGTTACACCATGTGGAAATGTATCCTATAAACTATTAGCCAGTGCCCAGATGAAGAAGGTTGCAAAGTAGGGTATACAGTATTTGGATGTCTCACCACCAGTCTACTATATACATTTTGGCATATATCTTATGTCTATTCTGGTCATATTCATGCCACAGCATGTAGACCAAGTCATCCCTATATGCTATCTGCTGAAGAAGGTATCTGACACAGTCAAGGACATTCCGATAGAAAAAATACTGTATTCTCTTGCCATCATCAACTTCACCTTCGAGCTATTGTAGCTAAACACTGTAGGAGTCCAATGATCGGAGATGATTCTCAAGCATGTGCATTGAACTATAGCTGACTGAAGCAGAACTACCTAGACTACTGGAAAAGAATTCATTGATTCAAGACTTCAAGACCTTGCTCTGAATGACCCAAGATGCAAGTTTGAAATTGTGAGCATTGGCAAATAGGGCCCATGGATCCTAGCACAGAGTATGGTATTCATACTCAAACCTATTCATGTCTCCAATTACTTCCCCAGCACCTAGGTAATGTACTTATCTGCTGGCCATTGCTGAGGTATTATGGTTGAGTACTTCAGCATTGGACTTGTGTGAGATGTTATCATTCAATGCATTGGCATCGCATCCAGCAGTGTCCAGATTAGATTCATAGTCTGAATCGGCCTGCTTGTTCTTGTAATTTATATCCGGGTCGAGGAATAGGTCTGTTTCCATGTCATTTATAGGACTCAGCGAAGGTGTATGTCATATAGTAGAGATAAGTACAATGTCCAGATTTGCATGTGCAGTTTGCAGGTGTTTCTCATATGCACCTGCCTGCACATATCTTTGGTAACAAAATAGATATTTGACGGCCATGGTGAAAGTCTACCTAGTCGATCTTGGGGGTCCTCTATATATTATGAGGTGCAGGAGTACTGTATAGTGTTCATCTTGATGCATGTTAGTAGAACACTGGGTCAAGGGGTTTGCACACAGTGAACTATAACTAGTATCCAAACAGACTTAATACTTGTAGCTTGACACCTTGTAGCACCCTATCTTATCAGATCACCTCATCCTCTCTGTTATAATACAAGTTACTTCCCCTTTATGAGCCATCAGGCAATGTCACTTCATATCATGACACTTGTGCAAATTAGAAGTTCATTTCATGAATATTAGTTACACATCATGGTAGGCTTCAGAATGTTGTTCCTGACTATATTATCAATTGTTCTCACATTATCTTTTTTATTCTGATCTGCCACAAATCTATATATCCACATATCCATACAGCCACATGCCCTCCAGGGTAATCTAATACAACAGAGAGCAGATACATTACATCATACAAATAAGCTAAATTAATTTCTCAGAAAGGATTCAGAATCGGAACCCTCATTCTGGAGATCAGGAAGAGCAGTGCCATTCACACAATCATGATTCTACTTGCATGTCTGCCCCCTACCAGTACCTGCCTCTCTCTGACTCTGGAAAATATGCCACAGCAGGGACCCATACATAGTCGAAACCAAGCAGAGTCAGGAACTAGTCCAGAGCCTTGTAAAGTAGATTAGATTGTGACTGTGGATGCCTGAGATCAAACCCGCAGGAAAGTGAAAGCACTGTTCCAAATCAAATATGCAAAACCCAACCTCTTCAAACTGTCCCAATGGTGCACTCATCATCCAGTCAAGGTTACTCTGGTCCAGGTATAGCTCCATTACAATGTTGATGAGGCACGTATCTAGGGAAAAGCACTCATTGTCATAATTGTTCCAGAAATTCCAGAAGTGATGGGGTTATAGCTCAATAGCAGACTGCATTGTGTTATGTGGTGGACAGTCAATGGCCCCAAGAAGCAACCGGTTAAGCTGTGTAATATTCTCTAATGAGACAAGGAGTACTTGTAGGTCTCTGGGTGTATTTGAACTGACATTGTTTGTATCCTTAGTCAAAATGGGTCCTAGGTTCTCATGTCCCTGTTGTACCTAAATGTCTCAATGGAACACCCCACAGTGCAAGTTTGGATAGGTATAGTATTGTGGATTTTGCAGGAGCCAATCCTCAGTATGATTGTGCCTTATACTGCATGGAAGCCTCAGAGACTGAATCTCACAGTACTTGATAATATTGTCTGTAGCCTGCTTCATGATCCTTGCATCAACCTTCTCACCATAGATAGTGGAGGCTGGATTGGCAAATATAATAAGAAGGTGGTGATAGTTGTGATTGAGGGCTACATACAGCTTACCTGCACCAATGTTGACTTGCTGATATGAGTCACTGAGTACATTGCATTGGTCCAGGGATAGTGCTTGCAGGCCAACCAGGTGTGGACAGGAATTGTGTCTTAATATCTACATTGAGGAAGACTTTGATACTGTTTCCTAAGAATGTGTTATTTGAGTGTTCCACAACATGTTCTACATGACTGCTATTGCATACCTTACTTGCACTGATTAACATGGAACACCTTCTCACCCCTCTCCTTTGCCTCCTCATAGGACATGTGGTCCTCCTGGGTCAGGGACATTCCCTTATCAAACCAGCCTTCCATTTCACTATCAGTCCTTGGCCTGAACCTTAGTTACTTGTCCTTGGGCTGAAAGAGCTTCATCGAGGTAGACTACCCATCGACATCTGACTTCACTGTAGGATAAAGTGTAGTATCAATTGTTACTGGCTCCTTGCTCCCAGACTTTTGTCTTATACCAGCGGGTGTTTGTTGGTAGGGGAGACACATAAGGTTTCCCAATGTGCCATTATTAGTATAATACAGGGAGAGTTGAGAAAGATGTAGCATGATATGGTGCATTTAGAATCGTGGAGCACAAGGTGGTCTGTTGAGAATACAGTTAGTTCTAGTATTATGAGTATCTGAACAGAGGAGAGGCTCCACAAATAGATGTAAACTAATCGGAATGCCAATTCTTGCAACCTGAGAAATCTCACAACACAGTCCCAAAGGTATACCAGCTATGAAGCCCTATATAGAGAGATGTATACTGATTTGTAACTATCTCTCTCTGCTGCCCCTGAGTGGTTGGTCAGAAATAAGGTTCACAGAGGTTATCCTAAGAGGCTAGTACATGTAGAAACTGGAATGACTTGATGGAATGGGTTGGCAGTGGGAGGACATAGCTGGAGTAAGGAGACCTGTACAAGAGAATATGGAGGTACACAGGAGAAGGTACAAGGATTGGGGTACAAGTACCAGTGTCATGAACATGATACTATGGGATGTCATACAGTTGTAACCATGATATGATGGGATGTTGTGCTCTCACAACTATGACACTATGGGACAACATGCAGTCACAATGCTATGAGGTGTCAGTAATGTAGAAATATATTACCGATGCCTTTTGGTATCATGTCAACAGTTCAGTGAAGATGAGAAGTTTGTATAGTCTTCTCATGTTGTATATGACGCATCAAGTCTAATACACAGGATTTCAGGGGGGGTGTAGGATAATTGACTATCACTCATTATTGAAGCAAAAGATTTTCCTGTAAAATGGCATTTTCAGAGTATTCAACATTATGTTTGTAATAATCTAAGCATTCTCAACTACAATTAGACTCAAGACTCTAGTATAAAAAAGTTAGATGAAATGAGAGTGTTGCTAGTGCAGGTGGCTTAATAAAATCTAGATACAAATGGTATTGTTTACCAACACTATTGGTGCTACAGTATTCTTGCATTGCCTAACTAGTACTAGAAATGTCTGAAATCATCTCTTGGCATCAAGTCAACACAGCTTGAATACCTGAGAGGCTGAATTCACACAATCTAACCTACTCACGTATAGATCTTAGTGATGAGATGAACAGGGGTTGTAGCCCAGCTGTTTCTGACTAACTTCAAACCCTGGTCCATCTCATCACTAACTTCAATACCCTAGTAGATAATCAACATACCATAAGCTAAATCTAGGCCAGTTAATGATAGACAATATGAGACATGCCAAATCTAGAAAACACTAGACACTAATGTAAGGAGGCATGGTGCTATCACTATTATCACATACCAGGCACTTGAGATCAAAATAGCTAGCAATATGAGATGCCAAAATAAGGGTACTGCATAGTATATTTACTATCATATAGAGGCACTCAACATCATAAAAGATCCCGCATTAGTTAGCAAATTTTTAACTTTTTTTTTTAGACTAAGAGATAAAGCTCTATATCTAAAAACTACCTAACAAAAAGCTACTTAGCAAAAAAAAAAAAGCTATAAAAAAAAGCTACAAAGGGATTATTTCCGGGGACCCCAGCATCTTGTTCCTCATGGGGGTACAGGGGGGTCTCCAGGGCCAAAGGAATTAGATCAGGAGTAGGAGGGTGATCGGTAGCCTGCAGGAGGGTCTGGCACCATTGGAGGGCTTGGCACAAAGAGGGGGCTCAGTGTAAAAGGGGGTGCATCAGAGTCTGGACAACTGGTGGAGCTGGAGAGGAGGCAGCAGGATCATTGTCATCATGCCCAGACATGACAGGGGGAGAGCTACTGACAGTACTGGGAGTCATAAGAAATGCAGTCATCTAAGGCTACTGTTGGACAAGATCAAGTAACCTTCCGTACTTATCATACTCTGACAGGCCAGCAGTGACAGGGGGGGAGTCTGGGCTCGTGGTGGAAGGTGGACTCGAGAGACCTGGTTTCTTGTCCATTTCTTCATCCTTGTCCAATGTGTTTGTGATTAGCTAAGATAGTAACTAAAATATGGTTAGGGTTGGAAACTTACATCTTTGATCACAATGGCGTGTTTGCCAGGATCTTGCTCCTCCTCCTCCTCCTCCACCTCCCCCTCCTGCATGGCCTCTCCGATATCTCCAGCCTGCCCACAGTGATCCCAGACCTTGCGGTCAAAGAAGAAATATCTGCCATGAGTAGGTGCGGGGGTCTAGTCACGATCCTTTCCCTCACTGAAGCATAGCTGCACGACCATCAGGTCCAAGGAGTGTTTGCCATCATTGGCAAGGAGCCACACCATGATGTCCTCATCTTCACGAAGAAAGATGAGTTCCTGGAGTAGGAGAGGATCAGAGGTCACCCAACTAAGTAACTGAGTGCCCTTACCAGTCACCCTGAGGAGATATCGAGGGTATCAGATTGCCCCCTCCATATACTGCTGCTTGACTACCCCAAGCAGACTTTCGATGCTCAGTGATGCCATGACTCCTCAGGTGATTCCCTTGTTAGAGTTATTGGTACACCAGAGGTAGCCAAGGAATGGGTGCCCAGTTTCTTGGGCATCCAACTGATGAACGATATTGATCCTTATAGCCTGTGGGCAATAAGGGGAGGCCCAATCTGATTGAGCCACTGACAATATGTGTTAGCATAAGGGTAGCATATAATAAATGGAAGTGGGCGATACTTACTCAGAGGTCCCTCGACCTCACCATCAACCTTCTTTCCCTCTGACAGATGATGCCCATTCGATGTCCTCAGGTTCTTGTCCATGTCACAGACCAAGAGCCTGAGGTGGTACTCTACTTCCCAGATGTTACTGGCCCAGTGCTTGTCTTTAACAAGCATAAGCTCAGCTGCAACTGGGGGAAGGGAGCAAGCATACCTAATGACTGAATCCAATTCAGATTTGGTCAGGCGGGGGAGGTCCAGGGAGCAACCAGTCAAGTGCACCTTGACATGGTCACGCTAGATGATGTACGCAATGGTGAACTGTTGCAGGTGCATGAACCCATACCAGCTTTTGGCATGCACTATATTGCCATAGCATCCCCTCTGAGCATTAGTTTAAATATTTCTGACAGATGAGTATAGGTTAGGTTTCACTTACAAGGAATCCTCCACCACCAGCTTGAAAGGTAGCCTCTCAGATGAAGTCGACTAGCTCAGGCTGCTCATAATGGTGCACACTGGTACTGTACATTTCGCACTCGACCCATGCAGTTCGACAGGCTTGACAGTGGGATGCCTAAGAAAAAAAAGGAAAGCTTAGTAATTATCACACTATAAAACTTTGATGGACTATACTTACTTCCCCATCCATACTTCACTTCCCCAAAGTCAAACTGTAGGAAGGACAGGGGCAGCAGGAACGACAGAGACAGATAGTGGGATGTCTAAGAGGAAAAGAAACATTAATATTGCTCACTCCATACAGTCAATAGTGTGGTGGGGTGTACTTACTTTCCCTGGTCTGTTGGTCATCTAATCAACGTCTGAGGTGCCATCGAAGTTGGAAGAAGGGGAAAAAAAAATGAAAAAAAAATGAAAGAAAAAAGACAATTTCAGGTGGGAGGGTGAAGAGCCTCCAGTTAAGAGACAGAAAGAAGAAGAGAAGTAGAGAAGGAGAGAAGGAGAGAAGGAGGGAAAGGGTCTTCTTCTTATCTTCCCCTGTGGTGGAGAGAAGTGAAGGGAAGGAGGAAAGGAGGAAAGAAGGACTGAGTTTATATACCCTACACACATGGGGTGTGCAGGGTATATAAGAAATGATGCCTATGTGTTTCCTAGTTTGTTTGTATACCCTATTATACCTGCAAAGAATGCTTGCATATCTGACAATGTCTGAGCATTGTTTGGGTGTACAATGGAGTGTACAAACAAACCAGGAAATACATACATGGGGGATAAGTATCTATTCTTCTGTATATATAATATATTTAAAAATCAATTGTAATATCTACAAAGTCTAACTTGTCACTAACTTTAGTAAAATAAACTTTTAAGCTACACTAGTAATGTGACACAAAGGGGTCACTAGTGCAGCCTAAAAGCTTATTTCATGAAACTATATATTCAGCATGATGTCCCTGGTATCATGACAACAGTACAGCAAAACGCTCATTTTCTTTTTATATTGAAAAGATATTTCTATACCTGTCATGGTATACAAATATCCTTTGAATATAAAAAGAAAATCAGCTTTTAGCTGTACTGTTGTTGTGATACTAAGAGGCATCGATAATATATATTTCTGTGTTATGGACACCTCTTAGTAGCTAAGCAGCACAATGTCCCCAGCATCACAATAATTGTATGGCCAAAAGTCAACTTTATTTTTTTATTGAAAAGATATTTCTATACCTATTATGGTATAGAAATATGTTTTGAATATAAAAAGAAAATCAGCTTTTGCCCATACTGTTGTTGTGATACCAAGAGGCATTGATAATATATATTACTGTGTTATCAACACCTCTTGGCAGCCAAGCAGCATAACATCTCCAGCATCATGACAACAGTACAGCAAAAAGCCGACTTTACTTTTTTTATTGAAAAAATATTTCTATACCTATTACAGTATAGAAATATATTTTGAATATAAAAAGAAAATCAGCTTTTGGCTATACTGTTTTCATGATACCAAGAGGTGTTGATAATATATATTTCTGTATTAGTAACACCTCTTGGTAGCATCACTGCATGACATCCCTGGTGTCACCATAACAGTACAGCAAAAAGCTGATTTTTGTTGTATATTCAAAAGATATTTGTATACCTATAATGGTATACAAATATCTATTAGATATCAAAAAGAAATCGGCTTTTTGCCATACTGTTGTCACAATACCAAGAGGCATTGATAACATATTTCTCTGTTATCGATACCTCTTGGCAGTATTGCCCCATGATGTCCCCAGCATTGCCACAACTGTACAGTGAAAAGCCTATTTTATTTGTATATTGAAATAATATTTCTATATAATGATATGTATACAAATATCTATTGAATATAGAAAAAAAATCAGCATTTGGCCATACTCTTGTCATGATACCAAGAGGCATTGATATTGTACATTTCTGTATTATCGATACCTCTTGGTAGTACAGCCATACAACGTCCCCAGCATCACCACAACAGTACAGCAAAAAGCCGATTTTTGTTGTATATTCAAAAGATATTTGTATACCTACCATGGTATAAAAATATCTTTTGAATATAGAAATAAAATCGGCTTTTGACTGGACTATTATCACGATACTATCTTATTTGCATATATACAATAGTGTTGTAATATGTACAGATGTTATACAGTGACATAAATTTTATATATGCAAACTAATTTTCCCCCACTATAGATTCTATGTTTTCTTAGGTACAATTTTCTTAGTCTCTTTTTTTTTTTTTTGCTATCTCATTTCAGAAGTTTGGTTTTATTTTTGTTTCCCATTTTGGGATTTGTTTATTAAGTTTAGCTTGTAGTTCTTAGCCTGTACTTGTTAGCTACTAATGATACCAATTGATGCCTCCAGCATCTCCTATTGCTAGATGTTTCCATTTCGAGTACCTGGTATGTGATACTACTGATACCCTTTGACGCCCTTGCTTTGGCATCTCTTATTACTTACTATTTCAATCTTGAGTCCCTGGTACAGTACAGTAGACTACAGTATATGATAATAGTAATAGCATTCAGTCCCCTTGCTTTGGTATCCAATGTGTCACCTAGCATTGGCTGACCATCTGAGTCGATTATCTACTAGGGTATTGACATTAGTGATTAGATAGACTGGGGTTTGAAGTTGGTCTAGAACAGCTAGGCTATAACCCCTGTCCATCTCATCACTAACTTCTATGCCTGAGTACTTGAAGTGAATTGACAGAATTGCCATGTAATATGACCCATGTCCATCTAGGATAAGAAGTAGAGGGTGCTTGGTATAAGTTTTAGGCTCAAAGTGCTCATGCAGCCAGGCTACTCTAAGCTCATCATCAGTCCAGCCATTTTTACTATAAGCAAACTGAGCCTTGAGATCATCAGTTTCCAGATGCCAGCCCATATAGTGACCTTTTCCTTTGTAAACAATAAAGAGTGGAAGGGCAACTCCAAGTGCTGAGACAGATTGCAAAACTGTCAATATTTCTTGAGATCCATCCTGTGTCACATGTGGATTGCATCTTGCTGCATGGCATATTACTTTTGCTTGAGAAGAAAAGCCAAGGATAAAACCTTTTTCATCCATATTCCAGATATTCTTTGGCAAGAAGTGGTATTTTCGTAGCAGCTTCTGAAGCTTGGAGTAGTAATCTCGAAGGGTGAATGAGTTATTGGCAAAGACTCTTTGCCAATCGATTTGTGTACTAAATTTTGCTGCAAGTTCAGGATGGCAATTCAGGAAGCATGTTATCCAGTTCTTGCCCAGGGTAGCTAATTCTGGGTCTCCTTCTTGCTCAGCCCACTGCTGGGCCAGAACATTGGCCATTCCTCTCAATATATACATTCTCGGTGGAAATCCCCAATCATCAAGCTGCTGACACCATTGCTCTAGAGACTTTTCTGCCATTGGAGGAAGCTTTTGTTGATCTGAATGAGCTTCTTGTCAATCTCTCGCTCCCTTCCACCAGTCATTCAGTGTAGACCCAGCAATACCATACTCCAATGCAAGTGTTGCCCATGGGGTACCTTCCTCCTGCCTTTGCAGCAATGCAGCCCAAATCCGTTCCTCTCTCTCGCAGTTGGTTACCTTTTTGGGCTTCACGCGTGCCATTGTTTTACAAGGAGATGTTACTGGTTGTTTGCTATCTTGGAATACGACTTATAATATTTAAATGCAGGGTGCCTCATTGAGCTGACTCATCATTTGAGACATCCGGCTTCCCGGTGATATCCGGTATCCATATGGGATACGTTATTTCGGCTTTTTACAGTAGTAGTAGGTGGTAAGGTACTCGAGTAGTCAGCAAGATAAGGACTTGCTGACTTTCACTTATTGATTTCCAATCGCACTGTACTGCACTGTGCTGGAAGCCTTACAGTAGCTGTATAGGTTAGTAATAGCACACACACAAAGACCTTATATTACTTGTACGTAGGGTGGAACACAGTCAGTTAGTAGAGTTCTGTACAGTCCACCCCCGTAAACAACACTTGCATGGCCCATACTTTAGTAACAACTATGCTTGGCGAGTCTCCCACCCACCCAAATTAGCCTAGCCTGCTCCTACCACATCCACTACATCCACCCTACCGTATCAATCATTCTACTTGTACAGTACAGCCATGACGAAACAACAATACTTCCTGAAAGACGCCTTATGGTGGCTGGCTAAATTTACCTGGACAAAGGAATTTCCTTTCTTTCTTTTCTTTCTTTATGTCTACCTGTTTTGTCTATCTGTCTCAGATATGATACTTTACTCCGCCGATGTCACGGGTTGGCAAAAAAAAACTAAAAAAAAACTAAAGTACCGTACAGTACTGTACACATCACCTCGGCCAAGCCTCCACAGACAGTCTGGGGCAAATCCGGCCCAGGGGGGAAGAAGGAAAGAAGGAAAGAAAGGGCACAATAAACACCGGGTTGTACGGGCACGGGGGAACCCATACTCGCAGGTACTATGCATCGGCACGACGTGTGCGGAATGGGGGGGGGATGATTGTGGAGGAATGTACACTTCCAATGACTAAATTAACAGCAAACTGCACTTTCTACCATGCGGGTACCGGTACTGTACTGCACTGTACCGTAAAAACTCGGATGGAGGAAAAAATGTGCTGGGACGTTGTAGTTGCCTCTGCTAGTAAAGCGCGGTGTATATATTCCTTTTGTTTTTGTCCCAAGGGCTGATTTTGCGGTGTTTTCCCCTCGCGTAGCCGAGAAGGGGAATTCCAACGTTCTAGCACAATTTTCTTCTATTCGAGTTTTTACGGTGTGGTAGAAGCCCCGGTGCGGGTGTGTGCGTGGGGGGGGGGGATAACTTAATACTACGCGCATTATCACACGAATGACTACATGTGAATACTTCCTCTGGCTCTCTCCCTCATTTTCACATCCACCTTGTGAGTTTCACGGGACATTGGTTTTTAATAGTAACTTATATCATGTAACTTGTAACCGTAGTACTGTATTGCTATATACAAATCTCATATTCCTTCTTGCAGACAACTGTGAATCAAATCAAATGATACCGTCCGTTCCATTCATGTGGAAAGAAAACACCGATAGAAAAAGAAAAAAGAGACAAAAAAAAAAGTCCAAAATGTACACCCTTAGCACCCCATGACCCAGCACCCAAGGGAAAATAAAAATAAAAATAAAAATCATGTAAAAGGGAATAAAAAGGGGAGAGAAAAGGAAAAAAAGATGAGAAGGAGACTAGATATACAGTGCGGATGTTATGTTGTATATGTTGAATGACCAGTAGCGCCGAGAAATGATGACGATCCTAGGAAAAAAGGAAAGAAAAAAAGAGGATTGAAGTAGTTTGAGATGTATCGTAGAAGAAAAAAGAAAAAAAGGGAATAAAGAAGTTAATGTCGTAGTCAGGATAGCTAGCAGATTTTGCTAGCGATATTGCCGAAGGTGGTTTTTAAAAGTGAATTGTAAACGCCGAAATCCTCCCCCATTCATACATCCGTCGCTCAGTCGGTATATCGTCGAACGCAATAATATCATACACCGCCCAATTCATCCCCATCAATTCAGATCCAACTCCACTGGATAATCTCCTCCTGCCTTACCACCCGAGGCTCCTCTAATGCAACCGCTATTGGCGCTTGATAAACTAAAACCGGCTCCTCACTCCTTCCCCCGAAATCTAAGTCGGTTTCAACCCTCAGATTCAGCAACAGGTTCTTCTCCCTTGAAGAACTTCGCTGGTGTTGTGACTGCGCTTCTTGCACATGCGCTTGTATTGGCATCTGCTCGTGACAATGAACGCGAACGTGCGGTAGCGAACTAGCACATGCAGAACTATTGTAATACCCCTTCTCCAGCGAATTGTATGATGGTGGGGGCACCGGTGGAACGTCTGTTGGTGGGGGAGAAGGCGGGAGGATAATTGCCGAGGTTGAAAGAGTGGAGGAGGTAGATGGGATCGGTGAATGGTGGAAGGTATGGTGATTGTGCGGGGCGGATGGGGGTGTTGGCGGGGACGGTGGCAAGCAGCGAAGGAATTCGTCAATTTCGTAGGCAGTGCTGGCGCGGTTCTCCTCCGCAGGGGATTTCGGGAGTGTGGAGGATCGCTTCAGGAATGTTAGGGAGCGGGTTAGGATGGCAGGCATTTTGTCTGTGTCTGTTTTTTTGGGTCTTCTTTGCGAAGTGATGCGAAAAGGTGGTTATGGTGGTAGATGGCTGATCAGGCCGGATGGTGGTGGTGGTAGGTTAGACAGCTTGATTATTGAAGACGAACGAGTGGATGTTCGAGTCGATTGGTCGATTGATGAGTGAAAGTAAGAGATTTTAACTTACTACCCACAGAATTCTCCCAGAGGCGATACAAACCTACTGAATGAGTTCGACTCAATGTGGGTCAGGCACAAGTAATATACCCGCAAGGAGATCGATCCCCACCACACCCACCACCCATCCACATCCATAATCACCCTCCCAGAAGACCAGCCCAGCCCACTCAACGTCCCAGGTCGCACTCACCACCACCACCAGGATTTTTTTCTTTCCTTTTCAGAAGGCTATGTGGTGCAGCATACGGAACTGCACTTGTATACTAACTAGCACACACGCATTTGCTAGACGCCCGGTAAAGGACAAGGTGTGGGTTGTGGGGTTGGCTGACCTTCCGTGAAGTACCGTAAGGCAGGACGAGAAAGAACTATTGCCGTAGTGTTACCCACTCATCTTTTTTTCTTTTCTTTCCGATATATTTGGACGGTACTGCTGTAAATCTCGACCCAGTAAATAAGGAATGGCGGAGAGGGGACGAAAAAAAAAAAAATCGAATCCGGTGGAAATTTGTGTAAGATCAGAGGGATGAGATTCTATGGGCTTGAAGTTAAGGATGATATTATCTGACAAACAAAGCCTTGCACTGATAATGAAAGCATAAACGCTGTAGCGCGGATGTCATACGAGGTCACTCGTGGAGTGTTGCTCTGCTGTTGGGTGGTAATTTATTTGGGGACGGTAGATTTTCGTCGGTCTTCTCTCCCGGATCAAGTCATACGAGTTTGCCCTCGAAAAAGGTACTGTACTCGCACGGTAAACCTGTCATAATTGCTTCTGAATAATATCCGTATCCCCCTCATCGTCCTCTTCCTTTTCGCTAGGGAATAACCCAAATCCTCATTATCCTTCCTGCCAGCCGTCTCCTCCGGCGGCAGCAAAGGCGATCTCCATCAAAATCCCATCGTGTGTGTTAGAACTTATGCTTGTAAGTGCACTGCCACCGTAAACTGTACTAACCAAGTCGCTGCCGGTGTACCATGAATAGTAGCAACAACCTCTGCTGTACAAGCAACCTTCACTCAATGATACTCATTGCCGCACTCATCCAGTGTCATTTCGCTTAGTTCGCCTCAACTACTCGAGCGAGCGCATCGCATAACCTCATGCTCTTAAGAACCGCAGGAGTTCTCAATTTTTTTTCTCTTCCCACCGTCATCATCTGTACTCGAGTATAGCATATTATGCATGGAAATCGCGTGGGGAGTGCGTTAGCTTATTATGCCGTGCAGATATTCCGCGTTTACTAGCTGATACTCAATTGGGACTACTCCTCGTATGATCCCGTAAAAGAGAGAGGAAGAAACCTTTACTGTACCGACGAAGGAATGCTTATGATGAGTTATTCGGTCTTTTCGTTGTGCAGAACACCGTAAAGCATAAAGATAGAGGGGACACTGGGACTTTAGTAGCAGGTACTATAGAAATTGTAATTTCGGAGACGGAAGAATTGAGGATGATATGCTTAAACGAGAAGATGTTCTACCTTAACTAGTGTACTATTGCTCATATTGTACCACTATCGACGCCGCACGAGAATCATTGACTGAAAGCGCGAGACCGACACCGCTGTCATATGAAAAACGAATTCCGGCTATCATCAGTCTTCGTAAATTTGTGAATTCCAGCATTTTATCCTTTTCACAATGCGGGAGAGGAGGTCGTACCTACCGGTACAGTACCATACGCTCTCTATCGATACGGAATTGTACCAGGGAATAATATGCCTCCTGAGCTATCCCAAGAAAGCCGCCATCTCTCTCCCTCTCTCCCTCTCTCTTTTTAACCTTGGATCGTGAGATTCCTCGCTTACGGTACGGTAGTTGAAATGTCCTTCCCCATCCCGTGACAATACCCGAGACCAAGTACCGTAGCGGTAGTAGCATTCCAATAGATAAAAACGCCCAATCTGCCCACCGAATTTCTTGAGAGCCCGTCCCGCCCGTTAGCAAATGATTAGGTTATGTTTTAGTGCGGGCCGGCGGGCGGGTGTTACTCTAATAGGAAATTCTTCCCATCCCCAGTCGCCCACAGTATCGTACTGAACAGTGCTGTACAATATCGTGCCGCTCCGAGCGCTTGGAGATTTCGATCGACACTGCTTCTGTTTCTCGCCTATGATACTGCCTGTACCCCACCCTAGCAAGCGACTCTACCGGCAAACTTTCCCTTCAAAGTTACTTATCGTGCTAACACCGGTGCACCGAAGACTAGCATGATTGGACAAATATCTGAAATAGTGTGACCTCATGCAGCAGGTAGCCGTTATTGCAGATTTCCACAAATAGCGGCGAGTGAGGGTGCAAGGACTTTTCACTCTGCAAGTCAAAGTGTAATCGCATGAGTGGGGTTCGGTTGGGGTTGTTCGCTGGAGTTTATGTGCATGGTACGAATTGGGAACTATTTTGCCTACCCCCCGATTTTTCATCAGTCTTAAGGCAGAGCCTTCTGTTGCACAAGAGTTCTGTGCGGAGGGTTCTCCGTGGATTATGTAAGTTAAAGAACTACTATTTATGGCAAGCGTTGTATGGCGAAAAGACCTGCGGCCAGATAAGGGTGCCAATATTTCGTTGCTTCAGACATTTGTAAACCATGGTTCTGGGTTTATCTTTCGAATACGGGTTGGAGGCTTAGAGGCTCTTTTACTTATATATCTTTATGCCCCCTCCCTCTCTGATGGCTGAGCTCTGGGGTTTACTTTATTCAGAGATCCTCGGTGCTGGGGGATAATGTAATCTCCGGTTCAACGCCCTCCGCTAGTGCGGTATCAGCATCTCTTTGGAAGCCGAGATGCTTTCCTGGGTGACAAATGTTATGCATCCCTCGTATATTTCTAACTGCACATACCGTATCTTTCACAAAAGTCGGATTCGTGCTAAGGAGGATCTGCTCAATCACTGTTTGTATATTGCTTAAAGTGTGGCGATTTGGGGGTCTTCTTGCACTCTCGTTGGCTCGGTTGTCATTAGCTCCAATCCGACTTTTGCGAAAAGACACGGTATTCACTAGGAAATATTCCGAACATTCAACTGAAAGCGAGAGAGTAATGCGGGGGGGTGCCGCTTTTCTTTAGGGGTGTCCACAACGTGCTCCCACCCACTCTTGACAGAATAAAATCCTTTGTCTCTGGCTTAAAGAACTCGGCCTATGGGTGTAGCCTCACCATACTATGGGATTGGGGTCACTGTGCCGCTTCGGGGACTACAAATAGCATTCCATTTGAGCTACCTTCTGTGGTATTGATCTGCTGCCTTGGGACTCCCAGTCGTATTGACTCGCCCCAGCTTTGGGTTCCACAGACAGGTTAGTTCCTGGTTGCGGGAAAAGATGCACCCTAGGCTACTTACAAGGCATGCTGCATAGACAATCGCCTGTTTTCTAGCCTGTAAGGTCTGTAAGATCGTGGATATCACGCGATTGGCCGAGTACTGCCTGAAGTTCTAAACCTAAATATATTAATCTTTAGGAGGTAGTAGAGAGCTAGTGATAGATGAAGGCAGACTTTTTTTTTTGAATCTAAAAGCCCACCTTAGAGTCATTTGGTCTGTGGAAGCCAAACTTGTTCGCAATGATGGTGAGCCTAATATGCAAACAATAAGGAAAAAGTAATGGTGGCATAATTTCTTGTGGATATCAAAGAGGGGCACAAAGTGTTGGAATGCAGAAAAGTTCTCGAGTGATATGCAGTGAGCTTGCTCCTGGGTTGAACCTTGGCTACCGGTATATGGCCCGTACCTAAAGTGATTGGGTTGTACCATACACATCCTTTCGTTAAATTAGCGGAAGATCTTCAGAGTTTGGCTCTTTAGGGTAAACTTGGCGACATCGAAGCTTAAAACCCGGACTAGAGGAAGTAAAGGAATTCGGCAGAGCCACTAAAGCATCAGTTCCGAGGTGAGCAATGCCATTGCCCAAAAACACCAGTAAACCTTCTGCTTGCCAAACAACATAACTGTGATATGGTTTTGTTAGTTAAACCTACTTAGCATGCAAGATGCAACATCGAGAGTAGAACTACCGTACCATAGTCTCTGGTAGGAAAATTAAGCTGCTATTGAGATAAAGTATAGAAGGTATGCTTTTGAAATCTAATCACCGGTATGGGGGCTGTCCCTGGCTTTGTCCAAGAACCCCGAGCCTTGAAGTTCCAGTTTGATAAGATTTGTTCTGATCCTGGGTTTAGGGTCAGTTTGAAATGAAAGTACTAAGCGGGGAATGGGGAAAGGCGAGCGGGGGTATCATACCGGTAATCTGGAGAGATGGGGTTTGATACGGTAAGAGAGGTGGAAAAACTAACAGCCCATTACTAAAGCGGGGGTAAGGGAATTGAGGACCCTAGTATGCTACAATGATTTCTAAATCTAGCCTACGGATCCTGCCGTTGTCATTGCGTGGCTCATTAATCAGTGATTGGGTTGAAAATAACAAACTTAACGTATCCGACCGGGAAGTTGGCCATGACGGGGAAGTTGGCCACCTGAAGCCACCAAAAATCGTGACTTACAGCAAAATCAATTTTCTCAACTAAGTTACTCCACAACTGTAATGAGAAGAAGTAAAATAAAACAGCTGAAGCCTTACTGAGGTTCAAATAATTCATCCATGTAAAAAGAAATCCCAAAATGATTATTTCTGGATCCACCAAGTGGTGTTCAGGTTGTATATCTGAAGACAGCACAAAATTTACCATTTCTTAGCAACCTCTGTACCCTACATGCTGAATATCTGGCAGGTTATTCTCCCGTATCTTGAGAATATGTATCATATCTCAAGTAGTAAAACTCCTGGTTTGGAGGTTCAGTCTTGGGAGCTGATTTTGCTCTAGCTCTTCTTTGAACAATAGAGAATATATTGTTGGATCTCTTGCTGTCTTACTCCTACTGCAACTGAAGAAGCCCTTGGAAACTTGGAATATGAAGCCTTCATCTCTTAAAAGACTGTTTTCAGATCCCAGTTGAATGAGCTGTGAATACCACTATATTGTGCAAGTCTTGGCGCAAGATTTGTATGTGACAATCAAGTGGGAACAGGAACTCCTCTTGGTAGGCTGCAATTATTTGGTTATTCAATCTTATTTTTTTTTTAGAGACCTGGTGGTTGAGATACTTGCTGGTCAAAATCTCCATTTTCTATGTAAAATGGTGGCCAACTTCCCGGTCGGATACGTTAACAATAATCTATGCTCTCGGGAATCATTATCGACCGACGCAACAAACACCATCCACTCCTTGTCTCCCCCATAAAATCAGCCCAAGCTTTGCGAAAAAGGGGCCAAACCTGTTAATATCAACTCGAGATTCTAGCCAGAATCCGGGAGTCTAATTAGTTCCTGCATCGTTTTCGTGGGAAACTAGTTTTGGCGCTTTCTATCATGTCTAACACAGGCATGGTAATGGATGCATTCACTATACTAACTTACACGAGTACTTTTCCTCAGAAACTTCTCTTTTGTAGAGGATAAGACTTAGAGTCTTGTGCAGGAGAAGCATTACACGAGTTCTCAGGAATCAACACCCCTTTTTGGTTTGATAAAAAGGGGAGAAGGGAGTTATTGGTTATTGGGCTTTCAATAAGTTACTGTAAGTAATAATACAGTGTTGGGGTCATACTTTGACTTGAGGTTTGTGTTGGTTTTGATAGACAAATCTTTGGCTGGCCACTGGGAGCGATCCACAGTTTTTCTTCCAGCAGGTGTCGGCCTAATTTTCTACAATACTCATGTCACTATATGATTGGTTGTGTCACCTCAAGTGTCGAGTTAACAGATTACGTGATACCGGTAGTAAGGCTAAGATTTTACGATCATCCAAGGTGCAGAAATTGCGCGCTGTGTACTCGAGTAGGGGCATAAGGTTTGGATGTGCCATGTGATGTAAAAAAACCGAAAAGGGAGATATCGGCCTTTTTCCATCTTGCCTATGCTTTGTTTTTTTAGGTCCTCGATACCCTGGAGGTTTACCACTCTATAGGTTTAGAGACACTAGGTTTATACCAATCTTAATCTAGTATATGAGGGGCTGTAGAGACTACATATTCCATTGGAGGCTGCCTGCAATCAAGGCAAGGTGCCAATTCTTTTAAAGTACACCTCTAATGTGCCAGTGTTGATATCTTCACCACCAGGATCACCGGCGATCGATTCGAGCCTGGTTGATCGGATCATTGGGAGGGGATTGAAAGTGCTTGGAAGGCTGAGGTTTCTATTACCCCTAAATTTGTATATATATCTTTCATAAATTCCCATCATGAGAAAACTGGCCTCCTCCAATGAGAATAGAGTTGAGCTCAAGGACACAAAGCACCACTCGAATCAGATTAACGGTCAGCAATCGCATTGTGCAAAATGCACATCTACGGCCGCATTCGCAAAGTTCTCGTACCCTGGTTGGTACCAATACCTGGCTTGACAATAATAGATGTATTGTTATGTAGCAAAACATCAACGAGTATAAAGAATTAAATTATCTACCATTTACTATGTCCACCATTCTCTAAAATCACAGCTGCCACCCGGTCAGGCATACTATATACAAGTCTATCAAGAGCGATTTGGTCAATTGCCTCCCATTCTTCCTGCATTGCCATCCATAGCTGATCTTCAGTATGGGGTCGATGTTACACTACATCATAATATATCTGCTATTAGCCAAGCCAGGTATTGGTACCAACCAGGGTACGAGAACTTTGCGAATGTGGCTGTACCTTCCTACATTTCTTGTCTACTTTTTCCCTATTCCATCCACCCAAACCCGATTCGCCTCACCAAGTCAACTGAAACCTGGGCTCAGGTTAGCTCTCCTTGGTCATAGGTTCCGTATACTGCGGTATTCTCCGGTGGAGTTCTTTACTGTTCGGCGTTTATTACCCCTTCCATCACTCCAGATAACACGCACCCCTTTGGGTACCAAACTTGAATGTTATCACAAGCAAGTGAAATTCTCCCTTTACCATATCTATGCCCCAGTGAACACCAAGAGTTACCGAAGGCGTGTCTATGATATATGTGCCTTCATTCCAGTTTCAAATGCGTGTTCGGGATTATTGCTGGCACTCGCTGAAAAAAAAAAAAGCAATGCTGGTAGGTGGATACCGGGAGGTGGACCGGAGTTTGTGCGTTGGTTTAAGTTCTTCGCTGACTCGTACTATTTTTTTTTCTGAGTACTTGACTAGCCTAGGTGTTGCAGGGGATGAAAGATGTATGGTGTAGGAGGTATTAGCTGGAAATATGACTTAGATTTGCACTTAGATTAGAGAGGGAGTAGATGTGTTGAAGCCAATGTTCAGGCAGCACCCTTTGTGCTTGATTGGCTTAGTGATAGATTGGGAAGTATGCCTCTTAGTCCACAAGAGCGAAAGGTTTCGGCTGGTGGTTGATAGTTGTGTTTGGGTATTATGATATTAGGATGTCTTTACTTTTTGTCTATTTTTTATAGCTCCCACGCTCGATGTCATATTAGCTATCAATTAACTTTAAGTTACTTCATTATTGTCCACCTCATCCCGTAACTGCAAAGCTTAAATTGAGATGGACAGATTTTTTTTATAGAGTCTTATGATAGTAATTCTCATGATAGCTAATTTAGACCGTGAGTGAAATTTTGGCTGTCTAGAGTATCTCTAGAATTTGTCTTCGTTGCATTTGCGCATTCTACCTGTCTGAACATACGGTAACATTGGAATATTTCGATATCAAGAACCTTTGGAGCCTACGTTCCCCTTTGAAACTAGGCTATCAGACTATTAAATTTAACAATGTTCTAATGAGTTGAGTTGATTCTAGGAGGGAGATGACATTGGAAAGCGAGATGACGAGGCCTATTAAGGATACGCATAATACATACATGAATCCTCCTGTCTCCTTTCCATCTTCCTACTGCTACAACCCTACCAATGCTCTCACATCTCCGGAATCTCTACTTGTCCGTTATTCCTCGCTATCTCCCAACTCGCCCCTTTTTTTCTTTTCTCTCGTTCTGCTACAACGTTATCTATCTCTGGGTCCTCTTGTGGTAGCTGCATGAGATGAGTTTTATCACGAGGGAGCCGAGATCTTTGACGAGTGATGAGTGTTGGAAGTTGCTCGAAGGATATGGGAGGATGTCCGGCATTGTAGTTTGTTTTGAAAGACTGGAGTTGGGAGATTATGGAAGAAGGTTCTTTTGTTAGCTGCTTCCCGTTGTCATGGTGGGAATGTTGTGGGAGTGTGCGGAGGATTTTGGACATGTGTGGTGATCCATGGAAGGATCAGAGTTTCCTTATTATTATCATATACTCCTGTTATTTTAGTTAGAGATGTGATAGACAAGATATTACGAGATTTTTACCTTTACCATACTACCTTTCACTAAGTCCCACACGAATCCGCTCACTCTACATTATCCGCTGCGCTGCCGAATACCCCCTCCGAATACCTTTCCTGACAATGAGCAATGAATTTGAAATGAGCGGTATGATCTCATGTGTTTCGATGTTGAAAATGACTGCAGGGTGAGGTTTGTGTGTATTAATTCCTATGGTGAGTGTTTTCAAGAGGAGAACAGAGGGTTACAGTGCTGATATTTTGTTGGACTTGTCTAATTTAGCTTCTGTAGTTTCTCCTAAGGGGGGGCTCTGCCGCTGCCTCCCCAAAACGTGGTATTGCTACTTGACACTGTAATTGTACAGCACCCGACGCGTATGCTCAGTCATGGCAGTGATGCTCCACAGTCCGCGATGCACCTTTTGGTCGTCAAATCACCAGACAGCAAGAGGTTACCATGTTGCACCTTACAGTATCATATGGCACCACATAGGTTCAACCGTGACTGTTGTGGCTTGTCTCAGGCTGGCAAATCACGATATGTATGTCTAGGACATCCACCTCTCAAATTATGAACTCAGCCCGCCAGCCCGCGATTGCCTGCAATACAAGGTCCGGCAAGAAGTTACGGAACAGTTATTTCAAGTTAACAAGCCAAATATATCCCTGTCTGTTCCGGTTAATGGGTTCATACCCTTGTATTGGAAGATGTTAATTAACTTGATTCCCCGCATGGTATGTCTTCAAGGACAGAATAGTTCGCAAGCGATAGTCAGTGTTGACTCTTGAAGTAGGCTTATGAATCTCTGTGGATTCTGAAACCGCATTCCACGGAAATGCCCGGAGGTCTGATTTCTTGAACTCCAAGCGAAAGTAAGCCGACTGCAAGTGCATCTAGAGGTTTCCATAATCAAGACGTGGACCGGTAATAATGGATATGAGGAATCATGAGTTAGAGCGGAGGGTATCCTGGAGGAATAATTATGCTCGGCCAGATACTGGAGCCAATAATGCCACACTCAAAAGGTTCTTGGAGGCATTTTGCATGTTACTAATGCAGGCCCTTCCGTACTTGTAAGAGAGCTAGAGTGCATGCACGAGTGATGCTGGTACTCGAGTGCCTTACTTGTGTTTCATGGTAAATGTGAGGAACCAAGCGGATCGAATATCTTATTGGCCACATTCCTGCCCAATACGGAACTGCGCATCTACTGTATGAGGCTGTTACGAGGGGGGAAGATCTTATAAATGAAATGGGATTTCCGGCACTGGGCTGCAAACTGGCCAAAGCAGTGTTCCTTACCCCCCTGACCCTGGTGTTGCTAGTTTGTGTTCACAGCATAGGCTTAGACTGTCTACCACAAGCCTGCAATTCATTCCAACAAACATACTTACAGTACGAAACTTTACTACACTGGTATGCACTTGCCGCACCAATCAAGACCAGATTCACCGACGCAGAACCACGGTTGTTGGAGCTTGTTTGCTTCTTGTTTTACCTCATGTCTTGGAGGTCCGGGTGTAGTGAGTACAATGAACATTATTAAAGGGAGATGCGAAGCTACGGTCTTATTAACATAAAAATCAGAAACAAAGGCGGCCGAATGAAGGGCTAACCCACTTTCACATGCCTGAAAACCATGATATCACAATTGTCGCCATTCATGGTCTTGCTGGCCATATGGAGAGAACATGGACACACAAAACTACGAATAATATCTGGTTGAAAGACAATTTACCATTCGCCGACGACTTCAAGAATGCCAGGATATATTCCTTTGGATACGATGCGAATCTCATTGGGTCACAATCTGTAGCCACAATAGGGCAGATTGCCAACAATTTGAATCAAAGTCTCATTGATATGCAGGTATGGAAGGGATAAGCTCATCATTCGGGTGTCATCTGAATTAAAATTTTCTTAGGACACAAAACCCCTGATATTTGTTTGCCATAGTCTTGGAGGAATAATAGCAAAATCTGTGAGGATTACCTCTGGCTTCCTTTCCACAAAGTGATCAAACTAACAGGGATTGTCTTCTCATTCAGGCAATCATCCAAACAAAGCTAAAACACACCGAAGCATCCCAGAATCTATATCGACGGATACGCGGGATTGTATTTTTCGGAACACCACATCAGGGTTCCGAAGAAGCTGATTTAGGAACATTAGCGGCAAATACACTTCGAGTTGTCCCGTTTTTCCGGGTGAATAAGAAGTTAATAAAGTCCATCCAAAGGGACAAAGATGGGCTTTCCGAAATTAGCGAGAATTTTGTGAATTGCTTGAATGACGGTTATTTGTTTGTGGTTTGTTTTTATGAGACCAAAATGATGTATGACCGGCTGGTGAGTTCTGTCCCTTCACTCACGAGCGAAAATCTAACTGATAACCTCAGATTGTTGTCCAAAACTCCGCCGTTCTGACACTCCCGGCTTCCCTACAAACGCAAATAGCCAGTACGGCAAACCATAGCGAGCTAGTCAAATTCTACGACGACCAGGACCCAAGATACCAGCTGGCCTTGGGCCAGCTCCGTGATTTGAGGAGGAGAGCCCTAGGTTTAAATGCACGTGGCTTCAGGAAAGGTTAGCTTAGATAGAGAATGTCAATTTTTGTTACAAAAACTTCAGTACGAGATTAGCTGAAACCTCTAGTAAACTAGTCAACCATGGTCAAGAGAGTGAACTCCTCCGAACATTGCATGATACCAGTGGAGATTATGAAAAGTCTTTGCGTGCCCTGTTAACAAGGCGCTCTGAAAACACCAGCGAATGGATTTTGGGCGAGGACCATTTCAAAGATTGGAAAAGCCAAGAGGGTAGGAAGAAGACAGCACTGTGGTTAAAGGGTGACGTTGGTGTTGGCAAATCGATGACCCTGGCGGCATTAGTATCTCACCTGCAAAGTGAGGAAAAACTGGTCTTGTACCATTTCTGCAGCGGCGGTCAAGTAAAGCCCAACGAGGTTTTTTCCTCACTTCTTCATCAATTATTGTCGAAGGAGCGCGATCTGCTCCCTTATGTTTACTGGGAATACTTCCACGGACAATCTTTTTTCAAGAATTCCGCTCCGAAACTCGGTGATGCCCTTGCAAAAACTCTGTCTCTGACGAAGGTCAAGGCAGTGTTCATCATCCTCGATGGTTTGGACGAATGTGATGATCCTGATGACACTTTAGCCGAGGGGGCGTCCAGCCTTACTTTGCCAGACAGCAACTTTCTGAAAGTTCTGGTTTCGAGCAGGCCGGATAGGTTCAGTATAGGTGCTAAGTTGGATTCTGAATCGATCAAATTCAGAACGATAGAACTTCGGCCGTCCTTCGTGGAGCAGGATATTGATATTTATATCACTGCAGGACTCAGGGGGTTTGAGCGTTCTGTAGCTAAAGAAGATATAACCCGCGTCAGGGAGGTGGTTAAAGAGAAGGCGCAAAATAATTGGCTCCTCACTTATCTAGCGATGATGGATTTCAAGGAATGGAAAGGCAGATGCACTCCAAACACCGTTCGAAATCTCATATCCCGGTTAGAGGCCTTGGGTAATCGTTTATACGACCGATATGACAATATTTTAGACAAGATTCCACAACATGCCAAGGAAGATGCTATGAATTTATTCAAATGGTTGATAATTGCAGGAAGGCCACTGAGCGTCAAGGAAGCAAGCATAGCATTGGGACTTAACAGGACTCATTCTTCCCTTGGCGCGTTACAGAGCGATATCGATAGGGACATGGGGGCAGACAAACTCAGGAAACTGTGCGGGCCATTGATTCATGTTGACGAATCTATTGGCAGAGTCACTCTTCTCCACTATTCGGTGAAAGAGTACCTGATAGATGCCACTCGACCCGATAATAAGTGGAGAATCACGCTCCAGGATGCACTGAAACAAACTACGAGGGATTGTATAACATTTCTCAGTTTCAACGAGTTTTCAAGTTCCGTCCTACATCCCAAGGATCATTTCCGCCCCTATACCTATGACCCCGATACCTATGACATAGTTCCTCACCCAGATAACCCATACGAAAACGATCATTGTTTACTCCGCAATTTGCCGTTCTTGAAGTATGCTGTGACGCAGTGGGTTAACCACTTCA
Organism: Choiromyces venosus 120613-1; assembly: GCA_003788595.2. Classification (NCBI taxonomy): domain Eukaryota; kingdom Fungi; phylum Ascomycota; class Pezizomycetes; order Pezizales; family Tuberaceae; genus Choiromyces; species Choiromyces venosus. Next base: position 755,012 of record ML120361.1, read on the forward strand.
AAGCGTGTCAGGAGGCATTGCTAAAAGATCCCGACTGCCGACGGATTCTGACAGCCTTTTTGATTGAGAAAGAGAAGAACGTGGAGTTGTTCTTTCGTCTTTACCAATATTTCGGAAATACCCGATCTTCCCCGGAAGCTGCTTCCCCTCTGCACGTAGTGTGCTACTTTGGACTGGAGGCATTAGTTCCTTTTTTCACACAAACCAGTGCCCCGAAGAGCCAAGATCCGACCACAGCTAAGAAAAGGTGCAGCCCACTCGAGATGGGTGCACTCGGGGGTCATAGAGGAGTAATAGAACAGCTCCTGAAGTTGCCACAGCACGCGCATGACAATAGAGACGTTAAAAATGCCCTTAGTGTTGCGGTGGATTGCGGTCACATGGCTGTAGTGGAGTGTTTGCTTCAACATTTCCCGCCCTCTGATTCACTAAGCCCCCTATTGGAATCTGCCTCTGCGGGTGGTCACACTGATATTGCGGAACTTCTCCTTAAAAAGGGCGCCGATGTTAACCAAGGGGGAAAATACAGTTGCCCTCTAGAAGCAGCAGCGTACCATGGGCATCTGGATATGGTAAGAATGCTTATTAGATGGAAGGCTGATATCAATCGTTTCCAAGCCTCTTCTGCTCATGGATACGGATCCGCACTGTATGCTGCAGCAGCCGAAGACCACCTAGGGATTGTTGAAGAGCTTTTAGAGAATGGAGTTGACGTGAATCGGATTTGCGGAGTGCATGGAACAGCTCTACAAGCCGCTGCATACGCTGGGAGTATGGGAGTGGTCAAGAGGCTGCTGGATGCGAAGGCGATCAATTACCGGTGTGGACAATATGGAGGTGCGCTGCAAGCAGCGCTTCATGTCGGACAAGATGATATTGTAAGAGTTCTGGAGGACGCGGGCTACAGCCCATTCGATCGGCGGCCGGTAGAGCAATCTGCAACACTAGACGACCACGCCATTCAGGGATTGAATGTATTTGAGAAAGAAATCGAACTAGGTCGCATTGATGGTGCACACCGGCGAGCAGGAAGGATAATTCGAAATATAAGTTCCGCCATAGAACGTAAAAATTCACGGTGTCTAGGTTTTCTTCTTGCCGTTGGAGTAGAAGCGTTCGAGGTTGCCGTCAAGTCCGGAAATGAAAATTTTCTCGAGTTCCTTACCAAAACTGGAATGATGCTATTAAAAAAGACAGTCGTACCCAAGCCCTCTGATGAAACGGTACAACTATCCCGCGCATGGGCGAAGGCTCTACTATGGACAGTGGGGGAAGGAGACCGTCCCAATATCGCTCGCCGAATGCTAGAACTCTGCGTCGGGGATTTCCAAGGCCTGGTTGACGAAGGCAGGAATCAAGACGCCGAGGAGCTTGTATACGCCGCGATCGAAATCCTTCTCGCAACAACCGAAATTGAAAACCCGAAACTTATCGGCATCTTCCTGGACGTTTTTATCGCCGCTCTTGAAAAGTTGATGGACGGGCGATTTGAAAAACGCACTCTTGAAATTATAGATGAATACGCAACAAAGTTTAGGGATGCTCTTATACGGAATAATTCCACAAAAGATCGTGCGAGGGCGAGAGTCTTAGCCATCGCCGGATCACTTGCACTTCGGAACGCAGTGGAGAACCAAAAGGTTAAGGTTACGCAGCATCTTACAAAGATGTATAAAGAGATACTCCAATGGATAGTCGAGAGCGGCCAAGCAACAGATCTCCTCATCCAACTTGGATCCTACGTCGACAACCAAACGTCCCCAGCGACGGAAATATGTTTAATGCAAGAAGCATTACTTGTGGTCACATGTCTACTACAGATGGAAACTGAGGATCAGAATTGGAGGAAGATATTCAGAGGGCTCGTCTCAGGCATATTAATCCAGATTCTCACGGCGGCAGAAACTATACGCAAGTTGGACGCTGTGGAGGCTCACGTGGAGTTATGGGCGAAAGGGATTGTTCGGGCTAGGCCAGGCGGAAGTATCAAAGAACACATCCGGTTTGTCTTTGAGGTAACGAGGGATGAAAGTACTCCTCCGCCTTCCGAGAGGTTGAGAGTGTCATTGGAGAGGATTATTATAAGAATCAATGGGATATCTAAGGTAGGTGGTTGCGGAGGAATCTATCGGGAGTTGGGCTAACGGGTGATATATAGGTCGATGCCTGAAGAGCTTTTCCAAAAGAGGGTTTTTTTCGGAAAGCATATCTACCGGGACCTGCGTTTGCACTACCCTAGTGGAAAATTTCAACTTGGAGCTGGGGCTGCGAAGTTTGGGGAAGGATTTTTGAGGTAGTATGTTAAATTGGGTTATATTAGGAGCTATGGAGTTGGTGTTATAACTGGGATTTACTAGGATATCCATCCAATGCTTTGTGATTTTAGACTACATGTGATTTAAAAGCAATTATATAGAGATTTGGTGTATCTTTCTTAAGGAGTTTATATATCATATTTAACTTTGGCAGATAGAGCGATAAAGAGATTGTAAATCGCTTGGCCGTTTTACTGCATCCCCAAATGATTTTTTATACACAGTAATTCCGGGCCATATCCCGGACTACACAGGCAATTGCGCGAAAAAGGGTTTTCTCAGAATACCTACCTCAACCCCCACCACCAGCTTGAGATATCATACCAAGAAGTGCGGGAGAACGCAAGGCACCCCACAGCGACACCCGCAACCGGAGCAACACAAAGGAAAACGTCAGCAGCATGCTCACCGCACATTGTACTATACTACGAGTATGATACAATCCAACAAACCCCGCGTGTGATATGACATGGCCGTCTACAAGTAGCTCAGGGTTAGGTTTTTTTTCTTTCCAAGCCAGCATGCAGTTCAGCTCCGAAGCATCACATCAGATCACAGAATCACAGCCAATCACTCTTCAACAAAACCACTCACAATTTCCTCGTGCGGCTTGGTATCCACAAAAACGCCAGAACCGACATTGCTCTCTCTCATGGAACTCTCCTCTTGATGCAATTGATTCTCTTTTTAGCTCTGCTTAAAAAGTTATGAGATCTCATCGCCTAATGTTAACGAGCAACTTTTGTTAAAAAAGCCGCAAAGCTCTCCCAACTTCCGGATTCGGTATTTGTTGGTTGATACTTTTGCCGAGGGGAGGGGATTTCAGCCGGTGGTGAGGGTTGTACAAGTAGCGATTCTGGACTCGTAGAGGAGGTGAGTACAGTAAGTGAGCTGTGTATGTACAGTACAATACGCAGCTCGGCATAGTGTGGGTTAAGTCAGGTTAGTAGGATACAGCAGAGTACTAAAACCCTTACGAACCCCCCCTCCCCCGAATCCACCAAGGGAGTCACTCCGATACCTCACTCTTACAACATCAACATCAGTCCAAACAAACCAACGATACATTTCTCCCCAGGAATCCTAATAACCACCCTCCCCTCCTAACCCTAACCACCGCCCTACCAAACAACCCCATGCAAAACAATGAGCAAAAGACCAAAATATCCCTGCGCATCGAAGGCCCCACAAGCACCATCTTCGAAGGCACAATCCGCACATCCGGACACGAAGTAACCACCGACTCAGGAGGAACACACATGTGCGACGGCAGAAACAACAACGCGAATCCAACACCCGGCGGAACAATTACTACTGCGATAGACGACGCAGTGCACACCTGAGACGGGACATGGTGCGAGAAGTTCCAGGACTACTTAATCACGTCCATCGAAGGCTTTGCGCAGACGAGAACGGAGTCCTGGGGATTGCTGGTGGGGTATCAGCTTACGAAGGTTGGTGGTTGTCGGTATAAAGTTTCCACGGACGACGACGTGCTTGTTGCGTATAATGCTTTGGGGGTTAGCGCGTTTTTGAAGGCTAGTGTCAGTTCTGAATCTGTGAGGCGTGGGGAAGAGGTGGTTGTCACTGTGGTCGATGGCAAGAATGGATCGCCGGTTGAGGGCGCGGAGGTGCTGGGGAAGACGACGGGGTCTGATGGGAAGGTTACCATCAAGTTTTTTATGGGGTTGAGGGGGTGAGGAGGTTTAAGGCTACGAAGGCGGGGACTGTCAGGTCTAATCAGGTGCAGGTTCGAGTTAGGGATGATTAATTTTGGAAGGGTGAGTTTTTGCGGGGGTTTGGAGATTGGAGATTTGGGCGAGTGATTGGTGGTGCTTGTATTGATTCTTAATTGGATAGGTTAACGACGAGTGAGATATATTGATTCATTACTGTAGTTGTAGTCGTGAGGTTGAGACCAGGTTCCACCACCTATTATAATCCGAATAGTAATCATTCATAACAACATCTATTCGTATGATTTCCGAATCAATCACGAACGAAATTGCAGCAATAGAACACAATCGCTTTGTATCACAGTAACAAAAAAAAAAAAGGCCTGACCAGTATCGATTATTAGTTGTCACCAACATGCTAGCAACCGTCAATTACACTCCCAAAATAGCAACTAAAACACTCCACAAACAAGGATCCACGCACATACCGTACTGTTCCCTTTGTTGGTAATTTACGGTATGAACCCGCATCTTTATCATATTGTGTGGTAACCCCGGCAGGGTGCGATACGATAAGTCATTCCCCAAGGCAACATCGTCTTGTTATGAATACCGATGGAACCCCCTCGACTTTCTCCCCTTCTTCTCTTTCGGAGGATTTTCGTTTAATTCTTCGCGCTTGCTCGCAAATTCTTAACCTCTCCCCCTTCTCCCCTTTTATTTTTCTTCGTCTTCGAATAAATTACTCACCCAGTGGATAAGAGTGAAAGAAAGATGTCTCCCAACAACTCAATGGAAAAGTCCGGACTGTTACCGGAAGGAATAGATTCGGAGGAGGTGGAGGAGGAGGGTGGTGGTGAAAGTTTTTCCGATAAGCTCGATTCGTCTAGGCCCGGTGGGAAGAGGGGGGCGATTTCGTTTTTGACGATGTTTGCCGTGATGTTGTTAGCCTACGCTTATCATGCTTCGGGTGGGCATTATAGGCCGATATTCTGTGGTAGGTCGGTGAAGAGGGATTATGGCTGGGGGGATGTATGTTCTCCCCCCTTGTTTCTACTATGGGATTGACAACTTTGAAGGTAGGGAGGGAGTGAATTGACAAGCGAGCGATGATAGATCACGCCGACCAAAGACGTTAAATTATACCCTTGCTTCAACGGCTTTAAATGTGCTCGTCTCGCTGTACCACTAGACTACAATAACCCCTCTCCAAACCATACTGCTGCTATTGCCGTTACGGTTCTCGAAGCTACGGATACTAGTAAACCCTATGGTGGGCCCATTCTCATTAACCCTGGAGGTCCCGGTGGCTCGGGGGTATTAATACTCCTGAGCGTTGGCCATTTACTCCAACAGGTCATCGGCAGACACTACTCCATCGTCGGCTTCGATCCCCGCGGCGTGAATAATACGACTCCCACATTCTCCTGCTTCGAGGATGCGCTGCAGAGGAAGGTTTTTGCGGGAAAGGATGATGGAAAAGTTCTTGCTGGTGGGAGTGAAGTTGCCGAGGCCTACTCCCGGTTTAAAGCGCTTTCTGAGAGTTGTGGAACGGTGGCTGGGGAGGATCAGGGCGCGTATGTGAATACTGCGTCGGTGGCTAGGGATATGCTGGAGATTTCGGAGGGGCTTTGGGGTTTGAGTGGGGTTAGTGGAAGAGGGTTGCAGTATTGGGGTTTTAGTTATGGAAGTATACTTGGGAGTACGTTTGCTGCGATGTTTCCGGAGAGGGTTGAGAGGATTGTCCTTGATGGTATTTACTTCTACACTATTTTGTTATGCGAGGAGGGGGGGTGGGGCTAATTGGGATGAATAGGTATCTGCGATGCGGAAGACTACTACTCTGCGGCCTGGAAAGCAAATCTCCAAGATACGGACAAAGTCCTCGCTAGCTTCTCGACATACTGCTCCCAGGCTGGCCCACTAAGATGCGCTTTCCAAACTGGCTCGACACCCGAGGACATTACTATCCGTCTACACAACCTCCTCCAAAAGCTCTCGGTGGAGCCACTTCCCATCCCCTCCTCCCAATCTACCACCGGCACTCCAGAAATAATTACAGAATCGGATGTTCGCAACCTCCTTTTTGTCTCCCTCTACTCACCGCTAGCTTTATTCCCAATAGTTGCCCAGATCCTCGCTGGACTCGAAGCCGGGGACGGGAGGGCATACCTGATAATCGCCCGCGAGGGCTTCAAATGCGACTGCCCCGGTGGCCCGAGAATGCCAAATACCGGGGCCGAAGCAGGCCTTGCAATTGCATGTTCCGACGGCGCACCGGTACCCGACGATAGAGCAGCGTTTGACGAGTATCTAAAAGATTTGACCTCGCAGACGGAGACGTTCGGAGGCGTGTGGGCGAGGATTAGACTTGGCTGTATTAATTGGAAATTCCGTCCTAAGGGATTGACATTCTCGGGGCCGTACAGTGGGAATACTAGCAATCCAATGTTGTTTGTAGGGAATAGTAGGGATCCGGTTACTCCGCTTGCGAAGTATCTACCCCTTCCCCTCTCCTTTTCTACCTTTTTAGTGCTAATCAGTAAATATTAGTGCGTATACTGTGTCCAAAGGTTTCGCCGGCTCAGCCGTGTTAGAGCAAAACTCTGAAGGACATTGCTCAATCTCTGCACCATCGCTGTGTACAGCAAAGTACGTCCGTAGGTATTTTGAAACCGGAGAATTACCCCCTGCCGGAACGATTTGTGAAGCGGATCTGAAGCCATTTATCGGCGCGGGTGACATTGCAACACCGATGAGTGCCGAGGACAAAGAGTTGTTAAAAGTATTGGAGAAGTTGGCGATGGAGATGAAGCCGAGATCCATGTTCGGCATTTAACGTTGGTTGAATGAATTGTAGACTAAACAGAGCGAGCGAGAGAGAGAGAGAATAAATGATACCCAATTCCCATCCAAACTACGGTACTATATGTTATGCCAGTTCCCGTGATATTCATAATTAAACGGATTAAATCTCAATTAAATCAACCAAACCCCAGATTTTCCCTTCTTCCCTTCCCCTCCCTTCCTTCCCTTCCTTCCCTTCCGCACCCTAGATTACAGTATCCCTACCTTGCAATGCCAAGACTCATGAGCTCCCCACCAAAGAACAGAAGAGAAAGAGAAAGCTCCTTTGGAGGTTGATTAATCCGAGCGATAAGCCACACCCGAACAACAGCCGTGACAAACCACCACCACCGCCCACCGCCAAGACAACCAGCCAACCAGCAAGCAAGCCTTCCCTTCCAACCAGCGGGGCTCTTTCATTCTTTCTCCTGCTTGTCTTGTCAAAAACATGCGAAGCACCCTGTACCGTACCGTACCGCATACACAGCACAAGTAGCTAATCAAGCTTACATACCCTCCCAATAATATTTTAACAAACCCCACCTTGACAACTCACTCACTCACTCACCTACTCTACTCGACTTATTCCCTTACTCACTCAATCAATCACTCACTCATTTCCCCACACGATACGATAGCGATCACGATACGAAAGATAGATTGATAGATAGGAATCAACAATGCTATCCCGCACGGCCCGCGTTGCACACCCACGTTTCACCCGCTCCATTCGTGTCTGGGGGAAGCGGTGGGAGACTGAAATTCGGGATGGGAAGAGGATGGACAGGAGGAGTAACTACGTGCCTGGGAGGGGGTGGGTTGTTGACCGTACTGATGTTAGTTCTCCTGCTTCTCCTTCTATCATTTATATATATTGTTTGAGTTTGTGAGACAAGGTTTTTTTTTAACAAAAGCTACGGTGTATAGGAGGATGAATATGATGGTGGGGAAATCGACTTGATCACCTTGAGACGTGTACCCAGGGTTCAGAATAGCCGGGATCCGGACGGGGATAGGACGATGGGAGAAGACGATGGGAGGAATACTGGGTTCTTGGAGGGATTCCTGCAAGATCCTTCTTCCTCTCCCTCTTCCTCTTACGGTTCTAAAAGTGCTGTCCCTCCGCAGAAAATGTCGGCTTCGCCGTCCGGTGTTGCGGCTGCTACCCCTACCTATCCCGATCCCGAGCAGGTTCCTCCTCCACTACCTCCTCGGCCGACACAGCCCCTGCCACCATCGCCACGTGACAAGTCCGAGTCGAGTTCCTCGGAATCCGACTCCGACTCTGATGTTGACATACTCATCCCCAGTGATGTTAGATCCTCGGCCGGCCGTTCGGCAAAGAACAAGTACGAGGTTGAGATTGAGAGAGAACGGAGGATGAGGAGGGAGGCTATGATCCTGGAGTGGGAGAAGCTCCGTGAGCAGGAGGAAGAGGAGGAGAGTGCCATGCATGATATCCGTGCATACAAAATTATGCGGGCACAGAAGGAGGCTCAGAAGCGGGAGGCTGAAAGGCGGGAGATTGAGAAGCGGGAGGCGGAGAGGAGGGAGGCTGAAAAGTTGGAGATGCGGAAAAGGGAGGAAGAGAGGCGGGAGGAACGCCGACCAGAGAATCAAAAATCTATCGAAATCGAGATGGAGATGGAACGTGAGAGGATTCTCCGAGAAGCCAAGATGAAGGCTGAGAAAGAGTCAATCCCTGCTAGAGAAAATAAAGAGTGGGACTGGTCTGGCACGGATACCCCCACCGCCGAAGATATATACAAGACCTCGCAGTACCCTCCTACACAAAAGTATTTTGCCCTAACGCGAAATCCATCTACCAATGACTTTAACTTTACCCCTCTGCCGCTAGCCCTATCTCCCACCTCGCCCGAACAGACTACCCCGATAAAAGTGCTCGAGAACATGCAGTCCCCGGAGAAGTTTATCGCTTACTGGGGTGTGGTTCAGAGGTTGGGATTTGAGATCGTAGCGGGGGAAGGAGAGTGCGTCGTTGTTCGTGCCTCGGCTGAGAACGCAAATGACAAGATGCAGAGCATCCTCCAAGAGATTGAAGGGATGCGGGAGTTCGAGACTAAGCCTGTCCTCGAAGAAGTGGTAGCTGCACCGCCGAAGGGGTTCGATGCCATTGCGGCAGATATTGCGAGCAAAATTGGCCTCGGTGGGAAACCTTCTTCGGTAGTTGAAGAACCGCCAAATGTAGCTGAAGAGCCACCGAAGGTGTTCGAGGAATTCTCCAGTATCGTTGGGGAGGCTAGTAAGCCTGTTGAGAAGGAACCCGAGCCAGTCGAGCAGGAGGTGGTCAAACCGGTTGAGGAGATCATTGAAGCGCAAGCAGAAGAATCAGCTGAAGCTCATGAACCTGTGGTCCCGAAGGAGAACCTCGAGTCTAAACCCTTAGATGCTAAGCCATGGGATCAAATCGTTGAGGACGCAAAATCTCCCGAGGTGGTTGAAGAGAAGTCCGAGCCAGCCCCAGTATATGAGGAAATCATCGTCACACCGCCAATGAAGGCAGCAGCCGAAGAGCCCATAGAAATAGAAACGAACAAAGCCTGGCAAGACAAGTACCAATTCTCCGAGAAGCCCGAAACGACCGTTCAAGAGCCCGTCGAGGAGACGATAATCCTCACCGAAGCTCCAAAACCCGTAGAAGAGAAAGAAGTCCCGAAAGCAGAGGAGCCAGCAAAAACAACAACAAAAGAGTGGGAAACCACCACTAATCCTTGGACCTTTGTCGAAGAGTCAACCCCCACACCACCGCCACAACCTTCCTCCCCAGCAGCAGTAACAGCAGAAACGATCCTCCAGCCATCACTCTCCCCAGCAGAAGAGGTCGCGCGCGAGAACTGGGAGAAGAAACGTGGTTCCCTCCCACCTTCACCTTCAACCGAAGACCTCCCCGTCGCAAAACCAGCGCTGGAAAAGTCCACGGAGGTGCCAGGCGTTCAGCAGCAGCAGCAGCAGGGTAAATCAAAACACTCCGGCAAAAAGCCCCGAAGAAAGATTTTCTGGATGAGTATTTGGCTGGCAGGAGTTACCGGGGGTACATCTTATTTGTTGGAGGAGTATTGTTGAGGGGGACTTTTTTGCGTCTTGGTTTTTTGTTTTGCATGATTAGGTATTGATGGTGGTGTATTGTATTCTGCTTGCTTGTATTTCTTATTGGTTTTTTTGGGCGGGTTGAGTGGTGGGTTCATCTCTGCTCTATGCTGGTTTGATGTTGTGGTGCTGGGGGGGGGAGTACATATGCTTGTAGGGATTGAATTGGATTGATTCATGGATTGTCACTCGTGTTTTGTTTTGTTTTTTTTGTTTTTGTTTCGTGTGGTGCTGTATGTGAAGTGATACTATAAGAAGTCAATTGAATCACGAATTTAAAACTGTTTATAATTTTTGCGCTTGGTATATCTCTTTCTCTATTACTTTCTTGCTTTCGGAGAAGAGCGGAGAATTGGAGGGGGGGGGGGTGTGAATACCGTTTTGACAGTTTGAGTTGGCTGTGACCTTAACCTTGTGATTGTATTACTCTATTATGCAAACACGAACCTAAGCCTGGAGTTTAAAAGATTGCAGAAGAAAAAAAAAAAAAATAACATCAATTGTCTGTTCACAGCGGGTAGAAGTTGTTCAGGATGAATTAGCAGTATCATAAGTTAGTGAATGTGTATATAGGTGGGGGTAGACTTATCCCACTTTACTACTCCCGGATTAGTATAAGATGGCTCCGATGATCACCCGAGTTACTTGCAGCCTCTGTTTTTCATCACATACAAAAAAGAGGTTGAAAAGAAGGCAGGGCACAGCACAGCACAGCACAGGGAGTAAATCGATCGATTGATTGAATCCCCTCTCCCTCCCTCTCCGTAATACATAAAATATCTCTATCTTGATAGCAAGTAATTTCCAAGTTGACAGCAGGGAAACTAAAAAAATGGAAGTCCTCCACATAATCTCTTCTTAATACCCCCCCCCCCCCTTTTCCCATCGTCGCACAAACTCCCACTTACCCCAACCATCAAACATCACGACGCAACTCCAATCTCTTCCTCTTCCTCCCCGTCCAACGGTCTAAAAACTTGCACCCCCCTGTCCACCACCACCACCGCCTCAACATACCTTCCGCGCCTGAGACGGACCTCGCGCACACCCTCTTCAGCCGGCCGCGCCAGCGTCTCGAATCGTCGGATTAATTCGCGGATGGAGGGTGCAGTGGCGATTTTTATGACGGGCTTTTTTTGCTCTTTGGGTGCGCGAGGGGGTGGTGGTGGGAGACTGTGAGAGTGAGAGTGGGGATGTGGGTGTTGTTGTGAGGGAGTTTGAAAGTGAGGGGAGGGGTGGGGAGGAGGAGTAGATTGGAGTTGGGGAGGAGGGGGAGGAGGAGGATGTGGGGGGGTGGGACATTTTGGATATGTTGTTGATGGGGGGTAGAGAAGAGGAGTGGGGGGGAAGGGAAGGGTGAGGGTGAGAGGGGGGGATATGTTGCGCCCTGCAGCGAAGAGGGAAAGTGTAGGGTCGTAGCGGGAAGGGTTGATTCTGGCCAACTAACTAGTCTTTAGTAAATTACGTTGCGTCACAATGTTAGAAACAAGCCTCGGTATCGTAAGTATGAAGTTCAAAGTGTAGCTAATAGCTAGCTTGCCTCCTTGGCTCTATTCACTATAAATGCGTTGAAGTCTGGGAGACAAACACCAGCGGCACCAAATATCACTCGGAAATCGACTCCCCGTAAGCCGCAGTTTATGCTGTACTGTGCCTGTCGGGAGTCAGGACGAGGGGCCGTGAGCACTCGGCAAAGCACCGGGTTGTTGCTCAGGTGAATACTTCCGTTAGCTGGGATAGGGGTTTATGCCTCGTTGAGTGCTTACTCGTCTACCTTCTCTCGGCCACGGGGGTGGAAGAAAGTGTGGGGATTGGTTAGTTTGAGAATGAAGAGCCAGGATCAGCGGGAAGTGGGGGAATGTTAACAGTTTCCGCAGCCGCCTCTCGGACTCTCGGTATTCTTGGCTGGATCATAGGATGGAGTGTGCCTATGCGTAGGTTAGTGCATGGCATCCGTCGTTAGTCTTGACCAGGTAGTTTGTGTTGGGGGGGGGGGTCTTGATGCCTTGCGATTTCAGTTGATACCGAATCCCACAGCATCCGAGCGTTTAAGCTACTATGAGACCAAACCAGCTTGCAGATCAGCCGTTGTCGAAAAGCGGGAAAAGATTATCATTGATCACTGGGTACAAAGTGATTGGTTCTGATTCCTGCCCTTTCCCGAGGGTTCGGGTATGAACGGTCCTAAAGATGTTTTCTCCCATTGTATAACGCGGGAATAGGAAAAGGGGTGTGAAATCGATAGTCAAGATTGAGCTTTGCCGGCTCCATGGGGGAGATTCTGAAATATTGTGGATATCGCCCAGGGATAAGGTTGGTTGGTTAGTTATTTCTGTGTATTTTGGTTTTTGGCGAGTGGGTAGGATCTTGATCTCCCGGATAAGTTGGAATTTAATCGAACACAGAGGTTGCTCATGTTATTTTCTGGTACGTTTCATGGTAGTAAACACCGGACGCATCCCCATCCATAATGATATTATCTGGACGTTGAGTAATTGAGAATGTCATAGTGAGAATGTCATAGTTGTTCAGGACACATATTAATTTGTTTGTTCCTGGGGGTTTTTTTTTATTGATTGATTTGATTTTTTAGATCCTTTCGAGGGAGTGATTATTAGACACAAGTCGACTTTATCCAGAATCATAGAGTACCCGAAAGCGGATCTACTCTGCTGTGTGCAAGGTTCTCTGCGACAGAAGGTTACGGAGTATTCCGATTTGAGCGGGAAGAGAGATTGAACTTGAAGAAGTTAGATCATGGTAGTAGTGGCAGTAGTGAACCGCAGGGGTCCTTTTGGAGAATAGAAAAAGGATATTTTACATGCTTTGTGCATGGGTGGTGAAGGGTTTGTCCTGAGTTTATTTGTGTGAGCAGGTGGATATCCCGTCTGCTTGGTTGGTTGGTTGATTCTTTTTGTGTGAAGACTGAGATTATCAAATTTTCGTGATTGACCTTTGAACCGTTAAAAAAAGGCATTTATTTGACCCGCTAGGAGTATCTTAGCGTCTTAGCGTAAGGCTTTCTGGCAGATATTGCCCCTTGAGAAATTTTGGTTGTATTCAGTGATTTTCGGTGAAGTTTTTTTTTTTTTCATTTTTCAGTTAAAGTTTTGTGAATACTATCATTGTAGGCCCGGTGAAAGTGAGCCCTGCTGTTTAAATAATAGTTAGTTTTCGTGTGAAAAGTTTATTATGGTCGTAATGTTGTGTTGAGCGGCTGCTGATATGATATCCGGGTGTGAAGCAACTGCGAGTTTTTGAATATCGTTGTATGATTCCTCCTGGAGAGTTGGTGTGAATTTATGTGCTCCAGTGTGTGCATACAGGTTTAACTAAACCTTGCGTTACGGTATACTCGTTGGTAGACACGGTATTGATGGTATAGGGATGTTTTCCAAAGCTTTGTTTCGCTCAGGAGAATATGCAGGGGGTTCAAGTAATTATGATTACCCAGGGCTGACATTAAAGTTGCGATGAATTATTTCTTTAGATGCCTTGGCTGGTGGTGCTAGTTGAGAATGATATGTCGTGCTCTTTAACTATTGTACAGCGGTTATTCCACCATCAATTTAGTTGGTTCCTGAATCATAGTTTTAGCCCTGGGCACCAAAGTATTAAAAGATTGCCCAGGTATGATAACTTCTAAAATAAAGAGCGTATGCGTATGAAGAAAAAGAGGAGCCAAAATGTGATATTGAGAGCGATCCGCAAGTATCTTTGTCCTGAGAACTCGATGGGAGGCCATGATGAATTGCTGCTTCTGGAATCGTGTAATTTTCCGCATGGATCATGATCCCACAATACCGTATTCACTCTTGCGATTCGCCATCTCCGCAAGGCCTCTGATCTCCGGATTCAGAGACAAATGCTCCTGAGAAGGATTAGTACTTTCCTCTCACAGTATAACATGGATCGTTTAGATGTGTTGGATCTCATTAACTGGTTTTCGTAATTCTGTCAACTTGCTAAACTAAACCTATTGTGTCTAAATGCTGCGATCCGAGGCCTGGCGGAGATGGCGAATCACAAGAGTAAATACGGTACTTCGATAGTGCGCAAGCTGATTAACCTGGATACTCCAGGGGCTTTATAAACCACCAAATTCTCAATCATTCATTCCACCATGTTTTTTGATCTATCGAGGCACCATTACGCACTGGTAGCATGCAGTTTGGCACCCTAGCCAACTGGCCACCCTAACGCCAGTTATTTTACGACACAAGCCATCGGAGATTGGGGCACACCTAGCTTGTAAGGAGGTATCATAGCCACAGTAATGCATTTTTGATAGAAAAACTATCACAAAAAATGCTACCCCATTATCTGGTGATACTGGAAATGGCGCTAACACGAAAGATCAGCATGTGGCATAATTTTGAGGGGGTGGCAAAGTAAGGGAATATAAAAAAAATAGCGAGTGATCATTCATGTTGGTGAAGTACAGAGTATTTTCAGTTATTTTTTTGTTTTTTTATGCTTTTCTATTTACCAGGCTACCAATGCACATGATCAGCAGTCTATTCCCTATCTACAAATTCGATTCCAAGATCCTCTATTTCTCTATCGATTGGCAGTCCTGTCTCTTGACCTACTATAGTGTGCTCATGATGCCTTCAATCACCTGTCTCAAGAAGTGAAAGGTCAATCCCTTTCACAGAAAGTTCTCCATCTGAGGATCCATCAATAGTAAGTGTAAGACCCAATTTGTGAAAGGTTTCAACAATGAGTTCCTGATGCTTCAGGCAAAATTGATCCCATACTTGACCAACTACCTGTGTAACAAGAACCCAACACTTGGCAATTGCAGAAGTGTTTGATTTCTGAATCTCCTGCAGACTCTGATGATGTGTATCCTCATACTGATCAAGTAACTCCTCAAGGATGTCACAAAGCATGCTTTTGAAAGGCTTGGTTATAGAAAGATTGAGTGGTTGCACTAACATAGTTCATCCAGGAGGAATCAATGAAGGAATAATATCATGTGATCATAGTGTAGTTAAAACACTCTCTGTAGAATGAAATTTTGCAATATCTAGTATAAGTAAGTATGGTCCAGAGGGGAGTACTAGAACTGGAAGGTTATTGATCCAGTCAATTAGAAGCTCAGAGTTGGCATAGGTAGTCTCATTCCAATGGACCTCAACTCTACTATCATATCGTGTTATTTCTTCCTTCCATTTCCACAAATAGAATTGACTTTTTCAGCCTTTGTAATTTTCCTTCCCTTTAAATATTATGAGGAGCTGAACTTGAGGCTTGCCACTACTAAATATGATTAAGACAAGAGTAGTTTGCCTCTTGTCCTACCTGCTATTTGTTACCTTGACTTGGATAGAGTGGCTGCCTTTATCAGCATATGTTTAGCTATCAAAGAGTGCAAATAGTAATAACATCTTGTCAACATTACAAATACTATCCAGCAAGAATTACCCAACAACCCACTGCTTATCAGAACTGAAGGGGTGGAGCTGGGGGTTGTGGCAGTTGAATCTTAGCCATGAAAGAATGCTCTGAAGATAGTTCTCAGGAATTCTTTGTGACTTGTTTGTAGTAAACTAAAGTGTGATCAAGTACCTTCCTAAAAATCGAAAAACCTACCATCAGAGAAGTGAAAGTCCTGTGGATTGCCCAAAAGGTAACACTGAGAGTACAAATCTCAGACTTGCTGAACAAGCCAGTTTTGCAGAACTGCTTTACATTCTTTGCAACAACATTTATGGTACTTTTTGTACAAGTGAGCTTCGAGTTCTGACCATCAATAATGAACTAGAGGAGACTGCAATTTCTATGAGGCCTTTTCACTCAAGATAATTTGGTCCTGATTAACCCTCCAATTGTGAAGAGTGGTTATCAGAACCAAATATCTTGCTGCTACCTCTTGAAGAAATGGAGCCCTTAAGGTTCCTGGACTGGGCTCAGTTACTGACTGTGGAATCCAGTGATGAAACCACCATTGGAGTACAGTGATCTTGAATCCTCATGAATATGAGCACTGGATTTGATATTGCTATCTTCCAAATATTTTTGTCGAATGCTTGGGAATTACTTTTAACTGGTATCCAGGTTTTAAAGTACTCCTCAGTTGGCCAGAGCTTGACTGCAATGGATGCAATACTGTACTTAGATCAGTTGATTGTGAGGGGTTTAAAAGTAATTCAATATCCATGATGCTGATTGATTGCAGAGCACTCTATTTTCTACTCCTTCAGAGACTCTATAAATATAGAATGAATCAGTCTTTTAACTCTCCCTTCATCTGGTCAGGCAGAGTTGAATGACTGATTCATTTGTGTTTAATTTTATGTATTTGTTATATCCTGGGAGTTCACAGGTTTGAGATTTGCCTTGTTATTGTAAAGCCTTGGGTGTTGAGAGCTGTCGTTGCCAGAAAGTTGAGTCACTTCTCAGCACAGCTGAATCTTGACAGTGGCACATTGGTGGCAACTTGCTTTTTTAACTAATTTAGTAATAGCGCCATTTCCAGTATCACCAGATAATGCGGTATTACCGTCAGCATACGGTAAATTTAACTAGAAGAATGTAACTAACCCGCCGTAACCAACTGCGCTCTCTTCACGTCCTAGGTAATTGGTGAACTACAAGTACGGTGTCATGTCAACTTCAGCTAGAATAGTAACAAAAGGTTAAACCCCCACCCTTCACGAACCGCATGCAAGCCCTTACCGGTAAGCAGAAGTATGCAGGATCACATCCGGGTCGCTACTGGCAATAAACATTCTCAAACACATTAACTTTACTATGCACTACTAGCAGCAAGCCTTATTTAGACCTTACCTATGGAGTTTCCTTGTCTGCCTGTGTACTCGTAGAAAATTTTGTATGCACCGTAGAGTCCAGCGGCAGACGAACAATTAAGTATTGTATGCTACCTGTCACCGCGCTAATGCCCCGGACGACAATCGTGCTGATCCGCATAACAGGAAACCGATACTATATTATTATGCGAGACCGATACCTCGGTTTGGGATTAGGTGTGGAACTGCACTTAATTCTGACCAAGGCTGGGTCGGCTGGATGGGTGGATCATCGTATTATTTCTTGGAAGTTTTTCGGTAATTTATTGTATCGGTCGATGCTTGGGGAACGTTGAGTTGAGTATTCTCTTCATTAGTTGTGCGATGCTATGGTGGGGATAATGATGCGGTGGGTGTTTTTATCCACAGTTTATTTGAATATTTAGCTTACTATGCTGTATCCACTACTTATGTGCATATTGTTAGTTAGGTTAGTCAACAAAGATATTGAAAGGAAAGTGATTGACTGATTGTGTTGCACTACAGTACCGGTATTCGTACTTGTCTGAACTCTAGAGGTCCCGATTGGTCGATTAGTGTGCGAGCAGTGTATGGTAGGAGCATCTCATTACAGTAATCTGGACTACCGTACCCAATCACTCCTCCTCGTAGGCCAATCGTGGCTCGAAATCCTAACCACAACTTACATCCCGAAAGCCTGCCTCTATCAAGCAGCCATCTTCACTTCAAACCCCATCATCACATGACCCGACCAGTAGGCTGTAAAAATTCACCTGCCACAGGGCAAAACACACCAAAATTAGGGTTTTTCAAGCCATCAAAACTCAATGAATTTTACTGCAATCATTGCAAAAGAAAATTTAAAAAAGTTTCATCCATCTGGAATATGTCATATCATTTTTGGAAATTTTTATATTACGACAATATAGGATGGTAGGCATTTGAAGTTGGTGAGGTTGGTTGCAATGTATCTTTTGCATACAAGGGTAGATCATGAATTGATGGTACGGGGCAGGGTTGTTGATGGTTTTAGACAAGAGTAATGGAACAAGCAACCAATCACCCTTTCAACCAAAAACCCACCACAACTCTGCCAGAGTCGGGTACAAGCTGATTTTATGATAGGTACTTAGTATGCTGAGATAGTTATTGCCTATTTATGAACAAATTTTTTCTCTCTATGTCCACCGATGGTGGACAAAATAGGCATTCCTTCAGGAGAAACAGTATCTTAGTGTACTATTTGGCGCAAAGTGTTCTTTTACTAGTGTACCATCAATTCATGATCTACCCTTGTACAAAAGCCCTGTCTTGGCTTGGCAGGTATCTTGGGACTACAACACAAAGATCTACCTACCACTTTGTAGTAGTTGAAGCAAAAAATTTCCAAAAATGATATGACATATTCCAGATAGATAAAGCCTTTTTAAATTTTCCTTTGCAATGATTGGAGTAAAATTCATTGAGTTTTGATGGCTTGAAAAACCTTGAAAAACCCCAATTTTGGTGTGACTTGCCCTGTGTGCAGGTGAATTTTTACAGCCTACTGCGACGAAAACGCGAGTGCAACCCTATGATCGCCATCATCATCATCAGTACCACCTAGGGTGCCATTACGTGCCGAAACCGGAAGGCCATCACAACCTCCCAACTAACCCAGCTCATCACAGCCAGCTGTTGTGCGGCACAAATTAAGATTATTACACCTCCCCGTCGGCCGCATACACGCATTACCGTATACAAAGATGCATCCATGCCCATGCGCCACCGTCGGTGGTTGGTGGACACTTCAGGTTTCGGTACGGTAACTTAGAAGGTAATCACCCTCATGTAATAGTTGGGTTATGTAAATTGATCCCTCTCTGGTTCTCATTGTGTCTCTTTTTTGATGACGGTGCTGAAGAGATATGTTGCCCAGTTGAAGTGTAAAGTAGTATGATAGTATATGCCCCGCAAAGTACAACCGGAAGAACTAACTTACAGGAAGCCGGGCGAATAAGGGGATGGGAGGAGATTCGGTGAGGAGATATTTTTCCCCTACTTTTTCTCTCTTGAATTTTCTGGGTATTTTCCTTTTTTTATCATAGGTTTGGAGTATTATTTTTCTTTTCTCGGAATTGGCGTAGCCGTCGGTGCGGGCGACACTAGTTGATATCTTGGAATAGTTCAGGTTGGCCCAGCCCACAGTGACTATTCCACTCTCTTAAGTTTTAATTTTCAAAGCCATGGAGTGTGGAAAATCGAATAGGAATGCGGAAGAACCTTATGCGAGAGTTGCTGCTGGTGGTTGCAATAATTCTAAAAGGATAGAGATGGGACTACTGTATCCTATGTTGTTTTCATAAGTTTGGGTAAAGCTTAAACTATCTTGAAATACTGGTATGCTAGGTTTGTCACCCATATCATCCCTAAACATGCTGAGAATGGGATTTTCAATCCGTCTAAATATTTTATCAACGCAGCGCCCACAGCGAGAATGCCTTAATAATCACCGCTGATCGCCTTGAGAAAGTTGCCTTTAGAGGAAAGAATCTTGTTGTGGGTGCAACTGCCTTACTGTATTGATTGCGTGCGTTGATGCGATGGTGCTATCTGAAATTGTGTGAGGCTCTCTGCAAATACTTGTATTGAAGGACCATCGTTACTACAGTCTTATGGTACATGCTGGCTCTGGCCTGGTGGTTTCCTAACTAAACTAAATTTACATGCCGCGACAAGTTGGCTCACCATGCCATGCTTACTTTGACTAAGCTAACATTCATCAAGTTCTTCCGGTTGATTGCCAGTAGCGAGACCGTACCTGTCATTCACCAAGTTTTATAGAATATTACTTTAAGCAGGGCTCATATCTCTCTGGCTAGCTTTTTCCTTAAGGCTCTCAATATACCAATCATGTAATCGTAGTGAATTCTGACCTATCAACCCAAAGCAGAGGTAAGTCATATCAAACTAAGGAAAACGGCCAATCTACCGATAAAAATGACTTAACATTTCTACACCGGCGCATTACCACCACGGCCATAACTTCTCTGACCCCGATCTGGTAATAGGTATTCTGTCTCACACTTCTTCCACCACTATTTTTGTATTACCGGAAAACCTGGCTAACCGGAGCTCTAGGGAAACGGGTCTATAGCTCGAGTCAATCTGGGGTTTCTCCGGTGGACGAGAATTCCCATTAGTTGCGTCGAGTCTTAGCACGCCTTCCGTGTGCTCACATACACTTCTCACCGGATTCGGGAACCACAGGTTTACCTATTACCGTTCAAGAGATTATAGTATATAAGAATACTGTGATTTCCCCAACTACTGACTTTTCATCGCACAACATAGCATCCGCTCCTTCCTCACTCGTTTCCCAGTCTCTACTAAAAGAACCCGGTTGTTCATTCACTTCTTCACACCAGAGTTGATCTCGGTACATTGTTGAGAATCGCAGGCAGCCAGTTGCTTCATCTCCCTTCTCCTCGCCGTCCTCTTCGCTCTCTTCTTTCTGCACCTCAGGGAAAAAAATATTCCTCTTTAGAAGAAAAAACCTCACATAATTATTCAAAATGCTTGCTCACCAGAAAATTGCCGCTCTTCTTCTTGCTTTCATGGCCACTTCCGCTATCGCCGCCCCCACAATGCGTATCCCCGCCGATGAACTTGTCAAGAGGGGGGAGGAGCTTAAGGGAGGGTAAGTCGATATATCCCCCCCACCACCCCAACCGATGCAGTTCCTCATAATTACTGCCTCGGGATGAAGCTAACAAATTTATCAAATAGCGAGTTCGGAGATGAACCATATGTACGGGTGGACAGTACACCTGTGTCCAAGCCCCTTGTTAAGCGCGGCTGTAGTCCTGGTCCTAAGAGCAAGGCGAAAACTGTTACTCCTGGTGGTGGTACTCCTGGTGGTGGTACTCCTGGTGGTGCTGGGGGAAGGAAGAATTCTGTTAGTGGCAATGGCGCTGGTGGGAATACGGGGCCTAAATAGAAGGAAAGCGTTCTCTTTGTGGTGGAGCATCTGGCAAAGTCTTCTTGAACAATCAATATCTCGATATCTCATTTTCTCTCCTTTCATACCTTCCTTCCTTCCATCCTTCCTTTGAGTTTCCTTTGAGCATTTCAGTCCTACCATTATGTTTTCCCTTTCCTGCTTTTTTTTTCTTTTCTTTTCTTCTGTCTCTAGTTATTTGTCGTACATGAAGGAACCGTTTTGGACGGAGAAGAGGAGAGGGGTGATTTGATCCAGTACATAGAGTATGACCAAACCAAATAGACCTTGTCGCCTGACTAAGCTAAATGATTATTGCGAGAAACTTGGAAGGATAAACAAAAGAAGGGGGGAGCGGGGTGAATCTCAATAGAATCATGATCAGATCTAAGGCTGCCGAAACGGCCCTCGGAATGGAGAAGAAAAATGGCAAGTACACTCTATCAAGAGAGCATTTCTAAGTTATTTGTTCCCGGTGAGTTTCGCCAGACTGAAGATACAGCACTATACTATACCCCGGTGACCTTCTCCTTGCCAACCGGTGGAGGAAATTCACGGAATAGCACTCGGAGTGGCAAGTGCTCGGTGCTCGTGTGCTCTGTTGTAGGCACTGTACTGGGAACTTAGCTTACCCGCTTATACCGGTTAAGAAAGGTGGGAGCACTGAACTCGTATTAGGTTCAAATTAGGGTTCAGAAAAAACATCTACTGTAGTTTGCTGTGAGGTGGATAAAAATCGAGCAGAAAATCCACAAGCCACAATTGAAATCGACAAGCCACAGAGTAACAACCAATGCTTTCATCCCCACCATAATAGTAAAAACCAAATGTTCAAGTTTCACCATTTCCCTCGCCATCATCATGCAGTTAGCAGCATTCCTTGTTTTAACTTATGGTGCGTGCCGTCTATGCACAGCGGGGGACGCAAATTCAGGCAACGGGGGACACAACGGGGGACACCTTGGCAAAAATTGTTATTTGTTCCATAGAATTGAATGCCAAGGCGTCCCCCATTGCGTCCCCAGTTGCATCCGCCTTGGTGCTGTGGCTAGGCGGCATGCACCATACTCAGTTTGGCTACTGCGACTAGGGCATCGGTCTTACAATTATCATAGTTCCCATCACTCACTCGAGCCACCGTAATTCTCCAAGTTACCTATCGTGGCAGGAGTCCACTTACAGCTATTTTGATAACCTTTCCAACCCCCCTTTGGATTATTTGTTAATTTAATAATTTTTTTTTTACCGGCGCTGTGTGAGGTAGCGGGAGAGAGGCGCCGCCCAGATGCTGTTTGTTCGACCTTGTGCCCTTGGAGACAAGAGGAAACCCATCATCGCCAATAAATCAAAAAAAGTCAGTGGTTTGGTATCCATATTATTCTTGGTAATTTATCTCGGGGAGGTGAACAGAGTTGCTAGAGAGAAAGAAAGAGAATACTAGTTGTGGCGGCAAATGGCCAGCTGGTGTGCGGTGGTGGTGGCTAGAGCACCCGAAGCGCAGTTCTGTGATTATGATACTATTTGAACCTATGGCCGCTCCTGCTGGCTTCCAGAGTGTTTGGAAGGAGTTGTGATGTAATATACGCTAGCATGTGTAGTGTTCAGCACTTATGATAGTCGGTTAGACAACTGGTCCATGGGGTTTACTGGTAATATTACGGTACTTGTACTCATAGCACATTAGTTTTGATGCAGTTAATGCTAAACGACTGGAGCCCCATACGGTATTTACCCCCCCAAGAATCAGCTGCAGGTTAAACGTTATTTTTTTCCCTTTTCTCCCTACATTGAGTTGCTGCCTCATGCCAAATAACTTAATTTACATAACGTACCGGTAGAGCCTCAGATAAAGTTCAGACTTGAATAATATTTACAAACCTCATTAAATATATATCTCCCTGAAAGGTATCTCCTGTCCACATCACACGGGATAATTTTTGGCCCTGGAAAATGCTCCCATGGGCCGCAAAAGTTTCCTTAGTAAACTCCCGGTATTGCAGCCAAGAAAACTAATTCATCCGCTTCCTCCGACCTGACTAAACCATCTAATCTCCTTGTTGAGTAAACCTTATGATACGGCCCGGCTAGGGAATTTTCCTAAGGTATGTGCTCGCAGTACTGGCACCGTGCTTTCTTATACAGCACCCGTACGCAACTGTTTAGATTTGGCTGGAAAGAATAAAGTTAAGGACCGAACAACATCCGAGATTTTGCGAAATTGAATCATTCTCTAACAAGATGGACGCTCCAAGTCCCTTGAGGCAAAGGGGGAAAGAAGTTTAATCCGGGATGATACAAATCTTATATCCTACTATCATACTCTGGGATTTGCAGTGTTATTATATCTCCCTTCGAACCTATGATAGAAGCCTTCATGTTCGCGCGTTTGGCATGCAAGACCATTTATGAAACTGAGGTGGTTTATCGGAATGGGCGGGAACTGAGATTTCAGATTTTATTCCGGGGCAAACGGTATGCGGATGGGCTTTACAGAGGGACACAAACTTCAAAGCCCCCGTTATATCAATCTCACCTATGACGAAGGAATTGAGGAAATGCTCACTATGGGGCTTACCAGTTTGGCGGATTAACTTTATCCTTCTTTCCCTGCGAGTGTGGACCATATGAGGCAGTTGCAAATATTATGATACTTGACGCTGGAAGGATCCGCATGAACTAATGGTTGGCAAAACAATAGCGTTCATCCCGAGATCTCGCTTGTCGTGGATCCCTGGTATGATCGGTAGGCATGAACTGTGACTATGGTACCGGTACTTACACCTGCCCGAGATAAAAGGTGTTGCATAAGGTTGGGCTTTTTTTTTCGAGATTAGTTTTACAATCGGCTCTGAGAATTTTGGACCGTATCTCAACCTACGATACTCACGAGTGCAATACAGTGCCCGGGACAAGGGGGCGATTGCGTACCGTATTCAATGATCGGTCCAGAGCTCGTGCAATTCTCGATGGTGTGCTGTGGTGGCTTTCGTCTAATAGGAAGGCTAGCGGAATTCGCCTGGACGGTAGGGCAATGTGTGTGTCCACCGTGCTCGGGCATAAGAAGTGCAGGCACGGATGTCGTTATCGTAAAATCTGCTGTCTAGCGCTCTACAGTACGTGCACCGTCATGCGACTCTCCGCCAGGAGGAATACCGTACTCGTACTATTCTTATGCAGCACTGGACAATACGGGCCAGTATAAAAAAGGGGCTCAGCAACTAAATATCGCGTCAGACAGGCAATACTGCTGCTACCGTATTATCTTGAATAAGAGAGAATTGTCTCAGGACGTCTGACTTTCCTATTAAGGTGGAGACGGGAGAAAACAAGCGAGATACGATTCAGTTCGTGAAACGGGGCGTAACCCCGGGCTTAGGAAGAATGAAAATTCAGGTTTCGGAGAAAACAACAGCAAAAAAAAACAACGCCTTACTTAGAGAGGCAACCTTGACGTCCTGAGACAATTCTCTCTTATTCAAGATAATACGGTAATCGAGTACGGTATTGTACGACATTTGAAGCGGTTATGGCTAAAGTTATCATCAATCTGTTGATTGTTTAACCATCCCCCTGGGTGGACTACTGTACCACGATGTCCTAATTCCCCGATCAGTTCTGTTTGAGCTTCTCAACAGAGAAACGTATGAGATCAATTTCTCGTTATCGGTGGTTAAATCATTACACTTGCCCAAGGATAAGAGAAACCCGCGCCTCGAACGCTCTGATACAAAAAATACAGGCACAATGAAATGAAATGGGGCCATGGCCCCCACAAAACATCCATATCAGGAATGAGAAATCCCATCAATGGATTAGCGCCCTGCATATTGCATATTAGAAGGCGCAGAACTTTCTTTTGCGAACTTCTCTTCAAAACGGGACAAAACGGCTTCCCGAAGAAGCCTACCTTGGGTCGTTGGAAGCACCGGGGAAGCAACCTCGATCCCTTCCATCACACTCCCTTTTTTCCCATGCCTCATTTACCATATTCGAAATTCACCAGGTAGCTTACCAGAAAGTTGGTGCGCGGGCCAGCCGGGATGGTAAGCGGACGGGAGGAGGGACGACCGAGAGTCTGACTACAAGAAAGCTTGAGCTCCCATCGAATTCCTGTTGGTTGACACACACTGGTGGCTCTGTCCAGCTTGGTTTCTTTTTTGACTACCGTCCTTTCTTTTATATAATCCATCGGTCTCCCACCTTTCTCCCCCGCACTGTTTCCAGCGGTTCAAGGGCAACTAATTCGGGCCTTACATTCTTTTTGTTACTGCTGCCTGCTGTGTGGTTACGACTTTGAAGTGATTTATCACTGTTCCACTCTTTTTCCCCACAATCAATAACTCGCGCAGCGAACCCAGCCTAGCACTCGGATTTGTCAAGAGTAGTGTACTGTCACTATCACGAAAAGTACACACACATACCATAGATCCCGCTCGATACACCGGCTTTGGGGTCACTTTTAATAGCCCTTAATTCTTCAGCCCGGCAGCTGGAGAATCCGGTACGTCAGGACCGACCGACCTATCAGCGCGATATATTCACTACAGTATAATATCTAACAAACACCCCAGAAAAGCGAAGGATATCAAACAATCCAAAATGCTGTCCAATTTATTCTCTGTCTTTTATTCCTCAAAATGGGTCAGGGCTCCCTCCACCACTCCCCGATACAGACCTTCAGGCATCACGGGCGAAGAGCACTTCAACCTTCTCGCATCCCTGCAGATGGCTGTCCGCGACCAGTCGCTGCGATGTGAAAAGCCATCTTCTGCGGCTGAGATGCTGCACGGCACGAATGAGCCAAATCTTAGGAAGCAGGTATGCACATGTACCGTATTTTGTTTTGTTTTGTCCTGCTCTCTTGTCTTCTGTTATGCATATCCCTATTCCCCGCCGATGGGGCGCAGGCCAACTTGCTCGAGAATAGTGGGGGCTTCCACCTGAAGGGGTGAAAAAAATGCTTTTTTTCTCACGGGGCTTGACTTGTGCTTTTTTGAGTTTCTTGCTGTATTTTCTTTTCTTTTCCAAAGTAGATACCGGTACTTGAAATGTGATAGATGCTTACTTCATCTTAATAGGGCCGCTTATGTTTAACCTTTGCACTAAAAAACTACACTTCCACCTCCGCCCCGGAGAAGATCCGCATTGCAAACGAACTCGAGGAAGCAATTGACGCAGCGTACTCAGAGGAAGATTACAGACATAGGATATATCGTATCGGTGGATACCTTAATGTAATTTCTCCCTCTACTCCTCCTCTCCCATTACTTGCCTCAATCATTCACAATCAGCACATGAGCAAATATCGTTACTAACACAACAACAACAGGAAAACCCACTCCTCCTCCAAGGAATCTTAACCGGCGAACTAACCGTCGACCAGGTCGCAATTGCAGGTGCCAGTGTGCGTATTCTCTCCTCCCTAAAACCTCACGACAATGTCCATCCGAACTAATATGTCGCAACAGGGCCTATCACCACCCACCTCCCCAATCCACGAGAAGGGAAGCGCATTCGGGATGGAGTCTGGATGGAGCTAGTGGATGTGTAGATAAAAATGATAGATATTATAAACATAGACGCGCAGCTAATTTCGGGAACTCTCCGAGACTATAATACATCTTTCACATTCTCTTCTATAGTAGATATCATTCTTTTCCCCCTTAACGTACTGGCGATTTATCGTAAATATGATGGTTTATTCGGAATGAAAAAAATACTTGAGTACTGCATGATAAGGTACTGCATCTGTTGAAATAATACTGTACTACGATATTCGTTGTCTTTGGTCTTTTGACCAAGCCACGTAACATGCAAGACGGAAACTACCCACGCATGCCCCTTCCCTTCCCTTCCCTTCCCTTCCTCCCTTCCTTCCTGCCTCCCTTTTCTGTCTTTCCCTCCCGCCCTCCTTTTCTACAAGCACCGGTAGCCTTCCTTACTTTCGTTCCGCGTCAAGCCCTTCTGTAAGACACTTCTGTCATACAACTAATTTACTTTCCGGTACGGTAGTTTTTTTTTTAATTTTTTTAATCAAGTTCCGAGATTTCGGACTGGTGGTGGTACTGGAAGCAAGGAGCGGTTGGTTCGACAGGGTGATTGTGTGACGTGGCGATGGGATGGTAGTGGTGGCGGAGGAGGGGATGTGAATATACCGATATCGTTGTTTTGCTATTCGTATGTGTTTTTGTGTGATGTGGGTTGGTGCCTGTGCCGCGTTGTATATAACTTGGAGGGTACGGTACGGTACTGTAAGGTACCATAAAAACTCGGATGATCGAATCAGACCTTACCAAAGGGGGCAACTCCAACAACATGGCACTTGGTTCGATTATTAGAGCGGTTTGGAAAGTGTTGAATAGGCCTGGAATGGCTTAAGCTTTGGTTCTTGGTATTTATACTTTTGTAGTGTCTGTATGATACGCATGTCGGTGTGTGGAGAAGGGTCTTGAATGGGTGTGTGTGTGGTGGTTGATTGTAAGAACTAGTCACTCATTACTCCCAGAAAACATGCAGCACTGGAAATATAAATTCTAATGACTTGATATCAATCATATATCCCATGTTTCATCTATAAACAGGGGGTAACTTGATACTCTACCAACTTGCCGAATTTTCAGAAAATAACCACATTCAAAAAAAAAAACCTTCAAAGTTTCAATAAAGGGGTGTGAATATTGACTAGTTCCGATGGTCTAATAGCTAAAGGAACTAGTCACTACTAACGTGACTAGGGAAGGTTGGGAGTTCAACTCCTGGCCTTAGTGGAGTAGTTGGGCATTGAAAAAATGTCCAACGAACCACTTTTTGCTGGCTTAGGGGTTGAGGAAGGTTAGGTCTCTAAATGCCGGCATTTTTGTTCAGGAAGGGTGGAGATCGGAAGATTTTGTAAGAGTGCAAGCTGACCGCTTGAGATATGAGCTTTTGTGAGTATGCGGTGCCCGGAGCAGATTCCCCGATAATCTGGAGAACATGGAGAAGGGTTTGAAGAATTGGATTTGGTATAATTCCGGATTTCTGATGTGTATAAGTTATCATCTGTCTGTCCAGTGCATTTTTGAGTTTTTGGCTGACTTTGCCAACTCCTAGCTAACACAGTGCTACTGGAGCTTGAAGTGGGATAAGTGCTGTAGCAAAAAAATGGGTAATTATCAGTTTAAATGATAATGTCTAATGCTTACGGCTGTGAGTTTTGGAGTTATGGAAGGAGAAGCACATGAGACCGAACCAGATCTCATGACTGCAAACTCTTGGCCGTAAGCTTTCCGCACGAAGGGAGGGAGGACTTTGGAGGGCATTGGAATCTCATAGCTTCTTGGACATAATTTACGGCGGGCGGGTTAGCTTATTTTAGGATTAGGTGCTTTGGGCCTAGATGGAGGAGAGAGAGGGCTTGCGAAACTGGGTAGTGGGGGTAGATTAGAGTAGCTGCAGGTAAGAGGCTAGGTTAGTTTGGAGAGTCTAAGTAAGTAGATAGTCTCCGTGGTTTGGTAGTTTTGGTTGCTAGGGGTGGGCTTCTACCGTTCTTGTCAACTCATGAGCTGGGCGATCTCGGGCATGATATGGTGGATGGATGGTGATGTAAAAATGTACAGTGCAGATATGGAGATATTCATATCCGGTAACTGATATCACAAGTACAGTAGTTCCTGTACTACAAAAAAATTGCAACGCATTGCTCTAGTGAAGCTATGAGGCTGTGCATCCAGAACAACCCACACCCCCACCACCCGTGAGGAAAGCCGTGTTCGATGCTACTCGTCGTAGATAATGCAAGGAACTGGTCTCTGATATTGCACCATAGTAGTTCCAAATAATGACAAGAATCCTTGCGCTATCGTACACAGACTTTTCCTCTGTCTACCGATCTATCTATGATCGAACACATTTTATATACAGTCTTTATGAATCAAGAAGGAGAAAACAAGGAAGAAAGAAAGACGCCAGCAGGAATTTAGATCTGAATAAGGATATAGTAGATGGAAATAAAATAAAATATGGTAAGATGGTGTTATATATATACGCATATCTATTGCATTGGGTATTGTCCGAGCACAAAGGATTATACCTGTCCTGGGATGAATTTCGTGATCGAGGGGATTACTCCGGAGGAGGAGCAGTGGCGACTTTGACGGGGCGGTGGCTCCTTGGCTTCAAATCTCGCTAAGGGTTACCGATTTGTCGGACTGTAGAAGAGCCATCACCCCCTCATGTGCGTTCTCAGCGGCGAGCAAGAGCGGTGTTTTGCCATAACGATTTGGCTTGTCAAGGTTGACCTCACCCCGTGTAAGTAGTATTTTCACTACTCCCTCATGTCCGCTCTTAGCGGCGAGCGAGAGTGGTGCGTTATTCCAAAAGTCCTCAGTATTCGGGTTGACATCTTGCCGCTCGAGTAGAATCTTCACTACTCCCTCATGTCCGCTCTTAGCGGCGAGCGAGAGTGGCGTGTTATTCCAAAAATTCTCAGTATTGGGGTTGACATCTTGCCGCTCGAGTAGAATCTTCACTACTCCCTCATGTCCGCTCTTAGCGGCGGACGAGAGTGGTGTGTTATTCCAACGGTCCCCAATATTGGGGTTGACATCTTGCCGCTCGAGTAGAATCTTCACTACTCCCTCATGTCCATTCCGAGCGGCGAGCAGGAGTGGTGTTAGCTTTGACAAATCTTGTTGGTTGACATTGTAACTTTCCATCTCCATCAAAGCTGCTGCAAGCTCAACAATTCCGAAGAACGACGCGCAGTGTAATCCGGTGAACAAACAATCATTACCCCATTCATCCCCAAGCCAATACCCTCGTTCTTTAAAAAGTAATTGAGTGGATATGTGACTATCATACTCCTCGAATAGCCTCAAAGCAAGCAGCTTCGCACACTCCGACAGGTCCCCTCTTGCGTGTGTTCCCCAATGTATAGAACAATATTGTAGGAAAGGTGTGTCCTGAAGATTAGGAGAAGGATTTGCCGAAAGCGCCCTAACCTGCCGGGAGGTAAGATAGGTCAAGCATACTTCTGCCATTGTTGCGTGAGGTCTGGGGAAAAGATCAGGATGAGCGAAGAGATACTCTTGGAGAGTAAAATGTATCAATCGCACGGTTGAGGCTTCCTTGTCCACAGTGATAAGTCCTTGACAGCAGTTTACCAACGTTGCTATCGAAGGAACGTTGCCAGCATTGAAATCCGTGGAGCCTAGCTCGACTGCCAGCGCATGGCAGAGCTCACCCGCTCGTAATGGCCGTTCCGCGTGGCAGATCCACATCAATGCTGCCATCCCAAGTTTTGCTTTATCCCCATTCTGCGACTTTATCCGTTCTATCGTCGCACCATAGGCTTCTTCCAAACCCGATCCATGAATCATTGTACTGAGCCTTTGTCGTCTGCGATAGGTTGTTGATTCCTGTAAGATTGCATCCATATTCAAAGAAACCAGTAGAAACCTAGCCATATATGTTAGCGGATAACAAGATATAAGATTCCCTGTGCTTTTGCCCCTACTTACATTTCAGATATTTTTTCGGGAATCTCCTTGAGAATGTCGGCCTCCAGACTCTCGTCCATTGCATCAGGAGTTTCATCCTCGTCCAGCCTGACACGAACATATGTGATGATATCATCTTTGCTGGGACCTACTGGCACACTTGCCACCTGTGCAGCAAGACGCTTTTCGATCTCGGCCCGGATATGCGGCCTCCCGGTCACAAATAATCGAGTAGCCGGAGATTTCTCGATGATTTTGTTCAGCGAATTAAGGACCTTGACTCGATGCGCTACCGCACATTCGTCCAGGGCGTCAATACATATATATGTTCGCCGTGAGGATGTGATGGTCTGTAGCATCTTGACAATCTCCTCAAGTTGAGGCGCCCGTCCACCAATGACCTTTTTCTGCTCTTGAAAGGCCTGCACTACTTCCTTGGGGAGGGCCTCCATTCCGCTCACTACTTGTTTTAGTAGGGAACCGAGCATGTTTGTTGCTGACTGCTCCTTTCGCGCGGCGAACTCAAAGTAAAAACATGCTACGGCGGTATCTTGTCCCCTGGCCTGATCGCACAGGGTGTCTACTACCAGTGAACTGACATCACAGTTTGTTAGCGCGGCTCTCTGCTTTCCTCTCAAGACGGTATTTAGTACCTGATAAATGTCTTGCCGACCCCAGGGTCTCCGTAGCAAAACAAAACTGCTCCATCACATCCCTGCTCCGCGCTCGAGCTATTCCAGCTTTTAAATTCCTCGGTTTTTAGGAGCCATTCCCCCACATCCTTGACCCGGCGGCCTTGAACATCTTGATGTCGCAGCTTGGGCTCGAGTGGAGATAACCAGGCAAGGACTTCCGACCGATTGTCGGCCGCAATAAAGTTAAACGTATTGAAAGAGTCAACATTATCACTGAAAAGCACCGACATTTCTAGATTTTTGTAGTGCGGATACGGTATTCGTAGAGGGTAGGTGGTTTGAGTCGGTCGGTAGAAGGCCCTGGAGTTTCTACAGTAGGGGCTGAAGAAAAGCGGGGTTTTATATTTTTTTATCAGCCTTCCTGCCCACCAAGAACCTTCGAATCAAGCCACCTCACATCTGTGAAACCGATATCATGCCCATTGTGGCTCGTGGCTACAGTGCTGTTATCGTTGGAAAAAAAACAACAATCAAAGTTAGCTTCAACCCTTTTTATCAAACGCTCGCCTTAGACGCTTCCCGCTGTTATAATTGCGGTAACACAAACCACCGATGTAACAGGAAGCTTAAGTCATTGACATCTAGAATATTTTCTACCAATTGCGAGTCTCCATTAACAATTCCACAGTCTCGGCAGCAATCCAGCGGGTGTTTCCAAGTTAGCAGGCCAAGTTCCCTAACACTGTGTATTAGGAGGTTTGAAACTTTTGGAGAATCTCTGGCTGGCCTTTTTCCGCCTCTTATTGCGGTATCACTTGTAAGTTACTGGTGTGGCCTTTAGCATCAGTAATTACCGCAATAACCCCTTTAGAGGCTACGGTACTGTCGGACACATCAATAACTAAGGAATCCAAAGTGCGCGGACTACCTATGGGATGCGTGCCGTGGGTATTGATCATGTATTTCAGCCCGCTGTTTTCTCATGCATCTTATCAAGAACACCCCTCCCTGTACCATACCTTCAGTGTCTCTCTCACGTAATGTATTGTTAGTTATCAAAAAATAACTGAACACCTCCTGGTAGCAACAAGAGATACTTTCATCATATATCAGGCGCCATAGCAGAAGTTTTCCCGTTGCTACCTGGAATTGTTCAGTGATTTTTGATAGACAATACCTGCGTTGTGCTGCACATTATTCAACGCCATCAAGCTATAGTATCACTCCATACACCACCCCTCGATCAACTCCATCAAATAACGACCCGCATGCTCTTTCCCCGTATCATACATCCCTACTCGTACTCTACAGGCACAAGTTCAGAATACACTGACTCACCACCACTAATTCAAGTCACAAAAACCGTGATATCTTCCCGGAATATTATCGTCGAGTATGGACATCACAAAACGAGTACCTCACGCTGCTTGCGAGCAGCACATATATTGCACGTTGTGTTATGAATTAGTAGAGAACTATACTTTTACCATATCGAAATATTGCCGAGCAGCAGCGGCAGTTAGTCTCCATCCCACAATCCTATTCCATACTAACAGCACAAAAGAAAGAAAAAACCCCATCAATCTGACGTTCATGACCACCCCCTCCTTTTCTCCCCTCGCCTCTACTACCATACCCCTACCGCCCCTGCCATAGCCTCACATCTTTTCGCCAACTTTTCCTCCCACACACCACCCCGTCATCTTGAGGACGGAAAGTAGAAAAGCGCAAAACATCAAATTATATCCTGTCCATACTGTAACTCACGCATTCAAGTTTTGTCATGATATTAGGCGGACACCACACGACGGAATACCCAGGTACTGTACTCACTGGGGAGGAGGATACTACTATCACGACTGAACTTTCAAGAATGTAGAATTCTAGTTCGTATGATATAAACTTATACACCATTGTACAATAGGTATTCGTTTCAGCTTCGGTTGACGAGGTTAGGTTATCTGCACACAGTCTACACTTGGGTAACCACCCCTTGCAGATCTTCCAGTATGGTAGTTTATATGGATACACTAGGTTCTGGAGTATATAGTTCGGTCTCGGATCACTCGATGACTAGGGTGTGTGAAAGGCGCTAGTGCGCGAGTGAGTGCTCATACAGATACCATGCCACAATCATAATTTCGTAAAACTAACAAAGGGTATTAGCAAAACCAGACCTGCCAAATCCCAACTGGAAAAAAGGTATGTTAGAGTTAGGGTTAAACTGACTGCTTGAGCGGATATGGACTTTTGTGAGTATGCGGTGATCGGAGCAGACTCCCTGATAACCTGGAGAACATGGAGAAGGGCCTGAAGAATTGGATTTGGTATAATTCCAGATTTCTCATTCGCATAGGTTATCATCTATCTGTCCAGCGCATTTTTGAGTTTTTGGCTAACTTTGTCAACTCTTAGCTACCACAGCACTACCGGAGCTTGGAATGGGATAAATGCTAAAGCAAAAAATGGGAATTTATCAGTTTAAATGGCAATGTCTAATGCCTACTGCTGTAAGGGTTGGAGTTATGGAAGAAGAAACACATGAGGCCGAACTATATCTCATGACTGCAAACTCTTAGCCGTAAGCTTTCGGCACTAAGGGAGGGAGGACTTTAGAGGATTTTGGAATCTCATAGTTTCTTGGACATAATTTCCGGCTGGTAGGTTAGCTTATTTTCGAATTAGGTGCTTTGAGCATATATGGAGGAGATAGAGAAAGTTTGCGAAACTGGGTAGTGGGGGTAGATTAGAGTGGCTGCAGGTAAGTGGCTAGGTTAGTTTGGAGAGTCTGAGGGAGTAGATAGTCTCCGTGGTTGTTAGTTTTGGTTGTTAAGGATAGATTTCTACCGTTCTTAACTCATGAGCAGGACAAGCGCCGGTATGATGTGGTGGATGGATGGTGATGTAAAAATGTAGAGATACGGAGATATTCATATCCGATAACTGGTATCAGTAGTTCCTGTACTACAAGGAAATTACGACGTATTGCCCTAGTGAAGCTATGAGGCTGTGCATCAAGAACAACTCACATCCCCGGCCACCATCTGTGAGGAAAGCCGTGTTGTTCGATGTTACTCGTCGTAAATAATACAAGGAACTGGTCTGTGATATCGCACCGTAGTGGTTCCAAATAATGGCAAGAATCCTTGCGCTATCGCACACTGACTTTTCCCCTGTCTACCAATCTATCTATGATCGAACACACTTTATATACAGTCTATACGAATAAATCCGGAAGAGGAAGAAGAAGAAGAAAACAAGGAGGAAAAAAAGACGCCAGCAGGAATTTAGATCTAAATAAGAATATAGTACATGGAAGTAAAATAAAATATGGTAGGATGGTGTTATATATATATCTGCATTTCTATTGCATTGGATATTGTTCTAGCACGGGGGGTTGTCTGTCCGGGGATAAATTTTGTGATCGAAGGGCTAACTCCTCAATAGGAGGAGCAGTGGCGACTTCGACGGGGCGGTGGCTCATAGGCTTCAAATCTCGCTAGGTTACCAATTTGTGAGACTGTAGAAGAGCCACCACTCCCTCATGTCTACGCTGGGCGGCAATTGAGAGCGGTGTCCCGCCCCACTGGTCCGCTTTTTCGGTGTTAACTTCTTCACGCTCGAGTAGTACTTTCACTACTGCCTCATGCCCATACTCAGCGGCGAACGAGAGTGGTGTTTTATTCCAAGCGCCCCCAATATTGGGGTTGACATCTTGCCGCTCGAGTAGAATCTTCACTACCCCCTCATGTCCATTCCAAGCGGCGAGCGAGAGTGGTGTGTTATCCCAAACGTCCCTACTATTGGGGTTGACATCTTGCCGCTCGAGTAGAATCTTCACTACTCCCTCATGTCCATTCCAAGCGGCGAACGAGAGCGGTGTTTGTTTCCAGGAGCTTGCCCTGTCGGGATCGATATCTTCATGCTCGAGTAGTATTTTTGCTACTCCCTCATGTCCGTTCTCAGCGGCAAACGAGAGCGGTGTTAACTTTGACATATCTTGTGCGTTGACATCGTAACTTTCCATTTCCATCAAAGCTGCTGCAAGCTCAACAATTCCGAAGAACGACGCGCAGTGTAATCCGGTGAACAAACAATCAGTACCCCATTGATCCTTAAGCAGACGCCCTTGTTCTTTAAAAAGTAATTGGGTGGATATATGGCTATCATACTGCTCGAATAGCCTCAAGGCAAGCAGCTTCGCACACTCCGAGAGGTCCCTTCTTGCGTGTGTTCCCCAATGTATGGAACAATATTGTAGAAACGGCATGTCCTGAAGGTTAGGAGAAGGATTGGCCGAAAGCGCCTTGGCCGGCCAGGAGGTCAGATAGGTCAAGCATATTTCTGCCATCGTTGCGTGAGGTCGGGGTAAAAGATCAGGATGAGCGAAGAGATACTCTTGGAGAGTAAAATGTATCAGTCGCACGGTTGAGTCTTCCTTATCCACAGTGATAAGTCCTTGACAGCAGTTTACCAACGTTGCTATCGAAGGAGCGTTGCCAGCATTGAAATCCATGGAGTCTAGCTCGACTGCCAGCGCATGGCAGAGCTCATCCGCTCGTAACGGCCGTTCTGCGTGGCAGATCCACATCAATGCTGCCATCCCAAGTTTTGCTTTATCCCCATTCTGTGACTTTATCCGTTCTATCGTCGCACCGTAGGCTTCTTCCAAACCCGATCCATCTATCATTGTGCCCAGCCTTTGTCGTCTGCGATAGGTTGTTGATTCCTGTAAGATTGCCTCCATATTCAAAGAAACCAGTAGAAACCTAGCCATATATGTTAGCGGATAACAAAATATAAGATTCCCTGTGCTTTTGCCCCTACTTACATTTCCGATATTTTTTCGGGAATTGTCTTAAGAATGTCGGCCTCCAGACCCTCGTCCATTGCATCGGGAGTTTCGTCCTCGTCAAGCCTGACACGAACATATGTGATGATATCATCTTTTCTGGGACATACGGAGACACTTGTCACCTGTGCAGCAAGGCGCTTTTCGATCTCGGTCCTAATATGGGGCCTTCCGGTCACAAATAATCGAGTAGCCGGAGATTTCTCGATGATTTGGTTCAGCGAATTAAGGACCTTGACTCGATGCGCTACGGCACATTCGTCCAGGGCGTCAATACATATATATGTTCGCCGTGAGGACGTGACGGTCTGTAGCATCTTGACAATCTCCTCAAGTTGAGGCGCCCGTCCACCAATGACCTTTTTCTGCTCTTCAAAGGCCTGCACTACTTCCTCGGGGGGGCTTTCCATTCCGCTCACCACCTGTTTCAGCAGGGAACCGAGCATGTTCGTGGCAGACTGCTCCTTTCGTGCGGCGAACTCAAAGTAAAAACATGCTACGGCGGTATTTTGTTCCCGGGCCTGTTCGCACAGGGTGTCGACTACCAGTGAACTGACATCACAGCTTGTTAGCACGGCTCTCTGCGTTTTCCTCTCAAGACGGTGTTTACTACCTGATAAATGTCTTGCCGACCCCAGGGTTCCCGAAGCAAAACAAAACTGCTTTATCACATCCCTGCTCCCGGCTCGAGTTATTCCAGCTTTTAAATTCCTCGGTTTTTAGGAGCCATCTCCCTACATGCTCGACCCGGCAGCCTTGAACATCCTGATGCCGCAGTTTGGGCTCGAGTGGAGATAACCAGGCAAGGACTTCCGACCGATTATCGGAAACAATCAAGTTGATATTTGTATTGAAAGAATCGACATTATCACTGAAAAGCACCGACATTTCTAGATTTTTGTTGTGCGGATATGGTATCTGTAAAGGATAGATGATTTGAGTCGGTCGGTAGGAGGTCCAGGGGTTCCCACAGTAGGGGCTGAAGGAAAGCGGGGTTTTACGGTATATTTTTTATCAGCATTCCTGCCTACCAAGAACCTTCGAATCAAGCCACCTCACATATATCAAGCCACCTCACATATGTGAAGCCGATATCATGCCCATTGTAGCTTGTAGCTACAGTGATGTTATCGTTAGAAAAAAAACAACAATCAAAGTTGGCTTCAACCCTTTTTCTATCAAACACCCGCCTTATACGCTGTTGCCTTAGCGGTAACACAAACCAGCATGGATGTAACAGGAAGCTTAAGTCATTGACATCCAGAATATTTTCTACCAATTGCGAGTCTCCATTAACAATTCCAGAGTCTCGGCAGCAATCCAGCGAGTGTTTCCAAGTTAGCAGGCCAAGTTCCCTAACACTGTGTATTAGGAGGTTTGAAACTTTTAGAGAATCTCTGGGCTGCATTTTTCCCGCCTCTTATTGGCGTATTACTTGTAAGTTACTAGTGTGGCCTGTACCATCAGTGATTACCGCAATAACCCCTTCAGAGGCTACGGTACTGTCGGACAAATCAACAACCAAGGCATCGATTACGATCAAAATGCGCGGACTGCCTATGGGATGCGTGCCGTGGGTATTGATCATGTATTTCAGCCAGCTGTTTTCTCGTGCATCTTATCAAGAACATCCCTCTCAGTACACCTCTGTCCAAAAAGTTCTGGAACACCCCTAGGTGCTGTGGCGGCGCATTGGCAATACAGAAGGTGCTAGAACGGTCGCAATACTGAATATGGTAGTCTGGATTTAAGTATATAGTTTGATCGAGTGAGATTTTCTTGTTAGACGCGCTACCCCGCACTTAATTGTGACTTTCAAACTGATTCAACTGCGTACCAAATTCACGAATTCCGCTTCGCAATATAGTATTATGGCACCTCCGCATCAAACAAAATCTTCCGGTTTTAGTGCAAGATATGAGAAACGAGAAATTATTAAGTGGCAGAGATCGAGTAGTACTAGTCGTGTATTAAATGAAGTTTTTTACTACAACCCCGGACTGTACATGCAGGAAGTGTAACTAGACTGCTTAAACCCTGACTACCTTATCCAGTATTGTGCCCGTTCTAGCACCTTCTGTATCGCTAGTACGCTGCCACAGTACCTAAGGGTGTTCGAGAACTTTTTGGACAGGGGTGTACCATACGTTCAGTGTCTCTCTCTCACCTAATGTACCTGCGTTGTGTTGCACATTATTCAGCACCTATAAAAAATATCTCCCCATACACCACCCCTCGATCAACTCCATCAAATACCGACCTGCGTGCTCTTTCCGCGTATCATATATCCCTACTCGTACTCTACGGACACAAACTCAGGATACGCTGACTCACCACCACTAACTCAAGTCACAAAAACCGCGATATCTTCCCGGAATATTATCGTCGAGTATGGACATCACAAAACGAATACCTCACGCTGCCTCGGAGCAGCACAGATATTGTACGTTGTGTCATGAATTAGTAGAGAACTATACTTCTACCGTATCGAAATATTGCCGAGCAGCAACGGCAGTTAGTATTCATCCCACAATCCCATTCCAGACTTTCAGCACAAAAGAAAACAAAAAGAAAAAAAACCCCTCATCAATCCGACATTCACAACTACCCCCGAACGTCCACCAAGTTCCACCCCTCCTGTCCTCCCCTCGCCTCTACTACGATACCCCTCCCTTCCCTGCCATAACCCCACATCTTTTCGCCAACTTTTCCTTCCACACATATCACTTCGTCACCTTGTCACCTTGGAGACGGAAAGAAAAAAAAAGCGCAAGACTTCAAATTATTTCATGTCCATACTGTAACTCACGCATTTGAGTTTTGTTGTGAATTAGGCGGACACCACGCGACGGAACACCCAGGCACTGTACTAACCGGGCATGAGGATAGCACTATCACGACCGAACTTTCAAGAATGTAGAATTCTTGTTCGTACGATATAAAGTTATGCACCGTTGTACAATAGGTATTCACTACATCTTTGATTGACGAGGTTAGGTTATCTGCACACAGTCTACACTTGGATAACTACCCCTTGCAGTATGGTAGTTTATATGGATACACCGATAGGTTCTGGAGTATATACTTCGGTCTCGGATCACTCGATGACTAGGGTATGTGTAAAAGACGCTAGTACGCGAGTGAGTGCTCATGCAAATACCATGCCACAATCATAATTTCATAAAAGTAACAAAGGGTATCAAAAAAGAAGAGCGAAACCAGACCTGCCAAACCCCAACTAGAAAAAAGGTATGTTAGGGTTAGGGTTAAACTGACTGCTTGAGCGGATATGGGCTTTTGTGAGTATGCGGTGCCCGGAGCAGACGCCCTGATAATGTGGAGAACATGGAGAAAGGCCTGGAGAATTGGATTTGGTAATTCCGGATTTCTGATGCGCATAAGTTATCATCTATCTGTCCAGTCCATTTTTGAGTTTTTGACTGACTTTGTCAACTCCCAGCCAACACAGCGCTACCGGCGCGGGATAAGTGCTGAAGCAAAAAGTGGGAATTTATCAGTGTAAATGACAATGTCGAATGCCAACGACTATAAACGTTGGAGTTATGGAAGAAGAAACACATGAGACCGAACCATATCTCATGACTGCAAACTCTTGGCCGTAAGTTTGCGGCACGAAGAGAGGGAGGACTTTAGAGGACTTTGGAATCTCATAGTTTCTTGGACATAATTTCCGGAGGGCGGGTTAGCTTATTTTCGAATTAGGTGCTTTGGGTCTATATGGAGGAGATAAAGAAAGCTTGCAAAAGTGGGTA
Organism: Choiromyces venosus 120613-1; assembly: GCA_003788595.2. Lineage (NCBI taxonomy): Eukaryota > Fungi > Ascomycota > Pezizomycetes > Pezizales > Tuberaceae > Choiromyces > Choiromyces venosus. The sequence continues at coordinate 794,449 of ML120361.1, forward strand.
TCATAGTAGGGGTAGATTAGGGTAACTGCAGGTAAGTGGCTAGGTTAGTTTGGAGAGTCTGAGTGAGAAGATAGTCTCCGTGGTTTGGTAGTTTTGGTGGTTAGGGGTAGGCTTCTACCGTTGTCAACTCATGAGCAGGACAAGCGCCGATGTGATATGGTGGAGGGATGACGATGTAAAAATGTATAGATATGGAGATATTCATACCCGGTAACTGACATCAGTGGTTCCTGTACTACAAAAAGATTACAACTCACTGCTCTAGTGAAGCTATAAAGCTACGCATCAGCCACAACTCACACCCCCAAAACCCGTGAGGAGAGCCCTGTTCGATGTTGCCCGTCGTAGATAATACAAGGAACTGGTCTGTGATATCGCACCATAGTAGTTCTAAATAGTGACAAGAATCTTTGCGCTATTGTACACTGACTTTTCCTGTCTACCAATCTATCTACAATCGAACACACTTTATATACAGTCTATATGAATCAATCCGGAAGAGGAAGAAGAGGAAGAAAACAAGGAAGAAAAAAAGACGCCAGCCGGAATTTAGATCTGAATAAGAATATAGTAGATGGCAATAAAATAGGGTGTGGTAGGATGGTGTTATATATATCCACATATCTATTGCATTGGATATTGTCCGAGCACAAAGGATTATGCCTGTCCGGGGATGGATTTCGTGATCGAGAGGATAACTACGGAGGAGGAGCAATGGCGACTTTGACGGGGCGGTGGCTCCAAGGCTTCAAATCTCGCTAGGGGTTACTGATTTATGGGACTGTAGAAGAGCCACCACTCCCTCATGCCCATGCTGGGCGGCAATTGAGAGCGGTGTCCCGCCCAACTGGTCCGCTTTTTCGGTGTTGACTTCTTCACGCTCGAGTAATACTTTCACTACTGCCTCATGCCCATACCCAGCGGCGAACGAGAGTGGTGTTATATTCCAAGCGCCCCCAATATTGGGGTTGACATCTTGCCGCTCGAGTAGAATCTTCACTGCTCCCTCATGTCCATTCTCAGCGGCAAACGAGAGCGGTGTTGTATTCCAAGCGTCCCTAATATTGGGGTTGACATCTTGCCGCTCGAGTAGAATCTTCACTACTCCCTCATGTCCATTCTCAGCGGCGAACGAGAGCGGTGTTAGCCCGTATATAGCTTGTACGTTAACATCGTAACCTTCCATCTCCATCAAAGCTGCTGCAAGCTCAATAATTCCGAAGAACGACGCGCAGTGTAATCCGGTGAACAAAAAATCAGTACCCCATTGATCCTCAGGCCGACTCCATTCTTCTTTAAATAGTAATTGGGTGGATATGTGACTATCATACTCCTCGAATAGCCTTAAGGCAAGCAGCTTCGCACACTCCGAGAGGTCCCTTCTTGCGTGTGTTCCCCAATGTATAGAACAATATTGTAGAAACTGTGTGTCCTGAAGGTTAGGAGAGCAATTGGCCGAAAGCGACTTGACCTGCCGGGAGGTAAGATAGGTCAAGCATATTTCTGCCATCGTTGCGTGAGGTCTGGGTAAAAGATCAGGATGAGCAAAGAGATACTCTTGGAGAGTAAAATGTATCAATCGTACGGTTGAGGCTTCCTTGTCCACAGTGATAAGTCCTTGACAGCAGTTCACCAACGTTGCTATCGAAGGAACGTTACCAGCATTGAAATCCGTGGAGCCTAGCTCGACTGCCAGTGCGTGGCAGAGCTCATCCGCTCGTAACGGCCGTTCCGCATGGCAAATCCACATTAATGCTGCCATCCCAAGTCGCACTTTATCCCCATTCTGCGACTTTATCCGTTCTATCGTCGCACCATAGGCCTCTTCCAGACCCGATCCATCTATCATTGTGCCCAGCCTTTGTCGTCTGCGATGGGTTGTTGATTCCTGTAAGATTGCATCCATATTCAAAGAAACCAGTAGAAACCTAGCCATATATGTTAGCGGATAACAAAATATAAGATTCCCTGTGCTTTTGCCCCTACTTACATTTCCGATGTTTTTTCAGGAATCTTCTTGAGAATATCAGCCTCGAGACTCTCGTCCATTGCATCGGGAGTTTCATCCTCGTCTAGCCTGACACGAACATATGTGATGATATCATCTTTTCTGGGACCAACTGGCACACTTGTCACCTGTGCAGCAAGGCGCTTTTCCATCTCGGCACGGATATGGGGCCTTCCGGTCACAAATAATCGAGTAGCCGGAGATTTCTCGATGATTTGGTTCAGTGAATTAAGGACCTTGACTCGATGCGCTACCGCACATTCGTCTAGGGCGTCAATACATATATATATTCGCCGTGAGGACGTGACGGTCTGTAGCATCTTGACAATCTCTTCAAGTTGAGGCGCCCGTCCATCAATGACCTTTTTCTGCTCTTCAAAGGCCTGCAATACTTCCTCGGGGAGGTTTTCCATTCCGCTCACCACCTGTCTCAGCAGGGAACCCAGCATGTTCGTGGCAGACTGCTCCTTTCGCGCGGCGAACTCAAAGTAAAAACATGCTACGGCGGTATTTTGTCCCCTGGCCTGATCGCACAGGGTATCCACTACCAGTGAACTGACATCACAGCTTGTTAGCACGGCTCTCTGCGTTTTCCTCTCAAGACGGTATTTAGTACCTGATAAATGTCTTGCCGACCCCAGGGTCTCCGTAGCAAAACAAAACTGCTTTATCACATCCTTGCTCCCCGCTCAAGTTATTCCAACTTTTAAATTCCTCGGTTTTTAGGAGCCATCCCCCCACATCCTCGACCCGACGGCCTTGAACATCTTGATGTCGCAGCTTGGGCTCGAGTGGAGATAACCAGGCAAGGACTTCCGACCGATTATTGGCAACAATCAAGTTGATATTTGTATTGAAAGAATCGACATTATCACTGAAAGGCACTGACATTTCTAGATTTTTGTTGTGCAGATACGGTATTCGTAGAGGATAGATGATTTGAGTCGGTCGGTAGAAGTCCAGGCGTTTCTACAGGTCTGTAGAAAAGCGGGGTTTTATATTCTTTATCCACCTTCTTGCCTGCCAAGAACCTTCGAATCAAGCGACCTCACATCTGTGAAACCGATATCAAGCCCAATGTGGCTCGTGGCTACAGTGCTGTTATCGTTCGAAAAAAAAAACAACAATCAAAGTTAGCTTCAACCCTTTTTATCAAACGCTCGCCTTAGACGCTTCCCACTGTTATCATAGCGGTAACACAAACCACCGATGTAACAGGAAGCTTAAGTTAAGTCATTAACATCCAGAATATTTTCTACCAATTGCGAGTCTCCATTAACAATTCCAGAGTCTCGGCAGCAATCCAACGGGTGTTTCCAAGTTAGCAGGCCAGGTTCCCTAACACTGTATTAGGAGGTTTGAAACTTTTGGAGAATATCTGGCTGGCCTTTTTTCGCCTCTTATCACCAATTACTTGTAAGTTACTGATGTGGTTTGTATTCTGGAAGTGTAGCGTCAGTGATTTCCTCGATATCTGTCTTACAAACAATAAACCCATCAGAGGCTACGGTACTGTCGGACACATCAACGGCCAAGGCATCGATTACGACCAAAGTGCGCGGACTACCTATGGGATGCGTGCCGTGGGCATTGATCATGTATTTCATCCCGCTGTTTCCTCATGCATCTTATCAACAACACCCCCCTCAGTATGGCTCCGCTCATGATAAACCAACAATTTGCTCACTTAGAACTCCAGAAAAAAAAACAAAGAAATATAGGCAATTTTGTACCCAAAATTTGATATTTTTCCATTCTCTTCTATCGTAGATATCATTCTTTTTCCCCTTAACTTACTGGCGATTTATCGTACATATGATAGTTTATTCGGAGTGAAAGATACTTGAGTACTACATAATAAGGTATCATACTGCATTTCTTGAAACAATACTATATTACGATATTAGTTATGTTTTTGGTCTTTCGACCAAGACACGTAACATGCAAGACGGAAACTACCATGCATGTCCCTTCCCTTTCCTTCCTGCCTGCCTTCCTTTCTGTCTTTCCCTCCCTCTCCTTTTTTACAAGTACCGGTATCCTTCCTTCCGCTCTGCCTCGAGCCCTTCCGTCAGACACTTCTGTCATACAACTGATTTACTTTCCGGTACGGTAGCTTTTTTTTTATTTTTAAAGTCCTGAGATTTCGGACTGGTGATGGTACTGGAAGTAAGGAGCGGTTGGTCGATAGGGTAATTGTGTGACGTGGTAATGGGGTGGTGGTGGCGGAGGAAGAAGAGGGGATGTGAATATACCGATATCGTTGTTTTGCTATTCGTATGTGTTTTTGTGTGATGTGGGTTGGTGTCTGTGCCGTGTTTTAACTTAGAGGTACGGCGCTGTACGGTACCATAAAAACTCGAATGATCGAATCAGACCTTACCGAAGGGGGCAATTCCAACGACATGGCGCTTGGTTCGATTATTCGAACGTTTACGATAGGTTTGGAGGTGTCGAATATGGTTTAAGCTTTGCCAGTGTTGTTTCTGGGTATTTATGCATTGGGTAGTGTCTGTATGGTATACATGTCAGTGTTTGAAGGGTCCTGAATGGGTGTGCGGTGGTTGATCTAGACTATATTGTAAGAACCAGTCACTCATGACTCCCAGAAAACATATAGCCGTGGAAACATAAATTCTAATGACTTGTTATCAATCGCATATCCCACGCTCCATCCATAAACAGGCGGTAACTTGATAGCTTACCAGCTTATCACACCAAAGTTTCTGAAAAATAACCACATCCAAAAAAGATTACCTTCAAAATTTCAACAAAGGGATGTGAACATTGACCAGTTCCAATGGTCTAACAGTTAAAGGAACTAGCCACTACTAACATGACCAGGGAAGGTTGGGAGTTCAACTCCTCGCCTTAGTGGAGTAGTTGGGCATTAAAAAATGTCCAACGAACCACGTTTTGCTGGCATAGGGGTTGAGGAAGGTTAGGGTTCTAAATGTCACCGTTTTTGTTCAGGAAGGATGGAGATCGGGAGATTTTGCAAGAGTGCAGACTGGCTGCCTGAACGGATATGGAGTTTTGTGAGTATGCGGTGCCCGGAGCAGACTACCTGATAACCTGGAGAACATGGAGAAGGGCCTGAAGAATTGGATTTGGTATAATTCCGGATTTCTGATGCACATAAGTTATCGGCTATCTGTCCAGCGCATTTTTGAGTTTTTGACTAGGTTTGTCAACTCCCAGCCAACACAGTGCTACCGGAGCTTGAAGTGGGATAGATGCCGAAGCGAAAAATGGGAATTTATCAGTTTAAATAACAATGTCTAATGCCACGACTGTAAGTGATAGAGTTATGAAGAAGAAACACATGAGACCAAACCATATCTCATGATTGCAAACCCTTGGCCGTAAGCTTTCGGCACAAAGGGAGGGAGGACTTTGGAGGACTTTGGAATCTCATAGTTTCTTGGACATCATTTCCGGCTAGTGGGTTAGCTTATTTTCGAATTAGGTGCTTTGGGCATATATGGAGGAGATAGAGAAAGCTTGCAAAACTGGGTAGTGGGGGGGTAGATTAGAGTAGCTGCAGGTAAGTGGCTAGGTTAGTTTGGAGAGTCTGAGGGAGTAGATAGTCTCCGTGGTTGGTAGTTTTTGTTGTTAGGGATAGACTTCTACCGTTCTTAACTCATGAGCAGGACAAGCGCTGGTATGATGTGGTGGATGGATGGTGATGTAAAAATGTATAGATATGGAGATATGCATATCCGATAACTGACATCAGTAGTTCCTGTACTACAAAAAAATTACAACGCATTGCTCTAGTGAAGCTATAAAGCTACGCATCAACCACAACTCACACCCCCACCACCCGTAAGGAAGGCCGTGTTATTTCATGTTACTCGTCGTTGATAATACAAGGAACTGGTCTGCGATATCGCACCGTAGTGGTTCCAAATAATGACAAGAATCCTTGCGCTATCGTACACAGACTTTCCCTCTGTCTACCAATCTATCTATGATCGAACACACTTTATATATAGTCTATATGAATCAATCCGAAAGAGGGGAAGAGGAAGAAGAAGAAAACAAGGAAGAAAGAAAGACGCAGCATGAATTTAGATCTAAATAAGAATATAGTACATGGAAGTAAAATAAAACATGGTAGGATGATGTCATATATCTGCATATCTATTGCATTAGATATTGTTCGAGCACAAAGGATTATGTCTATCCGGGGATAAATTTTGTGATCGAGGGGATTACTCCGGAGGAGGAGCAATGGCGACTTTGGCGGGGCGGTGGCTCCAAGGCTTCAAATCTCGCTAGGGATTACCGATTTGTGGGACTGTAAAAGAGCCACCACTCCCTCATGTCTATTATTAGCGGCGAGCAAGAGTGGTGTTTTATTCAAATTGTTCCCAATATTGGGGTTGACATCTTGCCGCTCGAGTAGAATCCTCACTACTCCCTCATGTCCATTATGAGCGGCGAACAAGAGTGGCGTGCTATTCACATTGTTCCCAATATTGGGGTTGACATCTTGCCGCTCGAGTAGGATCTTCACTACTCCCTCATGTCCGCGCCGGGCGGCAGAACAGAGCGGTGTTCGGCCAAAATAATCCCTCGTATTGGGGTTGACCTCACCCCGCGTAAGTAGTATTTTCACTACTCCTTCATATCCATTCTCAGCGGCGAGCGAGAGCGGTGTTTGGCCGTCACGATTTGGCTTGTCAGGATTGACCTCGCTTCGTGTAAGTAGTATTTTCACTACTCCCTCATGTCCATTCTCAGCGGCGAACAAGAGTGGTGTGTTATTCAAACCATTCCCAATATTGGGGTTGACATCTTGCCGCTCGAGTAGAATCTTCACTACTCCCTCACATCCACTCCTAGCGGCGAGCGAGAGTGGTGTGTAATTAAGAGCGTTCCCAATATTGGGGTTGACATCTTGCCGCTCGAGTAGAATCCTCACTACTCCCTCATGTCCATTATGAGCGGCGAACAACAGTGGTGTGCTATTCACATTGTTCCCAATATTGGGGTTGACATCTTGCCGCTCGAGTAGAATCTTCACTACTCCCTCGCGTCCGTGCCGGGCGGCAGAAGAGAGCGGTGTTCGGCCAAAATAATCCTTGGTATTGGGGTTGACCTCACCCCGCCTAAGTAGTATTTTCACCACTCCCTCATATCCATTCTCAGCGGCGAGCGAGAGCGGTGTTTGGCCGTCACGATTTGGCTTGTCAGGATTGACCTCACCTCGTGTAAGTAGTATTTTCACTACTCCCTCATGTCCATTCTCAGCGGCGAGCAAGAGTGGTGTTTTATTCAAATCGTTCCCAATATTGGGGTTGACATCTTGCCGCTCGAGTAGAATCTTCACTACTCCCTCATGTCCACTCTCAGCGGCGAACAAGAGCGGTGTTTGTTTCCAGGAGCTTGCCCTGTCGGGATCGATATCTTCGTGCTCGAGTAGTATTTTCACTACTCCCTCATGGCCGTTCTGGGCGGCAAACGAGAGCGGTGTTCGTTTCGAGGAGCTTGCCCTGTCGGGATCGATATCTTCGTGCTCGAGTAGCATTTTCACTACTCCCTCATGTCCATTCTGAGCGGCAAACGAGAGCGGTGTTAGCTCGCACATATCTTGTACATTGACATCGTAACATCCCATCTCCATCAAAGTTGCTGAAAGCTCAACAATTCCGAAGAACGATGCGCAGTGCAATCCGGTGAACAAACAATCAGTACCCCATTCATCCTTAGAGAGACGCCATTGTTCTTTAAAAAGTAATTGGGTGGATATGTGACTATCATACTCCTCGAATAGCCTCAAGGCAAGCAGCTTCGCAAACTCCGAGAGGTCCCTTCTTGCGTGTGTTCCCCAATGTATAGAACAATATTGTAGAAACGGCGTGTCCTGAAGGTTAGGAGAGCGATTGGCGGAAAGCGACTTGATCTGCCGGGAGGTAAGATAGGTTAAGCATACTTCTGCCATTGTTGCGTGAGGTCTGGGGAAAAGATCAGGATGAGCAAAGAGATACTCTTGGAGAGTAAAATGTATCAATCGCACGGTTGAGGCTTCCTTGTCCACAGTGATAAGTCCTTGACAGCAGTTTTCCAACGTTGCTATCGAAGGAACGTTGCCAGCATTGAAATCCGTGGAGCCTAGCTCGACTGCCAGTGCGTGGCAGAGCTCATCGGCCCGTAACGGCCGTTCCGCATGGCAGATCCACATCAATGCTGCCATCCCAAGTCGCACTTTATCTCCATTCTGCGACTTTATCCGTTCTATCGTCGCACCATAGACTTCTTCCAAACCTGATCCATGTATCATTGCACCCAGCCTTTGTCGCCTGCGATGGGTTGTTGATTCCTGTAAGATTGCATCCATATTCAAAGAAACCAGTAGAAACCTAGCCATATATGTTAGCTGATGACAAAATATAAGATTCCCTGTGCTTTTGCCCCTACTTACATTTCAGATATTTTTTCGGGGATCGTCTTAAGAATGTCGGCCTCCAGACCCTCATCCATTGCATCAGGAGTTTCATCCTCATCCAGCCTGACACGAATATATGTGGTGATATCATCTTTGCTGGGGCCTACTGGCACACTTGCCACCTGTGCAGCAAGGCGCTTTTCGATCTCGGCCCTGATATGGGGCCTTCCGGTCACAAATAATCGAGTAGCCGGAGATTTCTCGATGATTTGGTTCAGCGAATTAAGGACCTTGACTTGATGCGCTACCGCACATTCGTCTAGGGCGTCAATACATATATATGTTCGCCGTGAGGACATGATGGTCTGTAGCATCTTGATAATCTCTTCAAGTTGAGGCGCCCGTCCACCAATGACCTTTTTCTGCTCTTGAAAGGCCTGCACTACTTCTTCGGGGAGGCTTTCCATTCCGCTCGCCACCTGTTTCAGCAGGGAGCCGAGCATGTTCGTGACAGACTGCTCCTTTCGTGCGGCGAACTCAAAGTAAAAACATGCTACGGCGGTATTTTGTCCCCTGACCTGATCGCACAGGGTATCCACTACCAGTGAACTGACATCACAGATTGTTAGCACGGGATCTCTGTGTTTTCCTCTCAAGACGGTATTTAGTAACTTACCTGATAAATGTCTTGCCGACCCCGGGGTCTCCGTAGCAAAACAAAACTGCTTTATCACATCCCTGCTCCCCGCTCGAGTTATTCCAGCTTTTAAATTCCTCGGTTTTTAGGAGCCATCCCCCCACATCTTTGACCCGGCGGGCTTGAACACCTTGATGTCGCAGCTTGGGCTCGAGTGGAGATAACCAGGCAAGGACTTCCGACCGATTATCGGAAACAATCAAGTTGATATTTGTATTGAAAGAATCGACATTATCACTGAAAAGCGCCGACATTTCTAGATTTTTGTTGTGCAGATACGGTATTCGTAGAGGATAGATGATTTGAGTCGGTCGGTAGAAGTCTAGGAGTTTCTACAGTAGGTCTGAAGAAAAGCGGGGTTTTATATTTTTTATCCGCCTTCTTGCCTACCAAGAACCTTCGAATCAAGCCACCTCACATCTGTGAAACTGATATCAAGCCCAGTGTGGCTCGTGGCTAAAGTGCTGTTATCGTTAGAAAACAAAACAACAATCAAAGTTAGCTTCAACCCTTTTTTTATCAAACGCTCGCCTTAGATGCTTCCCGCTGTTATAATTGCGGTAACACAAACCACCTATGTAACAGGAAGCTTAAGTCATTAACATCCAGAATATTTTCTACCAATTGCGAGTCTCCGTTGACGATTCCACAGTCTCAGCAGCAATCCAGCAGGTGTTTCCAAGTAAGCAGGCCAGGTTCCCTAACATCGTGTATTAGGAGGTTTGAAACTTTTGGAGAATCTCTGGCTGGCCTTTTTTCGCCTCTTATTGCCGTATTACTTACAAGTTACTGATGTGGTCTGTATTCTGGAAGTGTAGCGTCAGTGATTTCCTCGATATTTACTCTTCAAACAATAACCCCTTCAGAGCCTACGGTACTGTTGGACACATCAGCGGCCAAGGCATCGATTACGGCCAAAGTGCGCGGACTCCTTCTGGAATGCGCGCCATGGGTATTGATCATGTATTTCAGCCCGCTGTTTTCTCATGCATCTTATCAAGAACACCCCTCTCTGTGCCATACCCTCAGTGTCTCTCTCACGTAATGTATTGTTAGTTATCAAAAAATAACTGAACGTCTCCCGGTAGCAACGAGAAATATTTTCATCATATATCGGGCGCCTGGCAGAAGTCTTTCCCATTGCTACCTGGAATTGCTCAATTATTTTTGATAACTGAGAATACCTGCCTTGTGCTGCACATTACTCAACACCTATCAAGCTATCGCTCCATACAACACCCCCCGATCAACCCCATCAAATACCGACCCGCATGCTCTGTTCATGCATCATACATCCCTACTCGCACTCTACGGTCACAACTCTGACTCACCACCACAAACTCAAGTCACAAAAACCATGATATCTTCCCAGACATCTTCATCAAGTATGGACATCACAAAACGAATACCTAACACTACCTCAGAGCAGCACATATATCGTACCTTGCACCATGAATTAATAGAAAACTACACTCCTACCATATCGAAATATCGCCGAGCAGCAGCAGTTAGTCTCCACTACAATCCCATTCCATACTTTCAGCACAAAGGAAAGAAAGAAAAAAAACCTTCATCAATCCGACGTTCACAACCACCCCCTCCTATCCTCCCCTCCCCTCTACCACGATACCCCCTACCTCCCCTGCCATAACCTCACATCTTTTCCTCCCACACATCACCTCGTCACCTTGATGACGGAAAGTAAAAAAGCGCAAGACATCAAATTATATGTCCAACTGTAACTCACGCATTCAAGTTTGTTGTGAATTAAGCGGACACCACACGACGAAACGCCCAGATACTGACGGGCATGAGGATACTACTACAACCGCACTTTCAAGGATGTAGAATTCTAGTTCGTATGATATAAAGTTATGCACCATTGTACAATAGGTATTCGCTACATCTTTGATTGACGAGGTTAGCTTATCTGCGCACAGTCTACACTTGGATAACTACCCCTGTAGATCTTCCAGTATGGTAGTTTATATGGACACAGATATGTTCTGGAGTATATACTTCGGTCTCAGATCACTCGATGACTACGGTGTGTGTAAAAGACGCTAGTGCGCGAGTGAGTGCTCATGCAAAATACCATGCCACAATCATAATTTCATAAAACAAAGGGTATTAAGAAAAATAAGAGCAAAACCAGACCTGCCAAATCCCAACTAGAAAAAAGGTATGTCAGGGTTAGGGTTAGGGTTCAACTGTCTACAGGAGAGGATATGGAGTTTTGTGGGTATGCGGTGCCCGGAGCAGACGCCCTGATAATGCGGAGAACATGGAGAAGGGCCTGAAAAATTGGGTTTGGTATAATTCCGGATTTCTGATGTGCATAAGTTATCATCTATCTATCCGGCGCATTTTTGCGTTTTTGGCTAGCATTGTCAATTCCCAGCCAACGCAGGCTACCGCAGCTTGAAGTGGGATAAGTGCTGAAGCAAAAAAAAATGGGAATTTATCAGTTTACATGACAATGTCTAATGCCTATGGCTGTAAGTGTTGGAGTTATGGAAGGAGAAGCACATGAGACCGAACCATATCTCATGCAAACCCTTGGCCGTCCGCTTTCAGCACGACGGGAGGGAGGACTTTAAAGGACTTTGGAATGGTATAGTTTCTTGGACATAATTTCCGGCTGGTGGGTTAGCTTATTTTCGAATTAGATGCTTTGGGCCTAGATGGAGGAGATAGAGAACGCTTGCGAAACTGGGTAGTGGGGGTAGATTAGAGTAGCTGCAGGTAAGTGGCTAGGTTAGTTTGTAGAGTCTGAGTGAGAAGATAGTCTCCGTGGTTTGGTAGTTTTGGTGGTTAGGGTAGGCTTCTACTATTCTTGTCAACTCATAAGCTAGACGATCTCCGTTATGATATGGTGGATGGATGGCGATGTAAAAATGTATAGATATGGAGATATTCATATCCGATAACTGGCATCAGTGGTTCCTGTACTACAAAAAGATTACAACTCACTGCTCTAGTGAGGCTATAAAGCTACGCATCAGCCACAACTCACGCCTACACTACCCGTGAGGAAAGCCCTGTTCGATGTTGCCCGTCGTAGATAACACAAGGAACTGGTCTGTGATATCGCACCGTAGTAGTTCCAAATAATGACAAGAATCCTTGCGCTATCGTACACAGACTTTCCCTCTGTCTACCAATCTATATACGATCGAACACACCCCACACACAGTCTATATGAATCAATCCGGAAGAGGAGGAAGAGGAAGAAGGAGAAGAGGAAAACAAGGAAGAAAAAAGACGCCAGCAAGAATTTAGATCTAAATAAGAATATAGTGCATGGGGGTAAAACAAAATATGGTTGCATGGTGTTATATATCTGCATATCTATTGCATTGGGTATTGGCCGGGCACAAAGGATTATGTCTGTCCGGGAATAAATTTCGTGATCGAGGGATTACCCCGGAGGAGGAGAAATGGCGACTTTGACGGGGCGGTGGTTCCAAAGCTTCAAATCTCGTTAGGGGTTACCGATTTGTGGGACTGTAGAAGAGCCATCACTCCCTCATGTCCATACTCAGAGCCGAGCGAGAGCGGTGTTTTGCCATAACGATTTGGCTTGTCAGGGTTGACCTCACCCCTCGTAAGTAGTATTTTCACTACTCCCTCATGTCCATTCCGAGCGGCGAGCGAAAGTGGTGTTTTTATTCCGATTGTTCCCAATATTGGGGTTGACATCTTGCCGCTCGAGTAGAATCTTCACTACTCCTTCATGTCCATTCTGAGCGGCGAGCCAAAGTGGTGTTTTATTCAGATTGTTCCCAATATCGGGGTCGACATCTTGCCGCTCGAGTAGAATCTTCACTACTCCCTCACGTCCATTCCTAGCGGCGACCGAGATTGGTCCTTCATCCCAGTGGTCCCCAATATTGGGGTTGACATCTTGCCGCTCGAGTAGAATCTTCACTACTCCCTCATGTCCATTCTGAGCGGCGAGCGAAAGTGGTGTTTTATTCAGATTGTTCCCAATATTGGGGTCGACATCTTGCCGCTCGAGTAGAATCTTCACTACTCCCTCACGTCCATTCTGAGCGGCGACCGAGAGTGGTGTGTATTTAAAACTGCTCCCAATATTGGGGTTGACATCTTGCCGCTCGAGTAGAATCCTCACTACTCCCTCATCTCCATTCCTAGCGGCGACCGAGAGTGGTGCTTCACCCCAGCGGACCCCAATATTGGGGTTGACATCTTGCCGCTCGAGTAGAATCTTCACTACTCCCTCATCTCCATTTCGAGCGGCGAGCGAGAGTGGTGTTTGCTCTGCCACATCTTGTTGGTTGACATCGTAACATTCCATCTCCATCAAAGCTGCTGCAAGCTCAACAATTCCGAAGAACGACGTGCAGTGCAGTCCGGTGAACAAACAATCATTACCCCATTCATCCCCATGCCAAGACCCTCGTTCTTTAAAAAGTAATTGAGTGGATATGTGACTATCATACTCCTCGAATAGCCTCAAGGCAAGCAGCTTCGCACACTCCGACAGGTCCCCTCTTGCGTGTGTTCCCCAATGCATAGAACAATATTGTAGGAAAGGTGTGTCCTGAAGATTAGGAGAAGGATTTGCCGAAAGCGCCCTAACCTGCCGGGAGGTAAGATAGGTCAAGCATACTTCTGCCATTGTTGCGTGAGGTCTGGGGAAAAGATCAGGATGAGCGAAGAGATACTCTTGGAGAGTAAAATGTATCAATCGCACGGTTGAGGCTTCCTTGTCCACAGTGATAAGTCCTTGACAGCAGTTTACCAACGTTGCTATCGAAGGAACGTTGCCAGCATTGAAATCCGTGGAGCCTAGCTCGACTGCCAGTGCGTGGCAGAGCTCATCCGCTCGTAACGGCCGTTCCGCGTGGCAGATCCACATCAATGCTGCCATCCCAAGTTTTGCTTTATCTCCATTCTGTGACTTTATCCGTTCTATCGTCGCACCGTAGGCTTCTTCCAAACCTGATCCATGTATCATTGTGCCCAGCCTTTGTCGTCTGCGATGGGTTGTTGATTCCTGTAAGATTGCCTCCATATTCAAAGAAACCAGTAGAAACCTAGCCATATATGTTAGCGGATGACAAAATATAAGATTCCCTGTGCTTTTGCCCCTACTTACATTTCCGATATTTTTTCGGGGATCTTCTTAAGAATGTCGGCCTCCAGACTCTCGTCCATTGCATCGGGGGTTTCATCCTCGTCCAGCCTGACACGAACATATGTGATGATATCATCTTTGCTGGGACCTACTGGCACACTTGTCACCTGTGCAGCAAGGCGCTTTTCGATCTCGGCCCTGATATGGGGCCTTCCGGTCACAAATAATCGAGTAGCCGGAGATTTCTCGATGATTTGGTTCAGCGAATTAAGGACCTTGACTCGATGCGCTACCGCACATTCGTCTAGGGCGTCAATACATATATATGTTCGCCGTGAGGACGTGATGGTTTGTAGCATCTTGACAATCTCCTCAAGTTGAGGCGCCCGTCCACCAATGACCTTTTTCTGCTCTTCAAAGGCCTGCACTACTTCCTCGGGGAGGCTTTCCATTCCGCTCACCACCTGTTTCAGCAGGGAACCGAGCATGTTTGTGGCAGACTGCTCCTTTCGTGCGGCGAACTCAAAGTAAAAACATGCTACGGCGGTATCTTGTCCCCTGGCCTGATCGCACAGGGTGTCCACTACCAGTGAACTGACATCACAGATTGTTAGCACGGGATCTCTGTTTTCCTCTCAAGACGGTATTTAGTACCTGATAAATGTCTTGCCGACCCCAGGGTCTCCGTAGCAAAACAAAACTGCTTTATCACATCCCTGCTCCCCGCTCGAGTTATTCCAGCTTTTAAATTCCTCGGTTTTTAGAAGCCATCCCCCCACATCCTCGACCCGGCGGCCTTGAACATCTTGATGTCGCAGCTTGGGCTCGAGTGGAGATAACCAGGCAAGGACTTCTGACCGATTATCGGCAACAATCAAGTTGATATTTGTATTGAAAGAATCGACATTATCACTGAAAAGCACCGACATTTCTAGATTTTTGTTGTGCGGATATGGTATCTGTAAAGGATAGATGATTTGAGTCGGTCGGTAGGAGGTCCAGGGGTTCCCACAGTAGGGGCTGAAGGAAAGCGGGGTTTTATATTTTTTATCAGCCTTCATGCCTACCAAGAACCTTCGAATCAAGCCACCTCACATCTGTGAAACCAATATCATGCCCATTATGGCTCGTGGTTACAGTGCTGTTATCGTCGGAGAAAAAAAAAAACAATCAAAGTTAGCTTCAACCCTTTTTTATCGAACTCTCACTTTAGACGCTTCCCGCTGTTATCTTAGCGGTAACACAAACCACCGATATAACAGGAAGCTTAAGTCATTGACATCCAGAATATTTTCTACCAGTCATGAGTCTCCATTAACAATTCCAGTCTCAGCAACAATCCAGCAGGTGTTTCCAAGTTAACAGGCCAGGTTCCCTAACACTGTATTAGGAGGTTTGAAACTATTGGAGAATGTCTGGTTGGCCTTTTTTCGCCTCTTATTGTCCTATTACTTGTAAGTTACTGGTGTGGCCTGTAGCATCAGTGATTACCGTAATAACCCCTTCAGAGGCTATGGCACTGTCGGACACATCAACAGCCAAGGCATTGATTACGGCCAAAGTGCGCGGGCTGCCCATGGGACGCTTACCGTGGGTATTGATCATGTATTTCAGCCCGCTATTTTCTCATGCATCCTATCAAGAACACCCCTCCCTGTACCATACCTTCAGTGTCTTTCTCACGTAATGTACCGTTAGCTATCAAAACATAACTGAACACCTCCTGGTAGCAACGAGAAATACCCCCATCATATATCAGGCGGCATGGCAGAAGTTTTCCCATTGCTACCTGGAATTGTTCAATTCTTTTTGATAACAGACAATACCTGCCTTGTGCTGCACATTATTCAACACCTACCAAGCTATCACTCCATACACCACCCCTCGATCAACTCCATCAAATAACGACCTGCGTGCTCTTTCCCTGTATCATACATCCCTACTCGTACTCTACAGGCACAACCCCAGAATACACTAACTCACCACCACAAACTCAAGTCACAAAAACCGTGACACCTTCCCAGAATATTATCGTCGAGTATAGACATCACAAAACGAATACCTAACACTGCCTCCGAGCAGCACATATATCGTACCTTGTGTCATGAATTAATAGGGGACTACACTCCTACAGTATCGAAATATCGCCGAGCAGCAGCGGCAGTTAGTCTCCATCCCACAATCCCATTCCATACTAACAGCACAAAAAAAAGAAAAGGCCCTCATCAATCCGACTTCACAACCACCCCCTATCCTCCCCTCCCCTCTACTACGATACCCCCTACCTCCCCTGCCATAACCTCACATCTTTTCCTCCCACACATCACCTCGTCACCTTGGTGACCCAAAGTAAAAAAGCGCAAGACATCAAATTATATGTCCAACTGCAACTCACGCATTTAAGTTTTGTCATGATATTAGGCAGCCCACGTGACGGAACACCCAGATGCTGGCCGGCCATGAGGATACTACTACAACCGCACTTTCAAGGATGTAGAATTCTAGTTCGTATGATATAAAGTTATGCACCATTGTACAATAGGTATTCGCTACGACCAAAGCGAGAAGGAAAAATTATGGGAACCAATCAAAATACTTTAATACTAACACCATACCATAAAACGTACTCGTGAGTGAGCGCGTGATCACAGAAAACGTATGTGGCATCAGCAGCTCACTAGGCTCTGGCTTTCATATATGAGGTCTTGGATAGCCACATAGGTATACTCGATGGTATGACCTTCTAGATGTCCCCCATCAATAGGTTCACGTCTGGCACACGTCTATTGGATTGGAACAGTTAGTTTCTA
>ML120361.1:814114-829065 GCA_003788595.2 Choiromyces venosus 120613-1
CTGTCCAGCCCATTTTTGAGTTTTTGACCGACTTTGTCAACTCCCAGCCAACACAGCGCTACCGGCGCTTGGAGTGGGATAAGTGCTGAAGCAAAAAGTGGGAATTTATCAGTGTAAATGACAATGTCGAATGCCAACGACTATAAACGTTGGAGTTATGGAAGAAGAAACACATGAGACCGAACCATATCTCATGACTGCAAACCCTTGGCCGTAAGCTTTCTGCACGAAGGGAGGGAGGACTTTGGGGGGCTTTGGAATCTCACAGTTTCTTGGACATAATTTCCGGCTGGTGGGTGAGCCTATTTTCGAATTAGGTGCTTTGGGCCTATATGGAGGAGATAGAGAAAGCTTGCAAAACTGGGCAGTGGGGGTAGATTAGAGTGGCTGCAGGTAAGTGAGTAGGGTAGTTTGGAGAGTCTGAGTGAGTAGATAGTCTCCGTGGTTTGGCAGTTTTGGTAGTTAGGGGTAGGCTTCTACTATTCTTGTCAACTCATGAGCTGGACGATCTCCGTTATGATATGGTGGATGGCTGGCGATGGAAAAATGTATAGCACAGATATGGAGATATTCATATCCGACAACTGATATCACGAGTACAGTAGTTCCTGTGCTACAAAAAAATTGCAACGCATTGCTCTAGTGAAGCTATGAGGCTGTGCATCTAGAACAACTCACACCCCCACCACCCGTGAGGAAAGCCGTGTTCGATGCTACTCGTCGTAGATAATGCAAGGAACTGGTCTCTGATATCGCAACGTAGTGGTTCCAAATAATGACAAGAATCCTTGCGCTATCGTACACTGACTTTTCCTCTGTCTACTAATCTATCTATGATCGAACACACTTTATATACAATCTTTATGAATCAATCCGGAAGAGGAGGAAGAGGAAGAAGAGGAAAACAAGGAGGAAAAAAAGACGCCAGCAGGAATTTAGATCTAAATAAGAATATAGTACATGGAAGTAAAATAAAATATGGTAGGATGGTGTTACCGATTTGTGGGACCGTAGAAGAGCCACCACTCCCTCATGTCCATGCTGGGCGGCAATTGAGAGCGGTGATAGACCGTTGATATCTGGGTAATTGGGGTTGACATCTTGCCGCTCGAGTAGAATCTTGACTACTCCCTCATGTCCATTCTTAGCGGCGAGCGAGAGTGGTGTGTTATTCAACTCGTCCCCAATATTGGGGTTGACATCTTGCCGCTCGAGTAGAATCTTCACTACTCCCTCATGTCCATTCTTAGCGGCGAACGTGAGTGGCGTTGTATCACAATCGTCCCCAATATTGGGATTGACATCTTGCCGCTCGAGTAGAATCTTCACCACTCCCTCATGTCCATTCTTAGCGGCGAACGTGAGTGGCGTTGTATCACAATCGTCCCTAATATTGGGGTTGACATGTTGCCGCTCGAGTAGAATCTTCACTACTCCCTCATGTTCCTTCTTAGCGGCGAGCGAGAGTGGTGTGTTATTCCAAAGATCCCCAATATTGGGGTTGACATCTTGCCGCTCGAGTAGAATCTTCACTACTCCCTCATGTCCGTTCTCAGCGGCGAGCGAGAGTGGTGTGTTATTCAACTCGTCCCTAATATTAGGGTTGACATCTTGCCGCTCGAGTAGAATCTTCACTATTCCCTCATGTTCCTTCCTAGCGGCGAGCGAGAGTGGTGTGTTATTCCAAAGATCCCCAATATTGGGGTTGACATCTTGCCGCTCGAGTAGAATCTTCATTACTCCCTCATGTCCATTTCCAGCGGCGAACGAGAGTGGTGTTTTATCCCGGTGGTCCCTAATATTGGGGTCGACATCTTGCCGCTCGAGTAGAATCTTCACTACTGCCTCATGTCCGTCCTCAGCGGCGAACGAGAGTGGTGTTTTATCCCAGCGGTCCCCAATATTGGGGTTGACATCTTGCCGCTCGAGTAGAATCTTCACTATTCCCTCACATCCATTTCCAGCGGCGGACGAGAGTGGTGTGATATTCCAAATGTCCCCAATATTGGGGTTGACATCTTGCCGCTCGAGTAGAGCCTTCACTACTCCCTCATGTCCCCTCCCAGCGGCGAGCGAGAGTGGTGTTTCATTCCAAACGTCCCTGATATTGGGGTTGACATCTTGCCGCTCGAGTAGAATCTTCACTACTCCCTCATGTCCCCTCTCAGCGGCGAGCGAGAGCGGCGCTAGCTTTGATATATCTTGTGCGTTGACATCGTAACTTTCCATCTCCATCAAAGCTGCTGCAAGCTCAACAATTCCAAAGAACGACGCGCAGTGTAATCCGGTGAACAAACAATCAATACCCCATGGATCCTTATCCAGAGGCCTTTCCTCTTTCAAAAGTAATTGAGTGGATACGTGACAATCATACTCCTCGAATAGCCTCAAGGCAAGCAGCTTCGCACACCCCGAGAGGTCCCTTCTTGCGTGTGCTCCCCAATGTATAGAACAATATTGTAGAAACGGTGTGTCCGGAAGGTTGGGTGGGTGATGGGCCGAAATCGCCTTGACCTGCCGGGAGTTCAGATAGGTCAAGCATATTTCTGCCATTGTTGCGTGAGGTCTGGGGAAAAGATCAGGATGAGCGAAGAGATACTCTTGGAGAGTAAAATGTATCAATCGCACGGTTGAGGCTTCCTTGTCCACAGTGATAAGTCCTTGACAGCAGTTTACCAACGTTGCTATCGAAGGAACGTTACCAGCATTGAAATCCGTGGAGCCCAGCTCGACTGCCAGTGCGTGGCAGAGCTCATCCGCTTGTAGCGGCCGTTCCGCATGACAGATCCACATCAATGCTGCCATCCCAAGTTTCGCTTTATCCCCATTCTGCGACTTTATCCGTTCTATCGTCGCACCATAGGCTTCTTCCAAACCCGATCCATCTATCATTGTGCCCAGCCTTTGTCGTCTGCGATGGGTTGTTGATTCCTGTAAGATTGCCTCCATATTCAAAGAAACCAGTAGGAACCTAGCCATATATGTTAGCGGATAACGAAATATAAGATCCCTTGTGATATTGCCCCTACTTACATTTCCGATGTTTTTTCAGGAATCTTCTTGAGAATATCAGCCTCCAGACTCTCGTCCATTGCATCAGGAGTTTCATCCTCGTCAAGCCTGACACGAACATATGTGATGATATCATCTTTGCTGGGACCTACTGGCACACTTGCCACCTGTGCAGCAAGACGCTTTTCGATCTCGGCCCGGATATGCGGCCTCCCGGTCACAAATAATCGAGTAGCCGGAGATTTCTCGATGATTTTGTTCAGCGAATTAAGGACCTTGACTCGATGCGCTACCGCACATTCGTCCAGGGCGTCAATACATATATATGTTCGCCGTGAGGATGTGATGGTCTGTAGCATCTTGACAATCTCCTCAAGTTGAGGCGCCCGTCCACCAATGACCTTTTTCTGCTCTTGAAAGGCCTGCAATACTTCCTTGGGGAGGGTTTCCATTCCGCTCACCACCTGTCTCAGCAGGGAACCGAGCATGTTCGTGGCAGACTGCTCCTTTCGCGCGGCGAACTCAAAGTAAAAACATGCTACGGCGGTATCTTGCCCCCTGGCCTGATCGCACAGGGTGTCCACTACCAGTGAACTAACATCACAGCTTGTTAGCACGGGATCTCTGTGTTTTCCTCTCAAGACGGTGTTTAGTACCTGATAAATGTCTTGCCGACCCCAGGGTCTCCGTAGCAAAACAAAACTGCTTTATCACATCCCTGCTCCCCGCTCGAGTTATTCCAGCTTTTAAATTCCTCGGTTTTTAGGAGCCATCCCCCCACATCCTCGACCCGGCGGCCTTGAACATCTTGATGTCGCAGCTTGGGCTCGAGTAGAGATAACCAGGCAAGGACTTCCGACCGATTATCGGCAACGATCAAGTTGATATTTGTATTGCAAGTATTGAAAGAATCAACATTATCACTGAAAAGCATCGACATTTCTAGATTTTTGTAGTGCGGATACGGTATTCGTAGAGGATAGATGATTTGAGTCGGTCGGTAGAAGTCCAGGAGTTTCTACAGTAGGGGCTGAAGAAAAGCGGGGTTTTATATTTTTTTATCAGCCTTCCTGCCTACCAAGAACCTTCTAATCAAGCCACTTCACATCTGTGAAACCGATATCACCCATTGTGGCTCGTGGCTACAGTGCTGTTATCGTTGGAAAAAACAATCAATCAAAGTTAGCTTCAACCCTTTTTTTATCAAACACTCGCCTTAGACGCTTCCCGCTGTTGCCTTAGGTAGCGGTAACACAAACCACCGATGTAACAGGAAGCTCAAGTCATTGACATCCAGAATATTTTCTACCAATTGCGAGTCTCCATTAACAATTCCAATCTTAGCAGCAATCCAGCAGGTGTTTCCAAGTTAGCAGGCCAGGTTCCCTAACACTGTGTATTAGGAGGTTTGAAACTTTTGGAGAAGATCTGGCTGGCCTTTTTCGCCTCTTATTGCCGCATTACTTGTAAGTTACTGACGTGGTCCGTATTCTGGAAGTGTAGCATCCGTGATTACCTCGATATTTATTGTACAAACAATAGCCCCTTCAGAGGCTCCGGTACTGTTGGACACATCAACAGCCAAGGCATCGATTACGACCAAAGTGCGCGGACTACCTATGGGACGCTTGCCGTGGGTATTGATCATGTATTTCAGCCCGCTATTTTCTCATGCATCCTATCAAGAACACCCCTCCCTGTACCATACCTTCAGTGTCTCTCTCATGTGATGTACCGTTAGCTATCAAAACATAACCTCAACACCTCCTGGTAGCAACGAGAAATACCCCTATCATATATCAGGCGGCATGGCAGAAGTTTTCCCATTGCTACCTGGAATTGTTCAATTATTTTTGATAACAGACAATACCTGCCTTGTGCTGCACATTACTCAACACCTATCAAGCTATCACTCCATACACCACCCCTCGATCAACCCCTTCAAATACCGACCCGCATGCTCTGTTCACGCATCATACATCCCTACTCATACTCTACGGTCACAACTCTGACTCACCCCCACAAACTCAAGTCACAAAAACCATGATATCTTCCCAGACATCTTCATCAAGTATGGACATCACAAAACAAATACCTAACACTACCTCATAGCAGCACAAATATCGTACATTTTGCCATGAATTAATAGAAAACCACACTCCTACCATATCGAAATATCCCCGAGCAGCAGCAGTTAGTCTCCACCCCACAATCCCATTCCATACTTCCAGCACAAAAGAAAGAAAAACCTCCATCAATCCGACGTTCACAACCACCCCCTCCTGTCCTCCCCTCCCCTCTACCACAATACCCCCTACCTCCCCTACCATAACCTCACATCTTTTCCTCCCACACATCACCTCGTCACCTTGGTGACGCAAAGTAAAAAAAGCGCAAGACATCAAATTATATGTCCAACTGCAACTCACGCATTCAAGTTTGTTATGAATTAAGCGGACACCACGCGACGAAACGCCCAGATACTGACGGGCATGAGGATACTACTACAACCGCACTTTCAAGGATGTAGGATTCTAGTTCGTATGATATAAAGTTATATGCACCGTTGTACAATAGGTATTCGCTACATCTTTGATTGACGAGGTCAGCTTATCTGCACACAGTCTACACTTGGATAACTACCCCTGTAGATCTTCCAGTATGGTAGTTTATATGGACACACTTAGGTTCTGGAGTATATACTTTGGTCTCAGATCACTCGATGACTAGTGTGTATGTAAAAGACGCTAGTGCACGAGTGAGCGCTCATGCAAATACCATGCCACAATCATTTCATAAAACAGAGGGTATTAAAAAAAAGACCTGCCAAATCCCAACTAGAAAAAAGGTATATAAGAAAATTTAATAGAAAATTAAAATAAAATAAAAAAAAAACTACTTACAAAGTTTGGAAAAATTCATACATACGTCCAGTAACTAAAGTTCATAACATCATCCCACACGAATCCGAAACTCCAGCCAAAGAAAAGGCAACAGCCAAGCAGGCAACCAAACAAAGCAAAGCAGGCACAAAAAGAAATTATACCAAAAACCGCCGAATATATATGTATATATATATTTTTTCTCATCAAAACTCATTCCCCCACCGATCATACCTGCGATTAACCGCACCGAGCAGAGCTTTCAAAATCATCTCACCACTAATCTTCTCAACACCGTGCGCGTCCACGAACGGCGTAAAGTCAACCATGTCCCTAATGCCATAAATCTCTTCGAGCGCATCGTCCAGTTCCTCCAGCGCCTCGCGCGCGCCCTCTTCATTCCCGATTTGTATGAATTGTATTCCAATCTGGTGGAGTGGGGCGTTGAGTTTGTCGAGGCTGCGGGCGGCGGCTACGATCACGGATTCTGGATCGTCGGTTGGTTCTCCGTCGGTTAGGACGAGGATGTTTAGTGGTTTGGGTAGCGACGCGTACATTGTTGGATGCGGGCCGGGGCTGGAAGTAGACGGGGTGCCGAAGGCGGCTTTTGCATCGGCGTATTTGTCCAGGTACTCGCGTAGGATGCGGTCTAAGCAGGTACCGGTTGGGGTTACGCCTGCAGGCTGAACGCGGTTGAAGAGGTCGCGCACGGAGGATGGGGAGGTGATGTGCGTGCGGTCGTACTGGCTGGAGTTTAAAAAGTGAATGTCTATGCCGTCTGAATCGTATTTTGTCGCGATAGTGGTGATTGTTTCGAGGGCTTGGCCGAGTTGGTCCCAGTACTTGCCCGCCATGGACGCCGAGTCGTCGACAACAAAGACTGTGTCAAAGCTTTTGAGAAAGTCGTATTGGTTCTCGCGGGTTGAGCCGCGAGGTTTACCTAGCCCTGAGCGACGAGCGGGTCCCGGGGACTTTTGCTCGTCCAGACGGAAGGTCGAAGACTTTGGTGATGGTGCGCCCGAGCTGGAACTATCCATTCGTTTTGGCTCCTGCACGATGGAGTCACTACTCCCAATCTCTACCGCCCCCGGGTGCGGTGAGAATCTCCTTGGGACGACAGAGTCGCCATGTCTCTTTTGCGGTCCATCCTGGAATGACATATTTGTTGCGGGCGAAAAAGCAATGTACTCTACCCCGTCCCGATGAGGGGGGGTGGCAGGATACGGCGGTGGCTGTCGGTAAATCGGTTGTGAATTTGTCCTGCGAGCCTGCTCCAGCGGAGAGGGCGTCGGAGGGGTAGTCTTTATAAGCGGTGTGAGAGGAGCTTTTATCAGACCGCGAAAGTCAGCACGAGACAACATCATATGAAGGCAAGATACTCACGACTTTCCCCATTTATCCGCCGACTTCCCCTAGATGAAGCGACGGACGAACCGCTGCTGGCAGTACTATTAGAAGACGTGGAAGACCGCTTATGCCGACGGGATTCCTCCGGCTCAAATTCAGGATCTATAGCCCTTATCGGTCGGGGAACCTTTTCCTGGGAAGCAGCGGTGGTGGTAGCCCTCCTTCTGCGGTGCCGACGGCGCGGCGCTTCCTCCTCTGAAGAGATTTTAATGGGGATATTCCCGCCCGTAGGACTAACGTTGTAATCCTTCTTGTCATGATGGTGATGGTGCAGATGACGATGATGATGATGGCGGTGAGGGGTTTCCTCGTCAGGTGCACTTTCATCCTCACCCCCACCTCCACCTCCGCCTATGGCATACGACAGGCGACGAAGAGCGCTCATACTCGGGGTTGTTTCTCGATGAATAACTTGAGGGGGAAAAGTTTGGGTGGATGTTTCGCTGATAAAACAAGTGTCCTGGTGGCTGTGTATTCTCTAGGGGAAGTTGAAATAGAGTGTAGACCAAGTCACTCGGAGGGGTCAGTCTTATTATATACTTGTTCGAGGGTGTGTTGTGTTTCTCCTCTCCTGTCCTCTCCCAAGGGCTTGGTGAGCAATGTAGTGGATGACTACAGTAGTTTGTCAAAAAGTAGTTTAGCGCACTGCAAGGCTGAATCCGTCAGCCCTTCCAGAAGATTTCCTATTCCGCTCCGCCTTAACTTGCTACGATGTGTTTTAGAAATAAACAAACAAAACATTTTCAAAAGCACATTTCTTTCTCGCCCCGTCCGTTGTACCTTTACCATCTTGTTCATCTCGAGAGACACCCTCAAGCGAGTAGAGATACATTACTGTAATACAAAGCATTTTCGACTCGCGGGGCGGAAAACCAAAAAGCCCCGGACAAACAATCCTATTCCGTACTGTACACCGAATGACAGACAGCCCCAGACTTTGGGAGAATGGGCTCGGGTGCTGGCAACTTCCTTCCTTCTTGGCTTACTACTGTACGCACGCGGCCGAGTTATCCTACGGAAGGGTAGAGGTACTTGTACCTTTAACATGAGATATACTATTATCATCTCCCTCGGTGAATGTGCCGGCTGGTGGTAATATGAGAGAGTATAGTAGAGTGATTAATCTCTTCCAATTATTCATTACCCTACTGTCCCTAACACTGGAAGATGATGTTGAGTTTCGCTCCCGCAAGTTAAACCAATCCCAATCACGCGCCATGCCTCATTCTCTCTCTCTCTACTGTACCAATTCCAAGTCTACTATCATACTCGAGTAGAGACATTCAGCCTCGAGGTCGAAAAAGTTACACCTTTTTTGCATACAAGATTGACAGATCAACTCGAAACTTGGCGGGGCTGAATGCCTCTAGTAACAAAACTTTGAACGCTACGGCAGACTAGAGATTACGTAAACCAATCAAACATAATTCCACCCTATCCCACCCATACAAGGGTCAGGGACGGTAAACAAGTGTTTTCTACAGATAATTGGCACGGAGATACATGGGATGAAGGTATTTCACAGTGGTAAAAAGTAGCCAAAGGGTACTGAAAAGCACCCATTTCAATTGCTTAAGCTTATAGAAATGAGATGAGTGGGTGTGGTGGAGGAGAGGTTGCTGCAAAAGCACGGCTAAGGCTATGACTAACTGGGGCCATGATTGTGTATTGACAAGTGTTTCGATAGTATGGTCAAAGGTTATCCCCCTCTTCTTCTGTCCTCTATTCATCTTTTCTCATCATGATAATTGTTGACTCCTTCTCTCTTCTATATTTTTTTTTTTAATAGGTTCTTTGTTGTTGGGTTTCCTGTTTTCTATTTAAGCCCCACTACACTTTTCCTGGTAGTTTTCAACATCAACACCCCTTGCTCCGTACCACTTTTTTATTACCTGTACATACCTTGTACAGGTACGGTACTAACTTACCACTCTCAAACACCACAAGTGCACAATAGCGAACAATCCACTATACAAAAAACCCCCACAGAAACTTTTTCCATCCAAGCCCTCGTATACAAACTCACAAAACAAACAACCCATTCTACCATACACACCTGTCTAGAATCCACCCCCCCCGTCTACCAACCTAGGCCAACCCCCAGCGCATCCCCGCGGCAGGGTACGTCAATTGTGCTTACAGTCTACTTTCTCAAACCTAAATAAACGTTGGGAACTCAAGATAGGTATCACAGCAACTTATAGGAAGGATTGTGTATGCCCGGGCGGGCTGTTCCGGAAGAAAGAAAAAATGTCTTGTGATTCAAGTGGCGGAGGTACAGTACATACCGGTTTGGAGACACGGTATTGGTTTTTGGTGGGAGGGGAGGACGGGGTAGATTAGGTTGGGCTTAGGTTAAGCGCAGGCGTGGCTCGGACGGGGTAGAGAGTAGGGTAAGGTATACCCGGTTGGGATACGGTAGCCCGAGATTTGGTATCATATATTGGCGGGGCGGTCAGTGATTATCGATATTATGAAGGTAGAGAAGGCTTGTAGGCTGCACTAGGATTATAGTGTAGTAGAGTTGATTATCAAATCAGATCATGTCAATAGCGCACAATCTGATGAAGCCCATTTTTCACAACAGGAAGAGGTTGAACGAGAGTCTGATAGCACGCGCAATCGTTTAACAATCGTAGCCCCCAGAGGTAGATTTTCGTAGATATATATATATTCACCGCAATGCCGTTTCAATAGAGCCTTCACCAATTAACCAAAAAAACGCCAAAGTTCAAATTGACATTCGGCAAACAGTTCTCAGCCACATTTCGACATACCCCCCCCCCTATCATGGCTTGAAAACAACCTTACCAGCCTGTGCAGTACTGTGCTGGTATGGTAATGCTCCTTTGCATGAATATCCTACGCAACCACTTCACCGCGGCTATCGCGATAACTTTACTGCTGTAGTAACGCCGCCATCGATTGCAAGAATGATGCATTGTAGAGTGCCAACAATTTAGCCTTGAAAATATTGCATCCCATCCCTTCCCATCTCACCTACCGATGGAGGTAGGATCCATCTATCTCTACCCCGTCCGCCTTGTTCCAGTCAAGTTTGAAAACAGCTTGTTCTGGAAAGTCGCTCAAATACACTGACAGTCCCGTTACTCGTGAATTGCTTTTTTTATTTTTATTGTTGTTGTTATTGTGATTGCCGCAATTGAAGTACCGTATGCGATAAGGCGGTGTAAGTGCTGTAGCTGTAGTCGGCATATCACATGCAAGGGGGTGTCGGGCGTACTGTATGTATGCGTTAGGTGTGATTATCACGGTGTAACAACCGTTACTTTCTCTCCCTTCCCAAGTACCGTATTCCGGGTAACAATGCATATGTACGGTATGCCCCCTCTTCTGCTATAATCAACAAACCTAGGCGCGGGAAATCTCGCGGCAGGCCAACATAACTTTCACGAATGAAAAAGAAAAGAAAAGAAAAATGAAACAAATCAATTTGCAGGGTATGATAATTTGACAAATATGAAGGGTTTAGAAAAAAAGGAATTAACACCAGAACAAGGCTAGGCAGCAATTGTGTCTCGTCGACTACTACTGAGACTTTTTCCCTTCCACGCTGGCGGTGGTGATCCCAGATGAGGCGGGAACTATGGTCATGTAGGCCTCGTAGCAGATCCACCCGGGAATGATGATCCAGATTATGTTCATTCCAAGGAGATAGAGCCAGCTGAGAGTAACTAGTTAGCTTGACCAGAAATTAAAATACTCAACACAATGGGGATACAAACGTGTACATAGGATTGCTGGTGTCAAGATTCTGACTACCACTTAGCCACTCGGGACCAAAAGTCATCCAACCTACACTCGCCCACCTCAATTAGCTTCTCCACCCCCCAGTGACTCTCAATTCCAAACATACCACCATAAATCTCCGCCACCGCAAGCACAAGCATCCAAAACCAAGCCTTCCTATCCTCCTTCTTCCGAATCAACTCAGAAATCCACAATGCCAGCGGCCCGCCCAGCAACCCAGTCGCAAGCTCCAAGGTAACCACGACAATATCCGCATGCGCCCACCGTCTATCCACCTTCGCATACTCCCTCCACAAATGTCCAAACAGGCCGGTAGAGTACTCCGCGCCATAAGCACGCGACAGATCACCCCACAACACAGTCGCGCTGTTTCCCGTCTGGCCGGTCTCAACGGATGAGAAGAAGGAGCAGTACAGGAACGGGGTTTCGACGAGGAGGTGGATTAGGGCGTCGAAGACGTGCCAGCCGTAGAGGAAGCGCATCTTACTGGAGGTTCCGGCCGGGAGAAGGTGTTTGGTGGAGAGGTATGAGGTGAGTAGTATAGCGGAAAAGTAGAGGAGAGACAGAATGGTGCTTTGGTCAATTACTTCGAGCAGTGATGATGGAGCTGCATTGCTCGTCATGTTTGCGGTCGTGAAGCCTTTCGAAAAAGTTGATTTTGGGGGAATTGAAAGTGTTGTGGAGGGGAAGGCGGAAAGAGAGGTGCTGAAGTTGTGTTGTTGTCCCTGGGGAATTTCCGTGCCAAGACTTTATGATTGCTGGAAATGCAGGGATCAGGCCACTTTGGAGAGGGATTAGTCGTGACAATGTAGTAACTGGACAAGGCAAGAATTATTTTTGCGGTTTCAACGCAGACCACACATAAATAATTCTGGCCTTGTCCGGTTACTACCTTGTCACGACTGTACAGGGGGTGAAGGGTAAGTGAGGCGAAGGGGGTGTGATCGGCCACTCAGAGAGCAGTATATCGTGGAGCCGCTGTCGCCTGACTTTTTTTCCATCTGCAAAAAAAGAGCCAAGATTCGCCCTTCGTCTGGTTACGCCCTTTCGGAGGGGAACAGGGGGGTTCACCCAATCAACGCCCTTTGAGCGATTTTCACGATGGCTTCAAAGACTTTATTCTTACCTTAGGCTCACGCCTTTGGCTCGCTTTTTTTGTTTCGGCTATTGATACACCACCCAAGATACGAGCTCCCATGAGAGCACCACTGCCTGCCTCTTCAAAGGCATCCTTTTTTGGAACCACATTCTTTTTTTGCTTTGGCAGACGGCTGGGACTACAGTTCACGGTTCGAGGAGCCTCTTGAGGCCCGAGTCCATACCTTTTTTATCGACACCGCCTAGCACAGACATGAACACGATTCCGATAGCCTTTCATTCTTTTTTGTGATTGTTCCAGACATCCCCCTTTTTTGGGGCCCACGACTGCCCTTCGGCACGTAAGACCTAGGAGTTGAGTTTTTTATTTCTCCTAGACAATTATTGTAAGTCCTGGGCAACCCCCAGGCAACCCCAACTTGAAGGGGCATCTTCACCTCCTCCCTTGGAGGGATGGCTTTGACCCCCAAAACCATCACCCACACCTCGGAACTTCTGACCGGCATATCCCGGCAGCCTTGGTGTAGTTACACAATATGCGGAAGCCCTGGCTTACCCCCAGGCACACTACTTTTGGGGATTGGCGGTGACTGTTCTTTTCGGCTGCAAAGGAGGAGAGGTCCAGAGGTAGCATCTTGGAGGCTTTTATGGATCTGGCTGTGATCGGCTGGATGCCATCGGGGTATTGAGCCCCCATTATTTTCGAGGCTATGTGTTACGATCCGCTATATGATCTCTCCTATCTATATCTTGCAACAGGCAACAAGTCTGTAGTTAGTCTTTTTTAAGGTAATACTTACCTTCTATTGTATTCTCCGTTCTTCGAGAATCCTTAATACTTGTACGTTTAATACCTGTAGTGGGGTAGTTACTTGGGTACCCTGTGTATCCGAATGGTCCTTATAACCTTTTCCTTCTATAGTCGGTTGATGTACCTGAGTAGGTTTGTCTTTATGTTTACCGTGTTCTATTTTACTTTCTTTTGTTGCTAGTGGTGTCTTTTGGGCTAGGTTCTGATCTTAGTCCTCTGTTTCAGACCGATTAATGTTTTCTGTAAGTATGGTGTTCTGGTAGTTTCTTTGATCTAATAGCTTTTTAACCTGGTATGTTTTAGTAACTTTTTTAACCTCTTTTTCGACTATTCGATCTGGAGGGTTGGAGTTACTTTTGCTTTGTAGGTCAGAAGGTGTAGTCGTTTGAGCTTGAGATGAGTCTGTTAGGAGATGGGAGTGTTTTCTTTGAAGGGGGAGGAGGATAACTTTATCTTTTTCTTCTGCTTATGCTTGAGCTAGTTTATCACCTAAGTTCTGATGTAATGCCTTTTGATGTTATGGCTCGGTTCACCTGGCCAATGTGACGTGTTGTGTTGGTCCTCACCATGGGTCGTCTTTTGAAGTCGTTACGGTTTGTACGTTAGCTTGTGAAAGTGGCTTTTTTGGGTCCTTTCGGACCAGTTTCTCCTTCTTGTTTACTCGCTGTTTCTAACCTAGTTAGATCAACTAGAGGGGCGTAGGTTCGGTTAATGTGGGCTTGTTCGTTTTGTGTTAGTCCCTTTGACCTGCCCGACAAAGCTGCTACCTACGACTCATGTGAAATGCCTTTTTCTTCCCCGGCTAATGACCGGCTTTTTTATGTCTTGGGGGGATGTTGGTGAGCTTGGTGGGTACTGCTGTACCCTTCTTTGTAGTGGCAGGGGCTCTTGTGGTGGGGTCAGCGGTACGCTGTTGTTGTAGGAAAATTGCCGTTTAGTTCATTCCAAAAGTCCCTGCTTTTGTTTCTCTTCCCCCCCGTTTTTTAGAACCGGGTTCCTGTTCTTTTTACCTCTTGTCAACCTTTCAACAGGTTGCTATTGGGTATGGCTAAGGAAGCTCTGCTTCCTTTGGGACTTCTCTTTTCAGTTCCTTTTCCTCCTCCTTTAACGTCTCGACTTCCTCGTATTCTTTACCAGTTTTCCTCTCTATCGTCCGTTCCTATAGTCCTAGGCTCGGGACCTTTCTCTCGATCGTTCTCTTGCGATACGCTCCTTCCTCCTTCTTTTTTCCAAGTCGTCCTAACGCCCTCTGTACCGTGTGTAGGCGTCTTTGTATTTTTTTCTACACATGATACTTCCTATGGTAGTGCTTAGGAGTTCCCTGACTCCTAAATCCCTCTCCCCTCGATCATAATGTTTGGGCCGTACCAAACATTACCAAAGTGTACTGTATGTTAACATACAGTATCATAAAGTAAACAATTTCCAAAAAGTGTACTGAGTCAACTCAGTATGCTACTATACAAAAGTGTGATACTGAGTCCATGCTCAGTATCCCAAAATGTACTAAGTGTCAACACTCAGTATCAACAAATACAAACTTAAACTAACCATACAACTCGCAACTGAGTATCCATGCGGATACTCAGTACTCCTAATTCTCCGTACTGAAGCAAATATGCTCAGTACTCCAAAGCGTGTACTGGGGAAATTCCAGTACCCTGAAAGCGCGTACTGGTTCATACCAGTACTCCAATATACAATGCGCTCACGTACTCAGTGTCAACACTGAGTAAACTAAACATTCGTCCAACGACCTTCTTGATATATTCCTCCAGTCATCCTGGACTCTCAATCAAGAAGTGCGTTGGTGGATTCAATAAAGGATAGAATATTCAATAGTTATTTTGTGGAAATGCGAGAAATGGATGTTCTAGTTGTTGACACTTCTTCCTGTTCTAATTATGATCAATCGTGATATTCCTGAATCATAACTGTTGCCAGTTATAGATTCTGCATCACATTCTATT
>ML120361.1:831852-955267 GCA_003788595.2 Choiromyces venosus 120613-1
TATGACGGAATACTGGAACAAGTTCCAACTGGCCCTAACAGAAGCGGAATTGGACGACACGACAGCAGGAGAATGGCTATACGCGGGAATGAACCCAAAACTGCAGGAAGAATTTGATCACTACGATAAAACGATCACAGCAGCACCCGAATTAGCAGTATGGGCTATGGAAAAAGAAATTCGACTAGCCACACTCAAACATCTGCGCCAGACCAAGAAAGTAAAAACAGAAATATCTGGCACCCCAAGGAACCAAGACGGTACTTTTAGAACAACGCCCAAGGAAATTCCGCAAGGTGATCCCATGGATCTGGACGCTACAAATCGAAGGAGGTACCAGAGACTACCCCAGGAAGAATATCGAAAACGCATGAAAGAAGGACTATGCTATCAGTGTGGAAAAAAGGGACAAATGGCAAAAGACTGTAGAGTCAAGAAGGCCAACGTCAAGGAACCAAGGATTCGAGAACTGAACGTCGAAAAAGAACAAGAAGAGGCTTTAAACGATGAAAGTCCCCAGGAATAGGTGGTCCTGGGGACAACAGAACAAAACCCATCAAAAGAGGGAGGACGTCCCCAGGAAAGGATGGGCCAGGGGACGACAAAATAACAAACATCAAGATCGCACACCTCAACACTTCAATAACCAATAAGGAACTAAGAAACCTTGAATTGGACCATATCATGGTCAAAGTACAACTACACAACAAGCAACAACAAATACCGACAAATGCAATGATCGACTCAGGGGCAACTGAAGATTTTATAGACCGCAACTTCGCTATAAATCATCAACTACCCTTGACGAAAATCGAAAAACCAAGAGATATATACATGGTAGATGGAACGGTATCAGATGCGGGACCAATTACCCATGTCACAGAGATCCCTATGGACATCGGAAGCCACAAAGAGAAAGCAACTTTCCTAGTGGCAAACCTTGTCAAACACGAAGTCATCCTTGGCATGACCTGGTTAAAAAACCACAACCCAAGGATCGATTGGAGAAACGAAGAAATCACCTTCGATAGCGATAGGTGTAAGGCAGTATGCCTTGATGCCTCCCCAACGGTATATGCAATACCAGAAAAGGAAGCAATTCGGGAAAATCTGGAAAGCCGGATTTTAAAGATCAGCATCAAGGAAGGACCAAACTATGAAGTTACGGTCAAAAGGCTGAGAAAAGATGCGAAAATACCTATGAAAGGTTCGCAAAAAGCTGCAGGAAGTGACCTGTTCAGCATAGAAGGAGCCATAATCCCAGCAAGGGGACAAAAGCTCATTGGAACAGGAATCTCAATGGGACTTCCAGAGAACACCTATGCCCGCATCGCACCCAGAAGTGGTTTGGCAAGCAAAAACAGCCTTACCATTAATGCTGGAGTCATGGATGCAGACTATACAGGAGAAATTCGGGTCCTATTGGTAAACCTGTCAGAAGTGGATTATGAGGTCCACAAAGGGGATAAAATTGCCCAAATAATTATCGAGAAAATAGTCTCAACCCCCTTTAAGGAAGTACGAGAACTTCAACATATGGAAAGAGGAGAACAAGGATTTGGCAGTACAGACACTCAAGATAAGAAAAAGCTGTCAATAGCCTTTATCTCGGCACAGGCATTCGGTAGAATGCACAGAAAAGGGGAAATTACCGGAATACTGAAATGGGACGATGCAAAACTCACACTAGCGGCTACAACAATTAGTACTGAATTAGCCTTGCAGAAAAAAGGGAAGGGCGGAAAAGAAACTTTGAAACAAATAGTGCCCAAGGAGTATCACAACTTCTTAGACATATTTGAAGAAAAAGAAAGGACAGAACTACCGCCGCACCGAACAGCAGACCACAAGATAGAAACTGAAGCACCGCCACCGTTCATGAAACTCTACCCCTTGAGAGGAGAAGAACTTAAAGAACTCAGAGAATACTTGGAAAAGAATCTGGAAAGGCGGTGGATAAGGCCATCGTCCTCATCAGCAGGAGCACCCATACTCTTCGTCAAGAAAAAAGATGGAGGCTTAAGGCTCTGTGTGGATTACAGAGGCATATAATGCCGTATCAAAGAAAGCTAGATTCCCATTACCCTTGGATATCCGTATGTGTTGATATGCATCCTTGATGTCGAGTTTGGTGAAGTATTTCGCCGTTTGCAATCGATCCAAGGCTTCGCTTATCAATGGTAACGGGTATCGATCTTTCTTTGATACTGCATTTAGGCCTCTGTAATCCACACAGAGCCTTAAGCCTCCATCTTTTTTCTTGACGAAGAGTATGGGTGCTCCTGCTGATGAGGACGATGGCCTTATCCACCGTCTTTCCAGATTCTTTTCCAAGTATTCTCTGAGTTCTTTAAGTTCTTCTCCTCTCAAGGGGTAGAGTTTCATGAACGGTGGCGGTGCTTCCGTCTCTATCTTGTGGTTTGCTGTTTGGTGCGGCGGTAGTTCTGTCCTTTCTTTTTCTTCAAATATGTCTAAGAAGTTGTGATACTCCTTGGGCACTATTTGTTTCAAAGTTTCTTTTCCTCCCTTTCCTTTTTTCTTCAAGGCTAATTCAGTGCTAATTGTTGTAGCCGCTAGCGTGAGTTTTGCATTGTCCCATTTCAGGATTCCGGTAATTTCTCCTTTTCTGTGCATTCTACCGAATGCCTGTGCCGAGATAATGGCTATTGACAGCTTTTTCTTATCTTGGGTGTCTGTACTGCCAAATCCTTGTTCTCCTCTTTTCGTGTGTTGAAGTTCTCGTACTTCCTTAAAGGGTGTTGAGACTATTTTCTCGATAATTATTTGGGCAATCCTATCCCCTTTGTGGACCTCATAATCCACCTCTGACAGGTTTGCCAGTAGGACCCGAATTTCTCCTGTATAGTCCGCATCTATGACTCCAGCATTAATGGTGAGGCCGTTTTTGCTTGCCAAACCACTTCTGGGTGCGATGCGGGCATAGGTGTTCTCCGGAAGTCCCATTGAGATTCCTGTTCCGATGAGCTTTTGTCCCCTTGCTGCGATAATAGCTCCTTCTATGCTGAACAGGTCACTTCCTGCAGCTTTTTGCGAACCTTTCATAGGTATTTTCGCATCTTTTCTCAGCCTTTTGACCGTAACTTCATAGTTTGGTCCTTCCTTGATGCTGATCTTTAAAATCCGGCTTTCCAGATTTTCCCGAATTGCTTCCTTTTCTGGTATCGCATATACCGTTGGGGAGGCATCAAGGCATACTGCCTTACACCTATCGCTATCAAAGGTGATTTCTTCCTTTCGCCAATTGATTCTTGGGTTGTGGTTTTTTAACCATGTCATACCAAGGATGACTTCGTGTTTGACAAGGTTTGCCACTAGGAAAGTTGCTTTTTCTTTGTGGCTTCCAATGTCCATAGGGATCTCTGTGACATGGGTAATTGGTCCGGCATCCGATACCGTTCCATCTACCATGTATATATCTCTTGGTTTTTCGATTTTCGTCAAGGGTAATTGATGATTTATAGCAAAGTTGCAGTCTATAAAATCTTCAGCTGCCCCCGAGTCGATCATTGCGTTTGTCGATATTTGTTGTTGCTTGTTGTGTAGTTGTACTTTGACCATTATATGGTCTGATTCGAGGTTTCTTAGTTCCTTGTTGATTATTGTAGTGTTGAGGTGTGCAATCTTGATGTTTCTTGTTTTGTCGTCCCCTGGCCCATCCTTTCCTGGGGACGTCTTCCCTTTTTTGATGGGTTTCATTCTGTTGTCCCCAGGACCACCTATTCCTGGGGACTTTCGTCGTTTAAAGCCTCTTCTTGTTCTTTTTCGACGTTCAGTTCTCGAATCTTTGGTTCCTTGACATTGGCCTTCTTGACTCTACAGTCTTTTGCCATGTGTCCCTTTCTTCCACACTGATAGCATAGTCCTTCTTTCATGCGTTTTCGATATTCTTCCTGGGGTAGTCTCTGGTACCTCTTTCGATTTGTAGCATCCAGGTCCATGGGATCACCTTGCGGAATTTCCTTGGGTGTTGTTCTAAAAGTGCCGTCTTGGTTCCTTGGGGTGCCATATATCTCTGTTTTTACTTTCTTGGTCTGGCGCAGATGTTTGAGTGTGGCTAGTCGAATTTCTTTTTCCATAGCCCATACTGCTAATTCGGGTGCTGCTGTGATCGTTTTATTGTAGTGATCAAATTCTTCTTGCAGTTTTGGGTTCATTCCTGCATATAGCCATTCTCCTGCTGTCGTATCGTCTAATTCTGCTTCTGTCAGGGCCAGTTGGAACTTGTTCCAGTATTCCGTCATAGTCTGGTTTCCTTGGTTCATATTTTTGAGTTGTATTCTCGCGGCTCCCCTTGGGTCAATTTCCCCAAACTGGTTTCTAATTGCTTCTTTGAATTCCTCCCAGTCGTTCCAAGGTGTGGTCCTTATTCCTTCCGTATAGGGTGTGAGCCATGAACTTGCCTCTTTTCATAGTAAGCTGGATACATAGGTGATTTTCTCTTCATTGTGTCCTTCTGCCCATTCTACTGCTTGAAAGTAGATTTGCAGTTTCGCTAGCCAGTTCCTGAGTTCTTTTCTATCACCGGTGTAGGTGCTTGGTGGTTTAACCTTCGGTTTCGGAACGTTCATGGCTTGTAGTATCTGAGCTAATTATCCAAGTGGTTCTCCTCCTGCTGGTGGTCCTGCTGGTAGTCCTCCTGGTGGTGGACGTGGTGGGCCTGCCGACTGTCCCACTGCTTGTCCTTGGCCTGACATTCTTTCTGTTCTTTCTTCTTCCTCGCTTGAAGATTCGCTGTGTCGTGACCTTTCTTCTGGTGTAACTGGGCTTGGTGTTCTTCCTCTTTCTGAGGCTGTTCTTGCAAGTTCTTGTGCAACCTCTGGGAGTTCTAAAGACTGATCTTCGTACTCGAAATCCGTGTTATCGTTGGGTGTTGCTTGAGACGCAACCAAATGTTACGATCCGCTATATGATCTCTCCTATCTATATCTTGCAACAGGCAATGAGTCTGTTGTTAGTCTTTTTTAAGGTAATACTTACCTTCTATTGTATTCTCCGTTCTTCGAGAATCCTTAATACTTGTTATCTTACACTACATCTTAGATATTGACCGTTGTCAATACTAAGTCCTTATAGTGCTAACTAGTATTAATCTTGTCCTTCTTCACAGTTGTTGATCTTGTAGGTAAAGAGCGTAAAGGTGTTTTATTGATAACTTATAAGATAGGAAATAACTTAGGTGGTTGCGTGAAGAACTAACTCTCAGGTCCTACTGACCTCTTTATATAGTTCTTCCAGCAACCTGCTTACAAATCAAATGAGTCACAACTGTGACTCATGCACTCATGTAACATATAACCTCATGACCATACTTGGTCATGCATGAAAGTCCCATGACCTTAAAGGGGTCATGTGTGAAACCTCATGACTCGTATAAACGAAGTCATGCCTCTTAATCCTCATGACTCATAGGCGTACCTATGAGTCAACGCTCAACATACCTATTAAATTCAAACATAAACAACTATGACTCACAACTGTGAATCATGTAAAACCCTATGACTCGTACCTGAGTCATAGTGTAAAAACATATCATTGTATGACTCAACTGAGTCATGTAAAAAACCTTTAACAAATGAAATACTATGACATATAATTGTATGTCATGTGAAACCATTACAAACCATGCTGGGTTTGTAATACTATGCACCCATGTACCCACTGAGTGTGGCGGAGCACCCGAGGAGGAGGATTGAACCTGTGGATCCGCTGGGAGCGGTGGTTGGCTGCTGGGGAGGGTTTCTTTTGTGCCGGAGGTTTAGCGGGGTGGCTGGTGGGCCACTAATGATGCATTTGTGGCAGGTGGCTAGGAGGTGGATCTCTTTTTAGGGGGCCCTTGGCTGGGGGGAGTATCTCATGCCAGTCAGCTAGATACCTTTAGTTAGGTGAAATGGGGCTTACCTCTGGGCTTGAAAGAATGAAAATAAGGTTCATGGTTACGCCCACCAAATTTTGGCCAGTAAAAACCGAAATCGCCTCACTTATGCTCACCCCCTAGTACATGTACCGCAAAAATCCAGTAAATCCACTATCGGGGATCGGGGTCTTAGGTGTTGCGCAAGGGGGCAAGCGTAATTAAACCAAGACACAGGATGACCGGCCCGACTGCTGAAATTCTGATTTTCGGACCTCAGGGACTGAGTGGGAGAAGGTCAACACAAATGAGAATAGTAGTTATTCAAATCCAGATACAAATTCAACTTCATGATCCTCCTCACTTCGCACATCAGCGCTATCATCCACTGATCCCAAATCCTGTCGCCAGTTCCCAATTTCTAAGCCTGTAAAACCTTTTATATCCAACTCTCCATCCAAACTACCATCAACCGGGAGAGATAAGCCTACTTTACGAAAGGAAGTACAAATTATGCTCGCCTTCTCAGAATGAAACTTGTAAAAGGCGTCGCCAACACAATGGGTTGTCATGATACATCGGTCGCGAACAGTCCACCTCTCAAACTCTTCTGTAGATTCCAGCTCAAAGATGCGCTCATCTGTGAGGTCCCGTATAAGGTCCTTGAAGGGTTTATTCACAGAAACGTCCAACGGCTGGACAAGGCTGGTACAGCCACCGGGGATTAGAGATGGGGTAATGTTGTTTTTTCGGAGAATGTCAAGAACAGTAGGGGTCTTATGTGAGCCCATTAAATCGAGTGCAAAGAGGGTAGGCCCACCACCCAGAACAGGTATTAGATAGTTGGTGATATATCGCTCAAACAAACCATCATTCATATAGGCTGTAGGGTTAAACTCAACAATCACTCCTGCATGGTACTGTAGCTTCTCTGACTCCACTCTTTGCCCTGTACCATGGAAAATAATCATTGGTAGTATCTGTGGAATACCATCAGCGAAAATACAGAGAACTAAGGTTGCCTGCCACTTGTCCCATCCGGACCTTGACTCTTTTGCCCAAACCGTTCTCGCTCCAACAGTGTTGTATTTTTTGCCCTGGAGATATTCAAATGGGATAGGCGTCTCATCAAAATTACATATATTCGATAAGTCGTATCGGCCAACCGGATGATCAATTGCCACATCCCAGAAAGACCCTGCTGCTGGTTGCGAATTCCGTCGATTGAACCGCAACCAGTTCACAACCAAGATCCTATAATCCTCCAGCACCTTCTGAGCTTTTTTTGTGATGCAGCGGAGACTAATTTTATACCGCCCAAGGAAACTGCGAAACCAACCATTGCTGAACCGAAAAATAGCTGGGTTCACATTAGGGTAAATCACACGAAATCGGAATTGCGATTGAATCCGAAACCAAGCTTGCCGCACCGTCCTCCCAGCTTCTCACCTTTCAAGAAAATCGTTATATAACTGATCTTCTAACTCTTGCCATAGTACCTGCCGACTATAACCTAAAGCTGCTGCTTTCTTTACTGGTGAGTCTTTTCCAATCTGTTCTATTTTGTCATTCTTTCTTGTCCAATCGCTAATTGTTCGTTGGGGTACTTGATAGGTATCTGATGCTTCCTGCTGTATTGGTCGGCGGTACTCTCCTGGACGCTGTAGTGGGATTTGATGATGCTCTAGGAATACGAGGACTCTAAGTTTCTGACTTTGGCTGTAGGTTCGTTCAGGATATTGGATCGGTTTTAACTCTTGCTGGGTTAGATTTCGCTCGCAGATGGGTTTCGCTTTTGGTCCACGCCGTCGTTTGGGGCTTCGAATTGGGGGCATGCTGTCTGAATGGGTAACTATTCTATCTCTTTACTATCCTCTTGATTTATTGGCTTTTATATCTTGCTTCCTCTCTTGAATTATAATCTTCTCGGACCTTTTCTCATGAAGCTTTATGGCATTGACATTGTTCCAACTTGATACAGTCTGTGCGAATTATTTAATTTCGGCATCACAACCAGTCACTCAATGTCTTGGCTGGATCATTTTTACCCCTGCAACCGAGCTGAAACCCCGATCCCCGATAGTGGATTTACTGGATTTTTGCGGTACTTGAGTAGAATCAGCTGGGGCTATCACTGCATTGAACATTAGTGAGATTTCCTCTCGCCGGTCTTTAGCGGAAGAGGTAGAATGCTGGTACAGCACAACAATGCGCACAAAGTAGTTAGTGCGCCGATGGTTTCCACGTTTCGAGCGGTCGAGTGATGGGACATGGTTGCTCTAACAACACTACTACTCACGACAGGATTCAAGTAATACCTTCGGCGGATCAGGCTTTGACTACATTCATGTAGTGTAGCAAGAATTCTCGGCTATCCCACTATGTTAGGAGTCAGTTTATCTGGCTGAACTAAATGAATATTAAAATAACTCTGGAATCCAGTATGTCTACTCTAAATGCACAATATCCAAAATACCGTAGTTCCGTTCAAGTTTGTTCTACAGGGAACAGAAAAAACCAGTTTCAAAGAGTGAACTTAATGGCCACTCTGGTGCTCCTGCCTATAACTATTCCCGTGTCTAAGATTTGCAGGATGTAGGAAGTTATCACTATAGGTGACTTACTTACTCTATCTCCTACAGTGATAAAAGTGGCCACTTCCCCTACGTTTTCTTAAACAGCACTTCGTAGGAGTGCTGTACCCATAGCCCATTCCAGTAGTAGCAGTGGCGCTAGTACAAATGCTCTATTACAGTTATTCCGCAGTAATAATCCCACTCCTCACATCCAAAACCCAGAAATAAGATCTCAGATTAACCAGGGTTTTTTTTTTCTTCCACTTCGCCACCACCAAACTTGTGTGATGGTCGAGGAGTTACCGGTGCTGTAGAAGATTACCCCGGGCCTAAAGCTAAAACCAAAAACAACAGTTGCATGCTCCTCTAAGGACTTTATCTATGATAAGCAAGCTCCTATGCCGAGCTCAGCTTTAGAGAACCCAATGGATAAGAGAAAGCACGCATGTACGATCCCTTAACGAATGGTATGTTCACACCCCAGCCGAGCACAGCTGAACACTGCTATAACAGATAATTCGATATAACTTATCGACATCTTCCAGTATGCATAGCGCTCGAGCTATCAATAGCAGGTATTGATAAATCGACGATCACAGCAGGAGGAATTTGACACTTTACGGCCGCAATGCAAGGAATGTTCAGACGGGAATCGCACTTTACCATGTTCCAACTGAAGTACTGTAAGATAGAATTCTTCATTCCCTGAATGGGAATCGTGCACATATCACGGTCTCGGGTTCGGCAGTGAATGACAGCATGATTCGACACACCCCTGATTTCTGGTAGTATTATACGAGTACGGTAGTGGATCTTGGAAGGAGCAGTGAATCTGGAGCCTACCTACCTACCTGCAGTGCCAATAGTTTTCTATAATATTATTGCCCACATTTCAATAACTTACTTTTACCTTGTTCCAAACTGAAAAGCAGCTGGATTAACCCAGAAATCGAAATACCAAGCCAACCTTTTCAAATCAAACCCCCCTCCACCCGGACTTCTCCCAATGGCGAGTGACAACCCATGCTAAACCCCCCGCCCCCCCCTCAGGCTTTTCCTCAAAGACCACGGGATCCACGACATAAAACACTGATAGGCACCCATATCCACCGTGAGGGGTAGCAAAAAAAAAAAAGGAGGGGAAAAAAAAAAAGTGCAAATAGCCCAGTATCATAATATTTCAAGCTTATCACTATATCCCCTCCCAATTAAATCACCACACTCTACACCCTATCTACCATGGACAAACTTTCACAAAAATCTCCCCAGCGGCCGGCTGGATAGACCATCCAGACTTTGAACATGTCACTCTTTTTTCTTTTCCAAGCCTCAGGTGTAACCGACGAACTTTACGCAGTGGCCAATCTACATACTGAAGCAAGCTTCACATACACACACTTACGAGAGTGAAATATAGGTTGAACACACACACACAGAATCCAATATCATCTCAATCTGAATCGACCTCAGGTATTTTTCACACATGAAGAAAAAGCAAGGAAAAAAGAAGAAAAAAAAAGGAAAAAAAGGAAAAAAAGAATTTGATCAATTTGCGCACTCTGGAAACAGCTAATCATAAAGACAATTTGAATGAAAACCAGTGAGTATACTTCCGATGCCCCCTAGAAAAATCCAAGTCCTCCATTCCTACCCCCACGGGAACAACATTTGCCATGTCGGAAACTTAGTGAAAAATTGCGTTTGTGGAGGAAAAGGGAGAGGGGGTGCGCGGCTTATCGGGATAAGGGATAGGTAGATAGATAGAGAGATGAGAATAGACTTGTCAAAGGAGATTCGTAAGGGATAAGAATAATTTAGAGGTAAACATAATAATCAAAAAGATGATCAGAAACAAAGCCAGAAACGAAACAGAAACAAAAACAAAAACAAGACAAACAAAAAACAAAAACAAAAACAAAACAGAAACAGAAACAAAAATAAGAAACTGACTATAGATGACATGATTCGTTAATAGCACAAATGTGTGCTGCTGGTGTGCCAGCTTTGTGCAGGTATTTTTTTTTTTTGAGGGGGTGGTGATATTTCGCTGAATAGTGGAAAAGGTAAAGTGAGCGGTTGGTAGTTTTCATTTAGAATGGCAGTCAAAAGAACTGTTACCGATCAAGCCTAATCAGTATCATCCCCAGAGCTCGACATCCCTGAATCACTGCCACCTCTCCTGCCATTACTCCAAGTGCCCTCACCGCTCCCGGAGGCACCCCCGTCGTTTGGGGTGTTTTCATGGCCGAGATGCTGGTCATCTCTGGTTATCATCCATTCCTTTTCAAGCTGGAGTTCTTCAGCTCTGCCCTTTTGAGCGCGGAGCTGGGTAGCTCTCCCTTCCCATTTCTTAATCCTATCCCCCAACTCCTCCCCTCCGAATTTGCCGAGTATCTTTGCATATGGCTCGTATGTAGCCACATCCGCTTGGATCCTCGACAAGGCACGGCCCATTTCCTGGAAACAAAGCTTGGTTTTCGCCAGTTCTGACAGCGACCCCCAAGAGTTCCACTCCTGGTCTAGTCTCTGGGACCACTTGCTGAGCTCTGGCTGTTTAAATTTCACACCGAGGGCAATGTACTCAGTGACTCCGGGCACGTGATCGCCCCAGGAGCTGAGGTTGCGGGTTGGTGCAGCGGGGAAAACATCCGAAGGCGGAGGGAGA
This sequence comes from Choiromyces venosus 120613-1, assembly GCA_003788595.2. Lineage (NCBI taxonomy): Eukaryota > Fungi > Ascomycota > Pezizomycetes > Pezizales > Tuberaceae > Choiromyces > Choiromyces venosus. Next base: position 842,966 of record ML120361.1, read on the forward strand.
AAGGCGTACACCAAGGCCGGGAAGTTGACAAGGCTATCACGATCGACATCTAGAGTTGGGTAGGGCGGAGGCGTAGAACTATTGAGAGAATAGTGAGTTAGTAGGGATCAATCATGAGAGGTAATGGGGTAGTTTACATTGCTGAAATCTCCATAGCAATCTCCTTCAAAACCATACTCCTCGCCATCTCCGACATCCTTTTGGCACGTTTCTTTTCAACGTGTCTACCCTTATGGCGTTCATAATTCCGTTTATTTTGGCGAGATTTGATCTGTATGAAAGGATGGCCGCAATTAACGTGATCGTTCTGGAATAAAATAACTTAGCAGCTTTGTGGGATGCGGAAACGCACTTCTTTCGGATCAAGTTTATCACACCCCTTAAGCCTCCTAGCATCCTTCCGGATCTCCTTCATCCGTTGAATTGCTTCAGGTGTATGTTTTTCATCGGGTTTTCCGGGGCTCACAGAGTAAACCCAATAGTCATAATGTCTCCCGAGTCCCGACTTTGAAAACACAACACCGCACCACTCGCAGGGGCAGTTCTTTGGAGGGCAGGCACGTTTTTTTGTAGGCTCTGGAGTGGTCATCTCAACTACTGGTGTAGCGGCTATAGGCATTGTAACGAGGTAGATTTAGGAGTGAGGGTCTAATGATGGAGAGAGAGAGTAAAATGTGAGAAGGAGTCGGGGGGGAGGAAGAAGTAAGGATAATGGGAGGTTAAAGTTAGGCATATTATAACACTAAATCGAAGCCTAGAAGGCTCCGAGAGGCTAGAGCCACTGTGTCTTGGCATCGCCCAGCCCGGGAGATCTCCACATGCGGAGAGCCGAGATTGGTAGCCGAGATTCTAGATGAACATATTTTTTTGTGATCTTTATCCAGCTGACGGTCAGGAAATCGTCTTGCCACTTAGAAAAGAGGAATCTAGCACCGCATACAAAAGACGGGATACAAATCGTACAAGTGTTGTACGGGTTGTATGATGCTGACCACTGCCTCCCTTACCCTATTAGTTGGGGGGTCATACAGTAATGTTACCCGAGCGCCTAGACCAGCAGGGGAAGCGAGAGTGCATTTGGGCTTTGGTTTCATGTCAATCCTTATCCTTTTGTGGTGCTTGGCTGGCTGAATTCAGTATCCAATACGGAAATCATATGCTGAGTGTAAGCATGATATTCCACGGTGGTAACTTACTGCCTTTGTGCAGCGCTTCCCGCCAATACGAGATGGTAAAAGCTTTCGCCTTGCTGGGGTCTTGCAGGCCAAGCAGGAATGAATGGGTCTCGTGTGTGCTGCGTGGTTTTATTAAATTTTTGGGTATAGTAATGCTGGACAATATGTAAATTATAATGAGGATATTGGAGGACTGGAATGCACTGTTATCAGTGGCAAAAAAGCCTTGATACTAAGCACCAAGGCTAGGCCTCGCTGTGACGGAAGTGAAATTCGTTTATTCGGTTGGCTTGGTTGGTTGTGATGCTTCGGAGGCTGTTCAAATACTGTATCCTTTTGCAAAAGTCGGATTCGTGCTTGCGGGGGATCTGTCCAATCGCTGTTTGACTTTTGCTTAAAGTGTGGCGATTTGGGCGTCTTCGTGCTCTCTCGTTGGCTCGGTTGCCCTTGGCTCCAATGCGACTTTTACGAAAGGATACGATACTGTGCTCGAACACATGGGCATGCAGTTGGAAATGATGTGGAAGGAGCGTGTGATCCTGTACACTGTCTCTGTAATCGTTTATTGTTACTGATATCTAGCCTACCCTAGGGGCCAATTGTGGAACTGGCAGATTGAAAGACTCTTTGACAAGAGTTGAGTGGTTCCCTAATCCTGTACTCAGCCCTGATCCCCTACATGTGGACTTGCACGGCGGGATAGGACACTGGATCCCAGAACATCATAGCCATTATTATGAAGCAGTCGCTAGTCGGTGATCTACCGTATTCCATTATAGCTTACCGTATCACCCTACTTCTAAGCACATCACACTCCGCTATTATCCCCCGGCACTAGTCTAATCCCCAGCCAGCCATCAGGACTCTGGCCCAACCCCCGACCGATTTTGAAGTAAAAATTCCCTTTTCAAAATCAAGACAGCCCCACAATAGAGGCAGACAAATTACCAGGTCGCGGCTTCTGTGAACTATCTAACTTTTTTATGCAGCTCAGTGCAGTCGACGGAGCTTTGCGGGTTGACTCTGACACTTATTTGCGGGCGGGTGATGAAGAAGTCTGACCCCTCCGAAAGCACAAACTATGCATCCGTGCTTTGTAGGATTAACGCCAATTCTATGTCTACGGCAGGCGACTACGGTACTCGAGTACCTGCAGAGTTTTTCCCCTTAAACACCACTCTTAGGTTAGCATGCTCAAACAGGTTCACCGTTCTTTCTCTTCCCACCCAATCTTGGTATTTGGAAAACTAGGCAGGACCGCTTCATGCTTTCTCCCTAGATGTTCAGGAATAGGTATGGTACACCAATACAGTCTGTCCTCGTCTAACTGAACTTGTGTAAATTGACTCTCTATCCAACGAGCAGCCAGATTCCCCGCTAATTAGACACCAAAGTCCACAAGATTTGTTACTGATGTTTGCATAGAGCACGGTAATAGAATTTGAAAAATTTGAGGATTGTCAGGTTATCCACAGCCTTGTTAAGAAAGTTCTCGCACCCTACCGTGTAGTATGGCGGTTTCTTCGCTAGTGTGGATGTATTCTCATGTACCAGCACTTTTATTATCGCGATAAAAATAGACTATCATACCATTTAAGAGAAAACCTTTCGCATACCCTCCGGCACGTTGCATACCTTTCCAATACCCTCCTTGGCCAAAACATACCCTCCGGAAACAAAACTATGACCCTCAAAGTACAGACCTCCATAGACTAAGTATTTCCAAGGTTCATAAGGTCCGAACACTGAAGTCTAAACACTTCTCTCAGCCCGCCACTGTGCCAAACTCTGAAGTCTAAGCGCTTTCCCCAGCAACCAGCTAAGATAGAAGAGGGGAGAAACAAAACAAAGAAGAGGATGAAGGATTTATGTATTTAAGGCATGATAGAAGTTCCAAATAATGAAATAAGAAGTGATAGCGAATACCAAACTGCCTACTCCGAGTCAAATTACCGAAAATCTATATACCGCTTTCAAGTCTGAGTTAATATTCAATGACGGTGCCGATCGAGGAAGGACAATACTATGTTTCTTTTGATAAGTTGAAGGAAGCAATTGAGACGTGGTCTATAGAAGACCATTTCACTTTTTCAGTAGTGAAAAAGGATATCAAGCGGGTGGATTATCGTTGCCGGGCACGTAGTATGGGTTGTCCATGGCGTGTATTTGCATCAAAAGGTATGGACGGAGAGCTACAGGTGAAGAGAATCAGCACTATACATACATGTGTCGCGGCCCCAGTTTCTGCACGGGAGGTGGCCAATACACAAAATTGGCTTCAAAGAATAGTTCCGCAACACTTATTTGTCACCAAAGCAACTAAACTAGCTGAGATTGTGGAGACTATTCGCATACATTATGGTGAGACCGTTAACTATGAGGCTGCGAGGGTTGCGAAGGCAGCTCTGATTGCAGACAGGCTTGAACATCAGCGTGAGCACTTCCATAAAATCCCGTCCTACTTACAGCTGCTGCACCAGCATAACCAGAATTTATATACAGATCTTTACACAATTATTGATGACAATGGAAACTGAGTATTTCAACGCCTATTTATTTGCCCTCAGGAGTCCCGCACATCATTTCAGTCTATGAGAAAGTTTATGGCAGTGGATGGGACCTTTCTGAAAGCACGATTTGTACAGACACTACTATTGGCTGTGGGAATTGATGGTAATGGTAATATTCTATTGCTAGCCTGGGGAATTGTTGAGAGTGAGAATGAAAACTCCTGGAGATACTTTCTGGAACATCTCAGAAAAGCAATTCCGGAGTCAGAAAATATGACATTGATTAGTGATCGAGATAAGGGACTACTTGCTGCTGATGAAGTAATGGGAATGGGAGTTGCACGCGCATATTGTTGTTTTCATTTAAAAGAAAATTTCTGTAAGCGGTTTTCACGCAGCTTGGAACCTTACTTTTGGCGTATGGCACATGCAAGAACGAGTGATAGTTATGAAGAAGCACTTACTGAATTACGCAATTTGAGTACAGCAGCAGCAGATTATCTTACTAATATTGACAAAACACTATGGGTTACAGTTTTTTTTCCCGGTAAGTCTTATGGTCATAAAACTTCTAATATAGTTGAGTCGATGAATAAGGTTTTGAAGCAAGAGCGTGAGCTTCCGATTCTAGACCTACTAAATGAAATTTGGCTTTATACTATGAACCAGAGAGCTCAGCGATACCAAACTGCCTGTACCAAAGAACAACAACAAAACTGGTCTGACTTTGCTCTTGGTCAACTAACAATTTCACGAGGATGGACCCGAAGGAACACTGTCAATATGGCTAATAATACCTTATTCATGGTTCAGCAAATCAATAATAAGCAGTTCATTGTCAACCTCAATGCTCGCACCTGCACCTGTGGCCACTATCAAGAGAATGATATACCATGCGGGCATGCACTGAACTCAATTCACCATATAGGTCAATCAGCTCATACCTATATCTCAGATTTCTTTTCGATTACCACTCTTAAAAGCACCTATCAAAGCAACTTTAATCCTATCATACTAGCTAATCTTGATAGTTTTACTCATAACCCACAACCAGTACCTGCTCCCTGCCTATCACCTACAAAAATTCGAGCCAAAGCTAGACGGCCAAAGATAATGCGTGCAACGCGCGAGAGTTTTCGGGCCCGGATTGTGCGTGCTCGAACTCAGATGGCACTTATTGAGGGTGGAGAAATACCGGCTGGAACACAAAAGTGTCAGAACTGTGGTGAGCCTGGCCATAATCGCTGTACTTGCCAAAGCCCAAGGCTTGAACTTTTACTTTAGTCCTATTACCTTTTCTTTCTTTTCATTTTAAACTCTTTTTTCTCTTTCTTTATCCCTCTTTCCTAATATTAAGTTTATCAATGTCTATACTAGTGAGCGGGATTGTAGGATATGGAGTGTGAGAGGACCGGGTCGTGCCCATTAAAGGTCAGAAGTTGTGGTGGTTGGATGGGTCGCGCCCGTTTTTTTTTTGTCTTTTTATCTACTATGTGAGGACCTTGGAAGCCCGGCAACATTTATTCTATAGTGGGTTTTTAGGGAGAGCATTTGGACTTCAGAGCTACTGGGCTGCCGGGGAAAGTGTTTGGACTTCAGTATTTGTGGGTTGCTCGGGAAAGTGCTTAGACTTCAGAGTTTGGCACAGTGGCGGGCTGGGAGAAGTGTTTAGACTTCAGTGTTCGGACCTTATGAACCTTGGAAATACTTAGTCTATGGAGGTCTGTACTTTGAGGGTCATAGTTTTGTTTCCGGAGGGTATGTTTTGGCCAAGGAGGGTATTGGAAAGGTATGCAACGTGCCGGAGGGTATGCGAAAGGTTTTCTCTACCATTTAATATGCCCACCTCCCACAGCTATGATCGCTCGCAGCTAATCGGGAGGACTATCTAAATTTATAAGGGTATCTGGAACAGATTGATCAATTGCCTCCCATTCCTCCAGCATCACCTCACATAATTCCTCCTCATTATTTGATCTCCTTTCTACCACCGTGGTAATAGGGATTACTCTACCGGAAGTACTTCTACCTGAGATTACATCCACACTTGCCAAGAAACAACCACCCTACATGGTAGGGTACGAAAACCTTCTCAACAGGGCTGTACATTGTACTGTTTGTGCTGTGTACTATATAGAACTATCATCCGATCATTATCTTCGATGCCCTGCCGGCTCTAGTCTCGAAAGCACATTGCCTCAAAACTTCATGCTCTGACCCGTACTCTGCTCTCTTGACTCCTAACTTTAAGCACTTGGTGACAACGCTGTGAAATCCTCCGCCTGATACCTTGCACTTTTATTTTCATTCACTCCTGCAAAGTTTACAGTGTGGGCTGACAGTATTCTTCAGAGCGGGTACTAGGTGCATGAGCCGGTGGTGGAAGTAGACTCAAGGAGACCCGCAAGACGACGGTGTTCATTGACTGCCATTTCAAGTCCCTAAACCAAGGATATGATTGTCTGGTATGGTGGACGAAGGAGTGTCCTCTCATAATTCTAGATGTGAACGGTTTGTGGCTGATAATTGTTTTATTTTGTTTGGCTGAAATTGTTGTGGTAGACTATTGACCCATGACATAAGTCCGCGACCGGCTGCCGGTACTGTACTGTAAAGTGGCAACCATTGCAACCACAACACCCAGCCTCTCCTCATTGCACCAAAGTAAATCTATCTCTACTACTACTACTTTCTACTTTCACTTCAACTTCTACTATAACATTAAAAAGACTATGAATAATAAAGAAAATAATGCCTACATACCTGGTCCACAAAATCTGCTGTCCGTGAAGTCAATTTCTCATAAAGCTATTAGAAGAACCTTTACTGAGTGGGAACAAGACTACCTTGTAGGCCTTTATGATGGTAGACTTACCATCAATGATATCCATAAGATGATAGGTGTATCAAAAGCCTCCATCATGAAGTACAGGAAGGTGGATGAACCATCTAAAAATAAGCAGAATACAAGGAGGAGGCTACAAAGGATAACTGAGGAAGAGGATAATGAGGTTGGTATTATTTTTTTTCTTTCAACTTATATTATAGTTCTATATAATAGTAATATTAAATCTAATTAAGATAACATAGTTAAGAGATGAAGCTATGAAAATACCTCAATTGACTATACAAGAACTAGCAGAAAAGGGCTTGCCCAATCATAATATTTCTACTTGTATACTCCAGCAGTGATTTTGGAAAGTAGATATGGGTAAAAGGTTAGCTGCTGCAAGGAATAAATTGAGCGATGAGGACATAGCAAAATAATTAAACTTTACATTTAACTACAGGTATCTGACTGAGGATGATTGGATGAATTAGATTTGGAGCAATGAAATATATATTTAGAAAATAGCTGGGACTTCATAAGAATAGACTTAGACTTTATTACAGAGAATTTTAGCTTCCCAACTCAGGATGCAACCAAGTATCCCATACAAACTCAGGATGCACCAGGTGCAATGTAGTGGTACATCCAAACTCAAAATGCACTAGGCGCACCAGGTGCATGAGAAATGCAGCTTGTGTCAGGACACAATGCCCATGTATCAGATGCCAAATTTTTTTTTGCTGATGTCATAAACTTGATAGACTGTAGTAACTGTGTACTTGCCAAGAAAAAAAGTATAGATTGTTCCTAAAGTCACTAGACTAAAATTTTAGCACAAAGCAGCACCCATAATACCCAAAATACTCAACCCATTCTTCATACATATATCTCAATTTCACCTTATGAATTTATAGCAAATATTAATATTAGGCTGCATATCATTAAGGTTCAGAATTGTTGAAGTTCAGGGAACTACAATGGTTGGTAAGTACTATCATAAGAACTAGAATAATTGAGAATAGCATTAAGAGGTTAAATTAAAGGTGAGTTATGCCAAGACTTTTGTACAATATCAGTTTCAGCTTATACTATCAGCTTTCTTTATAGCATATATTTTCCTCCTTATTATTATCAACTTCTACTAACTTGATAGGATTATCATCAAGATCAACAGCAACACAATTCTCCCTCCTCTACTATCTCAATCTCTCAATCAAGTAAGTACTACCTAGTCCCTTAATACTGATTTCATTGTCACAACTTCCATCAATGGGTAGTGCTAACTCAAGATCATGAAAGGACTTTCTTATTACCTCTACTCACTCCTACATAAAAATCTCCCATACCTCCCCTACCACCCAAGTAGTGAGAATCCTTCACCTTCCCAACATACTTCCTAACAATTTACTCCCATGAGTAAGAAACTATTCCTCTTCTACTTCTATCTTATCTAATTTTTCTTCTAATATTTCTAGCACTTTGTTACAATCGGCTATATGATCTCTCCTTTCTTATATCTCGCAACAGGCAACGATCTTGTCGTTAGCTTCCTTCTAAGGATAATACTTACCTATCTCTTATTGTATTCTCTTTTCTTCAAGAATTCTTAATACTTGTTATCTTACGCTACGTCCTAGATATTGACCGTTGCCAATACTAAGCCCTTATAGCGCTAACCAGTATTCGTTCTGTTTCTTCTTTGTGATTATTGGCCTTTGTTGTAAAGAGCATAAAGGTGTTTTATTGATAACTTATAAGATAGGAAATAACTTAGGTGGTTGCGTAAAGAACTAACTGTCAGGTTCTATTGACCTCCTTATATAGTTCTTCCAGTAACCCGCTTACAAATCAAATAAGTCACAACTGTGACTCATACACTCGCATAACATATAACCTCATGACCATACTTGGTCATGCGCAAAAGTCCCATGACCTTAAAGGGGTCATGTGCGAAACCTCATGACTCGTATAAACGAAGTCATGCCTCTTAATCCTCATGACTCATAGGCACACCTATGAGTCAACGCTCAACATACCAATCAAATTCAAACATAAACAACTATGACTCACAACTGTGAATCATGTGAAACCCTATGACTCATATGTGAGTCGTAGTGCAAAACACAATATCATATGACTCAACTGAGTCATGTGCGAAAAACCTTTAACAAATGAAATACTTATGACATATAATTGTATGTCATGTGAAACCATTACAAACCATATCGGGTTTGTAATACACTTCCTGCTTATGTATTAGGTTTTTTTTTTTTTTTTTGAAATCTGAAATAGCTTTGTAAGTAACTACCTTGAGAATATCTTTGAATGAATGATGAATGCTAATATATAATGGCTGTACTAATGACATACAGCTACCAGGAATTAGACTTATAGTTATATTATTGGCAAAAAAAGTATTCCAAACCTCCTCAGTTTTTTGAACACTAAAGAGGTTGAGGACTAGAAGAGTAGGCTGATTCTCAAGAATAGGAATAAGCTATTCTTTTAACCACTGTTGGAAGTTTATTTCATTGGTATATGCCTTTAAATTGAACTTTATAATAACTTGAAGATTGTAATTATCCTTTTCTTTTATCATATCAGAACCTATACCTTGGCTTCAGAAAAAAATTAATAGTTTAACACAAGAGATACTATCCGCAAATACTGTAGGTAGGATTGTTCCTTGTCATTTATCCTAACTGGATTGACTTGCTTGAATCCATATAGTTCTATCACTAATGTTGTTATAAGTCTGTCCTTCCAAATACTCAAAGAGCAATGACATCTGATTCATATTATAGATATTAACCAATTGATAATAATCAATATCTGTAGGTATATCTCCTAATCTATGATCATCATCTGGGTAAAGCTAAGAATTTTGATGATTGAATTGCATCCAGTTTAGAATAGCATTACTATAATTTATTGGAAGCTGACTGGATTTATTAGTTATAAATTGAAGTGGAATACAATGCTATCAATGAAAGCTTTGGAACTATCTGTTGGAAAATTGAAAATTGATAAGTTGTTCATTTGAATATATTAACTTGAAAACTTCTTTACTGATATGCCGGAACCACCCTCTCCTTATAATCTCTCCTTCAGCTCTGCATATACAAAATCTATCATAAAGTTTGTATTCCACCAGTTCCCATTTTTGCTTTCTTCCAACTCCTAAAACTCTATACTGATCTTTTCCTAGTTTCTTATATTTGCCATCTACTTCTTCTGTCTTCCAATGGAAAAGATTGGCACCAGGAATTTTGAAATAGTATACTACTTCACAATCTATTGGTTTCTGAAATTAGGTTAGGCTAGTTTGTATTGATACTGTCTTCTAACATGAAAGTATTTGGAGTTTATAACTAATAGTATATGAGTGATAGAGACTGCCAACTGGCTTTGAGGGAGTATGTAATTTTTCTAAAATCTTCTTTCTCTCTGGTCCTGGTTTCTTGATGCCAGCATAAAATCTATTTAGAGGGAGAAGTTCTAAGACTGGTTTTACTTTTATTTGTCTGGCAGGGTTTAGATTCATTTTGAGGTAATACTGCCACTTGTTCACTATTTTGAGCTCAGATAGCTGTCTGATAGGTGATTGGGTTTATTATCTTGTATTTAAAGCACTGGATATCTTTTTCCATATTATATCCACTTACTTGACTGCTTTCCCAACCTCCTTTTCTTTTCCTTCTCTATTCATTTTGTGTTAGGCATATGGAAAAAAGGGCCAAAGTTACCCGGCCTTTATATAGGATTATTTCTACCATACCCCTGCAGCCCCCATGTAGGAACCGGGCGTCATTACGGTATTACGGCCGAGTTGCGTCCCGACACTTTAGCCACAATAAATGGCACCCTCAGCATAACACCATATACGTCGTCGCTGTCCGTCCGACCGAATGCTGTCCGTAGGATATATGAGAGGGCACCTTTGGCGACTCATGGGAAGTGACTTGGAGGAATTTAGTTAGGTTTTGAGCAAGCTATTACCTTGTACATTAGCAGTTAAATATTATGGCTGATAAGTGATGGGACGATTGGGGAAGAAACCTTAGTGACCGAATATCGTGAGCCTATGGCACCGATGGGTAGCCATAGAGCCGAGCCTCTTGCTTTGAAAGAAGTAGTGCCCCCAAGAGGGCCTACTCGAGAATCAGTATGAGAGGTTTTCGCTGGATAAGCTATTGGCTCGATCCAGAGTAAAAAACCCTATATATCCGATGGGCCTTGTGATGTGTCAATATGCAACACAATGGCCGCGCTCATTCATTAAAGCTGATCACTTTATGTTTTGAGGCAGAACAATTGGTATAGTTGCCATTAGGGCAGCATACTCAAATTAAGTTCATATAGTGGAGAGATCGAAGGCTACTTACTGGAGGGGTGTTCACACCCCCCAGAAACAATAGGAGTCTGAAGAGATCAAAGCTAAGCAAGGCAAATATTCTCAGGGTCAAGAGTGTTCACACTTAGGAAAATTAAGAGGTTTTCAACAGAGGTACTTAGATAGTATGGGAGTTGATTGTAGCCCGCGATAACCCAGACGCGGAATATAAATATTGAGGTACTCCCAGCCATCAGAATCATCAAGCAACGGAGAAGAGATCTTATTAATATATTTATTAACTTACTCTTGAAAAAACTTTATTACATATATTCTTTCTAAATTTTCGGAAAATACGAGCCTACCTTAACGATCTTCGTTTTATCCTACCTATTACAAACCTGGCATGGTTTGTAATGGTTTCACATAACATACAATTGTATGTTATAGTATTTCATTTGTTAAAGTTTTGCACATGACTCAGTTGAGTCATACAATGGTATGTTTTCACACTATGACTCACATACGAGTCATAGGGTTTCACATGATTCACAGTCGTGAGTCATAGTTGTTATGTTTGAATTTGATTGGTATGTTGAGCATTGACTCATAGGTGTGCCTATGAGTCATGAGGATTAAGAGGCATGACTTCATTTATACGAGTCATGAGGTTTCGCACATGACCCCTTTAAGGTCATGGGACTTTCGCACATGACCAAGTATGGTCATGAGGTTATATGTTACGCGAGTGCATGAGTCACAGTTGTGACTCATTTGATTTGTAAGCGGGTTGCTGGAAGAACTATATAAGGAGGTCAATAGGACCTGACAGTTAGTTCTTCACGCAACCACCTAAGTTATTTCCTATCTTATAAGTTATCAATAAAACACCTTTACGCTCCTTACTACGAAGACCAACAACTACGAAGAGAAACAGAATCGATACTAGTTAGCACTATAAGGACTTAGTATTGGCAACGGTCAATATCTAAGACATAGTGTAAGATAACCAGTATTAAGACTTCTCGAAGGAAAGAGAATACAATAAAAGATAAGTAAGTATTATCTCTAAGACAAAGCTAACGATAGGCTCGTTGCCTGTTGCGAGATATAAGAAAGGAGAGATCTTATAGCCGATCGTAACATTTGGTTGCATCCTCAAGCAACACCCAACGACAAAACACAGATTTTGAATACGAAGATCAGTCCTTAGAACTCCCAGAGGTTGCACAAGAACTTGCAAGAACAGCCTCGGAAAGAGGGAGAACACCAAGCCCAGTTACACCAGAGGAAGGATCACGACACAGCGAACCTTCAAGCGAGGAAGAAGAAAGAATAGAAAGAATGTCGGGCCCAGGACAAGCATCAGGACCGCCTGCACCCCCACGACAGCCTGCACCCCCACCACCAGCAGGAGGAGAACCACTTGGACAACTAGCCCAGATACTACAAGCTATGAACGTTCCGAAACCGAAGGTCAAACCACTGAGCACCTACACAGGTGATAGAAAAGAACTCAGGAACTGGCTAGCGGAACTGCAAATCTACTTCCAAGCAGTAGGATGGGCAGAAGAACACAATGAAGAAAAAATCACCTATGTATTCAGCCTACTATGAAAAGAGGCAAGTTCATGGCTCACACCATATACAGAAGAAATAAAAACCAAACCGTGGAACAACTGGGAAGAATTCAAGGAAGCAATTAAGAACCAATTTGGGGAAATCGATCCAAGGGGAACAGCGAGAATACAACTCAAAAATATGGCCCAAGGAACTCAGACTATGACGGAATACTGGAACAAGTTCCAACTGGCCCTAACAGAAGTGGAATTGGATGACACGACAGCAGGAGAATGGCTATACGCGGGAATGAACCCGAAATTGCAAGAAGAATTTGATCACTATGATCAAACAATCACGGCAGCAGACGAATTGGCAGTATGGGCCATGAACAAAGAAATTCAACTAGCCACACTCAAACACCCACGCCAGGCAAAGAAAGTTAAGATGGAGACATATGGTACTGCAAGAAACCAAGACGGCACTTTTAAAACGACACCCAAGGAAATCCCGCAAGGAGATCCCATGGATCTGGACGCTACAAATCGAAGGAGATACCAAAGACTACCCCAGGAAGAATGGAGGAAACACATGAAAGAAGAATTATGCTATCAGTGTGGAAAAAAGGGATACATGGCAAAAGACTGTAGAGTCAAGAAGGCCAATATCAAGGGACCGAAGATTCGGGAACTGAATGTGGAAAAAGAACAAGAAGAGGCTTTAAACGACGAAAGTCTCCAGGAATAGATGGTCCTGGGGACAACCGAACAAAACCCATCCAAAGAATGAAGACGTCCTCAGGAAGAGATGGACCGGGGGACGACAAGACAAAAAACATCAAAACCACATACCTCAACACCACTTTGACCAACAAAGAACTAAGAAACCTCAAATCAGACCACATCATGGTCAAAGTACAACTCCACAACAAACAACAACAGATACCAACCAATGCAAGATCGACTCAGGGGCAACTGAAGATTTTATAGATCGCAACTTCACTATAAGTCATCAGTTACCTTTGACAAAAATCGAAAAACTAAGGGACATATACATGGTAGATGGAACGGTATCGGATGCCGGACCAATCACCCATGTCACAGAAATCCCTATGGACATTGGAAGCCACAAAGAGAAAGCAACTTTCCTAGTGGCAAACCTTGTCAAACATGAAGTCGTCCTTGGCATGACATGGTTAAAAGACTACACCCCAAGGATCGATTGGAGAAATGAAGAAATCACCTTCGATAGTGACAGGTGTAAGGCAGTATGCCTTGATGCCTCCTCGACAGTATATGCAGTACCAGAAAAGGAAGCAATTCAGGAGAATCTGAAAAGTTGGATTCTAAGGATCAGCACCAAGGAAGGACCAAACTATGAAGTCATGGTCAAAAGGCTGAGAGAAGACGCAAAGATACCTACGAAAGGTTTGCGAAAGGCTGCAGGTAGCGACCTGTTCAGCATAGAAGAAGCAACAATCCCAGTAAGGGGACAAAAGCTCCTTGGAACAGGGGTCTCGATGGGACTTCCGAAGAATACCTATGCCCGCATCGCACCCAGAAGTGGTTTGGCAAGCAAAAACGGCCTTACCATTAATGCTGGAGTCATAGATGCAGACTATACAGGAGAAATTCGGGTCCTATTGGTAAACCTGTCAGAAGGGGATTATGAGGTCCACAAGGGAGATAAGATCGCCCAGATAATTATTGAAAAAATAGTTTCAACACCATTCAAGGAGGTACAACAACTTCAACCCACAGAAAGGGGCAATCAAGGATTCGGCAGCACAGATCACCAAGAGAAAGAACCATCTCAGAATAAGAAAAAACTATCGATCGCTTTCATCTCAGCACAAGCATTTGGAAGGATGCACAAAAAAGGAGAAGTCACCGGAATCCTAAAATGGGACGATGCAAAACTCAAGCTGGCGGCTACAACAATTAGCACTGAACTAGCCCTGCAAAAGAAAGGAAAGGGCAGAAAAGAAACCTTAAGACAAATAGTGCCTAAAGAGTATCACAACTTCTTAGACATATTTGAAGAAAAAGAAAGAACCGAGTTGCCACCACATAGGGCAGTAGACCACAAGATCGAAACAGAAGCACTGCCACCATTCATGAAACTCTACCCCTTAAGAGGGGAAGAACTCAAGGAACTCAGAGAATACCTGGAAAAGAACCTGGAAAGAAGATGGATAAGACCTTCGTCCTCATCAGCAGGAGCACCCATACTCTTTGTTAAGAAAAAAGATAGAGGATTAAGGCTTTGTGTGGACTACAGAGGCCTAAATGCAGTATCAAAAAAGGACCGATATCCATTACCATTGATAAGCAAAGCCTTGGACCGACTGCAAACAGCGAAATATTTCACTAAACTCGATATCAAGGATGCCTATCAACATATAAGGATTGCCAAAGGAGATGAATGGAAGACAGCATTCAGGACGCGATACGGACTATATGAATATATGGTCATGCCATTCGGATTAGCTAATGCACCAGCAACCTTTCAATGATGGGTCAATAATGCACTTAGCAAGTATTTGGATGTCAACTGCATAGCTTATCTGGATGATCTATTGGTATATTTGGATACCATGGAACAACATCGAAAGGACGTGGCCATGATACTAGCAAAACTTAAGGAAATTGGAGTTCACCTCAAACCTACAAAATGCGAATTCCACAAGGAAGAAACCGAATACCTAGGATTCATCATCAACTCTGAGGGAGTCCGAACAGATCCTACCAAAATGGATGCCAGAAAAGTATGGACAACACCTGAAAGGGTCAAAGACATCCAGAGCTTTGTAGGGTTCTGCAACTTCTACAGACGATTCATAGAAGGATTTAGCAGGATAGCAAAACCACTATACAACAGAACGAAGAAAAATCAGAAGTGGGAATGGGGAGAGCAAGAGCAAAAGGCTTTCGAAGGTCTTAAAGAAAGACTTACCACAACCCCAATACTAAGATACTTTGACCCAGAGGCACCTATTATGATTGAAACTGATGCATCTAATTACGTCTGTTCCGGAATAATATCGTAACAAGATAAGGAAGGACTGTGGAAACCAATAGCCTACTGGTCAAAAACAATGACCAAGGCAGAATGCAACTATGACATACATGACAAAGAACTCCTTGCAATCATGCAAGCCCTCAAAGAATGGAGGAAATATGTACAAGGAAGCCCTCATACAGTCAAAATCCTCACAGACCACAAGAACCTTGTCCCATTCACAACTACCAAGGCCCTGAATGGAAGACAAATAAGATGGAGTGAAGAGCTAAGCCAATACAACATCAAAATCGAATATCAACCAGGCAAGGAAGGGGCAAAACCGGATGCCCTTACAAGAAGAACAAATGACATACCAACGGAAGGAGACGATCACATTACACAATGACAAAGGATTCTGTTACCAAAAGAACAATTCTTTGTGGATGAAGGATATGCTTCGGGCTCAGAAGAAATCAATACTATGGAACTATGGACGATAGAAGACCAAGGAACCAAAAAGAATATCAAAGAAAAAACATCACAGGATGTGTTGCTCCAAGATATTCGAAAAGCCATAGAAAGAAAGGATAAAGAATACCCGAAAGTGGCACTAGGATCATGCAACTGGAAGGAAGGATACATGTGGTATGAAGGAAAAATCTGGTTACCAGAAAACAAACCAATAAGAACCGAAGTGATCAGAAGGAATCACGACACACCACAAAACGGACATGGTGGAACAGCCAAAACATTTGAATTAACACAACGAACATACTATTGGCCAGGAATGCGCCAAGATATTAAGGGATATGTCAAAAACTGCGACATGTGTCAACGAACAAAACCAAGTTGCCATGCGCCCTATGGACTATTGCAACCACTACAAATACCAGAAAAACCATGGAAATCCATCAGTATGGATTTCATCACAGACTTGCCACTATCGAACAACTATGACGCCATATGGGTCGTTGTGGATCAATTAACCAAGATGGCTCATTTCATACCCTTTAGGAAGGATATGAAAACCAAACAGTTTACGCAATTATTTATGAAAAATGTTTTCAAACTACATGGATTACCGAAAGATATCATCAGTGATAGGGGATCAATATTCACATCGGACCTATGGAAAGAGATGACAAAAGGATTGGACATCACACGAAAGATAAGTACAGCATTTCACCCCCAAACGGATGGTCAAACAGAACGAATGAATGCCTCACTCGAACAATTCCTAAGGGCATACGTGGAATACTCCCAACAAGACTGGGAAGGATGGCTATCATTTGCAGAATTTACATACAACAATACAAAACAAGATGTCATCAAGACAACACCCTTCTATGCAAATTATGAACATCACCACATCAATGAACCCATGGGACACATAGGCTTACCAGGAATATTGGAAAAGGACGATATCAGCCGACTAGATGGACTCATTCAATCAGAAATACGAATGGCACAAGATAAAATGAAGGAAAACAACGATCACCACAGAAAGCCCAATCCAAGACTAGAATCAGGAGACAAAGTCTGGTTAATTACAAAAGACATTCATACCATGAGACCATCAAAGAAACTAGATTATCGGAAAACTGGACCATACAAAATCATTGAAAAAATTGGAGAAAAAGCTTATAAGCTAGACCTCCCAGCCTCAATGAAAACGAAACACCCAGTCTTTCACATCAGCAAACTCGAACTCTACTCAGATGATCCTCTACCCTCACAAAAGAAACTTCCCCCTCCTCCTATCGAGATAGAAGGAGAAAACGAATACGAACTTGATCAAATAGTCAATTCAAGACTACATTACGGAAAACTACAATACCGAGCCAAGTGGACCGGTTACTCTGCGCAACACGACCAAGAGTGGTACCCAGCAGAGAATTTTAGTAACGCTAAACATGCAATCGAATACTTTCACCGAAAAAACCCAGGGAAACCTGGTCAAAGAGGAGGAGCAAATGAGCGACAAGGACTGGATCAACCTAGTCGATCTCCCCGCATCCATGCCAACTACACACGAACAAGAAGAACACAACCAGAAAAACTGGACTGGTTGCTTAGACGATGGATGCCAAATACACTTTACGGAAAAAGAAGGGGCCAATTACTGGCCGAAAAAATACAGAAACCCCCTACCACCACTCCAACCACCCATGATGACATGGGAAGAAACGTCACCATCCCCGAGAACACCACCCCAGTCACCATGTGACAACAACATCCTTTTAACGGAAAAGCAAGCAAGGTTTTCAGGCACGAAAACAAAGAGAAGGGGGGGCAAAAAATCTTGGCCCAAGGTCAAGAAAGGTGGAGAACTGTTGGAAAATTGTCCAACAATAACCCATACCAATTCCTTCGAGACGAAGGAAACCTTGAAGAGGAAAGTCAAGGAACAGGAGGAGCAAATTGAAAAGCTGGAGGCGGATAAGAGATGGTCAAAAGGAGAGATAGTAGGCAAGGATATCAGGATCCGAGCCCTGGAAAGAGAGCTAGCAAGAGAACGCTATGCGAGGAAGGAGGAAGAAAAAAGGTTCAGTAGGATTGTTGGGGATATGGCACACATCCGCAGAAACATAAAAAAAGATGTGTACTATGAAGGATACCATCATGAATCCTCAAGGGACTGAGGATTTAGGGGAAGGGGAGCTAGTATTACACACCTGGCATGGTTTGTAATGGTTTCACATAACATACGATTGTATGTTATAGTATTTCATTTGTTAAAGTTTTGCACATGACTCAGTTGAGTCATACGATGGTATGTTTTCGCACTATGACTCACATACAAGTCATAGGATTTCACATGATTCCCAGTCGTGAGTCATAGTTGTTATGTTTGAATTTGATTGCTATGTTGAGCGTTGACTCATAGGTGTGCCTATGAGTCATGAGGATTAAGAGGCATGACTTCATTTATACGAGTCATGAGGTTTCGCACATGACCCCTTTAAGGTCATGGGACTTTCGCGCATGACCAAGTATGGTCATGAGGTTATATGTTACGCGAGTGCATGAGTCACAGTTGTGACTCATTAGATTTGTAAGCGGGTTGCTGGAAGAACTATATAAGGAGGTCAATAGGACCTGACAGTTAGTTCTTCACACAACCACCTAAGTTATTTCCTATCTTATAAGTTATCAACAAAACACCTTTACGCTCCTTACTACGAAGACCAACAACCACAAAGAAAAACAGAATCGATACTAGTTAGCACTATAAGGACTTAGTATTGGCAACGGTCAATATCTAAGACATAGTGTAAGATAACCAGTATTAAGACTTCTCGAAGGAAAGAGAATACAATAAAAGATAAGTAAGTATTATCTCTAAGACAAAGCTAATGATAGGCTCGTTGCCTGTTGTGAGATATAAGAAAGGAGAGATCTTATAGCCGATTGTAACACTACCTTACCTTATTCCAAGAAGCTTACGGCCTAGACCTACCTGCCCTATCTACGGTTGGACTACCCCTTAACATTTTGCCACCTAGGTCATACTCATACCATAATGAGCTGAGGTTAAGAAATTTGGGTCTTACTACTATCTTAGGCCCTGTTTGGTATCCTCGGATTAGACTAAAAGTCCAGATTATCCTATAAGTCTGGACTTTCAGTCCAGTTGTGTTTGGTAGGCTAGGACTTAGACTGAATTTACTTTTCAGCATTAGATCAGGATTTTGGGTCAGGATTTTTGTAGAAAAACCAGTCAAAGAAAGTAAAGGTCACTAGCCCTAATAATTCCTGGAATACCCATAGTATTTTTTTCTACACCTATGTGAACAGACCATTAATTTCCGTCTATTCTATCCAAGCAATGCAAACATTACCATGGCAGCTACATTTTTTTCCCTCAAAAGAACGAATACTGAAACAATACCCATGACAACAATAATTTATATACCTCTTACCAAACCAGCTATCTTATCACTTGCAGAATTATTTTACCAATATTTTCCACAAATGAGTTTCTGCTCACCCCCTAGGTAATCCAGCAATTATACCTTTCTATTGGCCATCTTCAATACACTATTTGCTATCCCTCACCCTGACTGTCTTTGGTTATCTTACACTCTTCTTCTACTGTTTCTTTGAATATATGTGTTACTCTAAGTCCACCTGTCTAACCTCACCAATATCTCTATATTTTGACTTGCCTCTTACTTATTAAGTTGACTATCTTCTCTCTGCTTCTATCAAATTGATACCTAGAAGAATTTCTTCAAGCTTCTTTAATAAATGTGTTACCTTCTCTGCCTTTGATTGTTCTTCAAGATTGAAAAAGTTACTAATACAATTTTTGAATTCAGAATTCTTGAAGCCTCCGAATGTTATCAACTCCGACAATGCAAAAAAAGGGAGAGGGCAACCTGAGATGATGTTAAAGATAAGATTTTAATTGATGAGCTTCTCCACCAAGCACACATTGGTCAGAGAGCTGGGAATAGCTTTAAGCCAGAGGCATGGCAAGCAGTAATAATAGCTTATAATAGTAAGTTTGTGCTAAAAGTTGATGTTGAACAGGTCAAGAGTCGTATAAAATGTGTAAGTTATTCAATTTGGATTCTTTTCAGTGTTATATCTACTTAAGATGTACTAATAATTTGTGGTATTAGATGAAACAAATATATGAAATATTTCATCATCTTTGTGAGAATTCAGGATTTGGATGTGATGAGGAGAAAAAAACTGTTACCACAGCTGATAATGTTTGGGAAGCATATCTTAAGGTTTGTGAATATTATACTTATTGAGCACTATATCTAATACTAGTATTAATAAAACTCCATACACTTGAGTAATATTTTGTTTCTTCTTGAATAATACTAATTGTACAATGCAATTTAGACAACCCCTGCAGTAAGGTAATTTAAAACAGAAGCTCTTACATATTATTTACAACTCCATGGGTTATTCCAACAAATAATATCAACAGGTAGTCATGCTTCTTCAACTCTTATGAAGAATAAGAAATGATAATATAGTAGTCTTGAAAGCAGTAGCAGTGATGACGATCCTGACGATAATGAAGATGACAACCCTATCCCCTTACCTTTTAGTTTAGGAATAATTATTGTTGATGATTCTGAGAAGGGAGAAAGCGATATTATCCCAACCACTTGAGGGTTGTCACCAAGTCAGAACTTATTAAATTGGAAAATAAGACTACCTGCCCCATTCACTGTTGATAACAGAAATCATCAGAAATGTATAAGAGCAAGAGAAAGTTTTAGCAGTATTGCAGCTGAGATCATTGCACAAGGGTTGTCAGATCTAGCAGACTCTGTTCAGAACCAGAAGCCAAATCCTGCAGGTACTGAACCATTTGCTAGTACTCCAAGTGCTAACACTGACCCAAGCCTCCTGTCTCCTCTAATGACATTGAATGCAATTACAAGCACTTCTCTCTCATAGACCTCCTATGCTAAAGTATTATCCTTGCTGAATGAGATGCTTGCGACTGGTGATCTCTTGATTTCAGAGTACTTGGTTGCCTCCTGTTGCTTTGAGAGCAACCCCCAGAAGATAACCTTTTTTATGATGACACCAATGAATGTTAGGTTGACTTGGCTGAAGACATTATCTGAGAGTACTCCTTAAGATGCAATCACCATACAGTATTTATTGTACTTCCATTGACTCTCTGTTATTCTTAAGTACAAAGACTATGATTTGTTTTTCTCTCTTTTTCTTCCTATGTTTAAAGGTCAGCAATCTCAAGTTCCTGTTCCCAAGATACATATAATTTACTAATAGGAAATAGAGAATAGTTACTGTATTCTAAGTCAAACAAAGTTTTTAAATTCTATGTATTGGTGCAGTGTCAAAGCTATAAAGTACATACCAACCAGTTGATGTTTTTCTTATAATTTTCAATGAACCTCTGACTTGTTCTACTAATGCCTTATAATATGTCTTTGATAATCATGCCATATTGCTCTTGTAATTCCTGTTCTCAATTTATTGGCTCTTTTTTTTGCTTGCCTTGCTTGCAGTGAGCTGGAATGCCCTTTAGGATCTGGAGATAGGTAAGTAACTCCTTAATATATAGGAGACAATGAGATCATGGGTTTGTGGACTCTATCCATCTCTGTAATTTCTGGACTCAATTAAGTATCTGTTCTCCCTATTTAAAAGTTAGTTTGCTAATAATATTACTTTAATTCCTCCTGCTCCCAAATTGTACAACATTTATGGTGAATAGGGTGGCTAATTCAATACCTAAAGGTGAAGACTGTGACTGGGAGGTTGGCTCAAATTGCACAATAGTTCCATCCTCATATGTTATAAAATTATGGATGCAACAGAGTGCCTTAATAACTTTGACTTGTACATCAAAGTCAAAGGACATGGATGTCTTGAGAATGGGGAATCGTGCTTTTAAAATTCCAAGAATATGTTCAACAGCATTTCTGAGAGATGAATGCCTTAGGTTGAATAGTTCTTTAGCATTCTGGGGCTTACAATAGAAGAATCCTATTAGTATGAGCATATTACCTGGCTGCTAGACTAACAGTTATAGTTATAAACTATTTAGAAAGTGAACTTAAATCATACCCAGCAGTTCCTTGTCTGAATTCTTTGAGATGATATCTCACATTTCGATAGGTGACAACAAGTGAGGTTGATCCACTATATCCCGCATCTCCAAGATAATATTTTCCAGATGGTATTTCGAATCTCTATCATTTTGCATCATTGAGCACTCTTGAATCATGTGCTGACCCTTCCCAGCTGGATAGTACAAATTGGAATGTCAGATTAAAAGATACTGCAATAAATACATTTTGTGTGGTTAAGCCCTTTCTGTATTGGTATACTCTGGCATCAGCAGCTGGAACCATTGTCAGAATAAGTGAACCATCCACTGCTCCAAGGCAATCTTTAAAATATGGGTAAAACTTGGGGTTACTAGTAATTTCTCATAGTATATCAAGAAGGGCAGGATGAGCTGATACTATTGGTAGTTGTATAAAGCAATCTTCCAAATCACCAATTGCATTAAGAACATCAAGAAATAAGCATTGTACTGTTTCTGCAGAATGTTAGAAACACTCTTGGATATTTCTGGTGTTTGCATTATTTGTAACTTGGTATAAAAACATGTGTACTTGGTGCTCAACAGTTGAGTTTTTGGTATCTTGTACTCCTCCATATTTTCACAATTTATAGCAAAGCTTTAAAAATATTTTTTTCGACATGTGGAGATTTTCATGTATTCACCCTTCATGTTTGCAAGCCAAGAGCTCATCGGTATAGTTTTGCCCAGATAGTACTGATGTCCGACATGACTTTTTATTACTTATTCTGATTTTAGTTGCCATCAAAAATCCAGAAGCCACAATTGCCCCCCCAACTGCTACAATTTGACTGAGGTTTTCACTGTTCATTGTTTGATTTTTCATGTAGAGTGTTAATTTGGAAGTAAGGTAGAGGGGGGTAATAACTGGGGTAATTGTTGCTGTGATTGAGGTAATGGTACTTAGGAACCAAATGGTGATAGCATCATAGGTGCAAGAAAAAAAATATTTACTTTAATCTTATCTTTATTATTTTACATCAGATACACAGATTATTTTTATGTGATCAAAGGCTAAGTCTAAATCCTGTTGTGTTTGGTATGCCCCATTTCCAAAGTCCAGATTTTAAAGCTTGTGGACTTTGGTTTTTAAGTCTGGACTTTAAGTCCAAATCCTAGTCTAATCCAGGCTACCAAACAGGGTCTTATAAGTTTTGAGACACTCGTATCTGCTAAACTTCGGGTCTTCCATGCGCCTCACCTTAAACTAACCTCTTAGCACCATTCTCAATTATTCCAGTTCTTACGGTAATGGTTTACTTAGGTTTAGGGGTCAGGGGTATAAGGACGTTCAGTTAAGTTACCGTATCAAGACTGACTTGTTCCAACATGATTACAAGAAGTTTCTGTATTCGTGGTGATTATCCTTGAAGTCACATGGCAAGGATGCCAAGAATGTTAAGCGACCTGGTTTCTCTGAACCGTCCGTCATTGACCGCTTCAAACCATGGGTGAAGCTTGGTATATATGATGTCATTCTGATGGTCACCCCCAGAATCTCAGATTTAGACTACTCGAGTACTGTACTCGTAGAGAATAATATTGTCGGATGGGACTGTGAAAGACTACTACGGGTTTTCCCTAGGCTGTTTTACTCCCCACTCCTTGCCCTTGCTCTGCCGGCTTTCCTGATTGCTACCTCTCCAAAGAAAGGGGTCTTGAGTACATAAAGAGTTTTCCTCCCTCTCAGAATGTAGCTCATCCTTCCTGTCCCTATCATTATTTATGATACAATGTCCGCACAAACATACCTCCAGGATCACCCTGAAAACGTGACCGAATCTGGCCCTAAAAGCCACAAACTTCAACAACGCGTTCGTTCTATGCGTATTTTCAATTTGATTGTCCGCATAGTGCACCTCAAGAACCGTTTGGGAAAGTACAAGAACCTGATAAATCGAAACCACCGCCACGATGAGCTGCACGAAAAACTTGTGGACGAGAAGAGGGAGCAAATCAAAGCGAAAAATAGGTTTGACAGCTTTGCTGAACCTAGAATGGGAAATGGAGTCAAGTGGTATGTAGATGGGAGGGACTACTTTTGGGCTGTATCTATGGCCCTAGACAACGCACAAGAGACAATTTATATTGCGGATTGGTGGCTTTCTCCTGAATTGGTTGGTACACTGTGTTTTGCCTAAATTAACTTGTGCAGAGAGCTAATGTAAATAGTTCCTCCGACGGCCGCCGTATTACAATAAGGAGTGGCGACTTGATAAAATCTTGAAGAGGAGAGCAGAGGCCGGTGTCAAGATTTATGTCATTGTTTACAAAGAGGTAATTCCGCTTATTCAATTTTTTGAGGCGATAGCTAACAGAAATTAGGTCGCCCAAGCACTAACTTGCAACAGTGCATATACTAAATCTGCGCTGGAGAAGCTGTGTCCCAGAGGTTCGCCTGGACATGAGAACATCGTGGTTATGCGGCACCCAGATCATTCGCCGTTTGAACATGCTGCCGATATGACCTTTTATTGGGTTTGTTTTTCCCAAACCCAAAATGGCAGACTCGACTTGACTAATTAATCTGCCATAGGCTCACCATGAGAAGTTCATTGTGATTGACCACAAAGTTGCATTCGCTGGAGGTCTGGATTTGTGTTTTGGGAGGTGGGATTTGAAACAACATCCACTGGCGGACGTACACCCCATTGGTGTTGAGAACGAAATCTGGCCGGGCCAGGACTTTAATAATGTAGGCCACGGTACATCGGCTACATCTCCTAGCCTACTTACAGAGACCTGGCTAATAATTAGGCAGAATCGGGTTATGGATTTTCGTGACGTCCAAGATTGGAAACAGAATCCGCTTAATAAGAAAGACTATGGGAGAATGCCATGGCATGACGTGAGTTTAGGATTTGTTGGGCCTGCAGTTCTGGACCTGGCAGAACATTTCGTTGGCGTAAGTCTTGAATGTTAATGGCGCGTATTGCTTAAATGATCGCTAATATTTATCAGCGATGGAATTTTGTTAAACGCGATAAATACAAACGACACTCTTCATATCCTTGGATCGAGCTGACTTACGCTCCGTGGGATATTCTTGGAGTTTCACATCCGCGATTTCCTGTCGGAGGATACGTCAAACATCCTCTCCACCCCAATAATGAGCCTGCAGATGACTCGCCCAAAGGTTCTTGTCAAGTACAGATTGTTCGATCAGCGGCGGATTGGTCTCATGGGATTCTGAAGGAGGATAGTATAGCTAATGCGTACAAGAAGCTCATCAGCGAGGCTCAACACTACGTATACATTGAGAATCAATTCTTCATTACAGCGACGGGTGAGGAGCAAGCACCCATTCATAATACCATTGGATCCGCTATTGTCGATGCAGTGGTTAGGGCCGCAAAGGAAAAAAGAAAATTCAGAGTTATCGTCGTTATTCCTGCAATTCCTGGGTTCCCGGGCGACTTAAGGGATAATGCTGCGACCGGTACTCGTGCCATTATTGACTACCAGTACAAGTCTATATGCCGTGGAAAGCACTCTATCATGCAAATGATAGAGCAACAAGGCATTGATCCAAAACAGTACATTTTCTTCTTTAATTTAAGAATTTACGATCGGCTGCACAAGTCTAAGGCTCTAGAAGAGACTGAACAAAAATCCGGTGTATCGTATGCCGATCTCCAGCGTGCACATGCTGTGGAGGTTATGGGCGAAGGAGGAGTCACACAAAGGCGAGGATGGGATGGTAACAGTTCTGAGAGCCCAATTGATTCTGCCGGAGGGTCGGAATATGGACGACAGCTCGGTAAGAAGAAACACAGATTCGAGAAGCTTAGAGAGGAGGCCCAAAAGAAAGGTCTATTGAATGAACATGATTCAATCGCAAAAGATGCCATGCTTGGTGGCGATACTGTTACCTCAGAGCTTTGGCCCAAAGAGGAAGGTCCCGAGAAGGAGAACTTTATTAACGAAGAGCTTTACGTCCACGCCAAAGTGTTGATTATTGACGACAAGGTTGCACTAGTTGGATCCGCTAACATCAATGATCGATCACAACTGGGAGATCATGATAGTGAGGTTACGGTAATTGTTGAAGATCAAGATACCATGGCATCCCGAATGAATGGAGGCGAATACAATGCGGCCAGATTTGCAACTACCCTTCGAAGGACCCTCTGGCGGGAGCATCTAGGATTATTGCCACCTGAGTCATTGAACGCAAATGAGGACCCGAATGCCCACCCACCAGGACAGGGTGGCAATGAATGGGACGAAGGCAGCGAGGAAGACGAATTCGTAATTGACCCATTGAATGAAGATTTATGGCGGATGTGGACCGGAAATGCATCACACAATACCAAGGTCTACAGGGAGCTTTTCCACTGCGACCCCGACGACACAAGTATGCTCCATTATCTTTTTATTTTGTCTTACTAGCGTTACTAACAGGCAATAGTCAAAACATGGAGGGATTACGACCAATTCATACCACGCAGTGAAGACGTGAAGAGCGGGCATCTGGTGGTCGGAGACGATGTGACCGCCGAGCAAGTACGAGAGAAACTAGGTAGTATCAGGGGACACTTGGTTTGGATGCCGCTGTGCTTCTTACAGGGGGAGGAGTTGGCAGAGAAGGGATTACAAGTTAATACTTGGACTGAGAGTATTTACACTTGAACTGCCAAGTTATATTGGATAATTGGATGTTGGGATATTGCAGAATTCCGTGTTGGGCGTTTTGGGTGGAACGTTTTTATTTGCATTGAAGCTACTGCCCTGAACGAAGTGAAGGATTTTACGTATGGCTGTAAGAAAAAATGCCGAAATTATCTTATCCGATAAGAGAGATCTCATGTGAAATTCTCACGTATGCCGAAGGAGGTCGTGCTGCTCTCTGGCATGTAGTAATTCGTTTTAGAATGTCTTTGTGTGCTCCTCTGCTGTGGCTTGAAAGCAATTACCTACAGTATCACTTGCAGCCATACATCCATATGTCAGCAGACCAGATAATGTTGGTAGTATTGCACCAGTCTTTGCTTTCAGTGGCAGAAGTGATAGAGGAATTAAATTACCCTCTGTGCCACAGAGTGGCTAACATTCAATGAATTTAATCTTCCGTATTTTAGTTGAAACCAAAAACTTGAAGATTGTCTACTCCGAGTCTGCGGCTCTCAAGCCATTGAAAAGAATCAAATCCAGGATTTACGTTTTGTCACCAAAGCTTCGAGGACTACGGGACTATGTATTGCTCCATACATAAAGCTGATACTAATAATGATCATGTTTAACCCTTATCTGTGGAAAGTCGCCCACCAAGGCTTGTGAGGAGAGATCGAGCGGCGTGCAGCGCCGTGAGGTCGCGACTCACGAGTTGATGGTGGGTGCGTACTCCTCACATGCTATTGGAATACCATTCCCTGTGCATACGTGAGGTGTTCAGGGCACTGGGTCCGACATGAAAGATATCATAATCTTTGGTTTCCTCAATAACTCAGAACCCCTTTCATGGCGGACGTCACAAGTTTATGGAATGTTAAGGCGTGACAATTATGATTGCAGATATCCCATGGAATTACAGGTATTCCTCAGCATGGATACCAATGTCAACACCTGTATAACGTGAGGTTAATATACCTGAACATGGGTGTTTCTAGCTATGCGGCACTTTAGCATCCGTGAGCTTGGGAGCTTAAACTTTTTGCTGCATGCTGGCTATTACTTCCCAAAATTCCCGCTCTGGTTACGTGAGGATACTCGAGTTAACTTAGATTTGCAAAACAAGGTAGACTATGAACTTATCACTCGGAATCCCATAGAAACAACTCACAGCCCCCTGTCAAATAAAGTTCCCCGCGCCAAGCCCGGATCTTCCCAACGCGGCATCACCTTCAACACATCCAAACCATCCAAACCTTCCATCCAGAACTCTCCGTTCCACGATCACACATCCCTCTAACTTACCCAACGTCCTCGAAACGAAATATACCCCGCTACAAATGTCCTCCGACTTGCCCTCTCCAAAATCAACATAGATGGCGACCACCCCATTAAACCTAACGCTCACCCCCGCCGGCACCGGCAATCCCAGATTTCCACCCTCACCCACATCCTCAAATGACCAATTCTCCAGC
Source organism: Choiromyces venosus 120613-1 (assembly GCA_003788595.2). Taxonomy (NCBI): domain Eukaryota; kingdom Fungi; phylum Ascomycota; class Pezizomycetes; order Pezizales; family Tuberaceae; genus Choiromyces; species Choiromyces venosus. The sequence continues at coordinate 871,055 of ML120361.1, forward strand.
GCCGCCGAAGAAGAAGAAGGTTACGAACTCCGCACCCTATCTCGCGCTCCTGCTGCAACCGACGAAGACGAAGATGACAACAACGAAGACAACGAGCGCGGGGCGCTAATCCCCGACCAGGAAGCCGCACGGCGGGGTGTCCGGAGGGAACGGGAAGATGTGCTCTACGAGACTTTTCAGGAGAGTGAGGGTGAAGGAGAGGAGGAAGAGGAGGACTCTATGGAAATCCGGAGACGGGAGAGGAGGCGGGGGAAGAAGGAGTTTTTTTATAGCGCCGCACAGGAGAGGGCCGTTGTTCGCCGGCTGGATTGGTGTCTGGTGCTGTTTCTTGCCGTGTTGTATATGTTGAGTTTTTTGGATCGGAGTAGTATGTCGTCTTCTTTCCCACTAAGGTTGGAGTTGTGCTAATTTTTTTGGTCTGGTTAGATATCGGGAATGTGAGTTACTTTTGCTTTGCTGGCATTGTCCTACTGGGAGGTACGATTGTGGAGGGGGAGGATTGAGTGAATGGGGTGCGCTGATGGGATTAGGCACGGATCGCGGGGATGACAGAAGATCTGGAGCTTGAAGGGGATAATTACGAGTGGTTACTCACGGCGTTTTACGTGACCTACATTGTTCGTTCCCTACATACTATTAGACATCACAACAATAGGCTAATGAATGGTAGTCGTTCGAGTGGATGACTCTCTGTTGGAAAGTCTTCCCAGCACATAAATACATTCCCTTCTGCGTCGCCGGGTACCCTTCCCCGTCCATTTTCTAGCCATTAACTACCGCTGACAAGAAACAGTTGGGGCTTCGTAGCATGCATGCGTAAGTTCTCGCTCGGCTCAGCTACCAATAGCCCGTCTAATATCGTAGCAAAATACAGAAGGACTAGCAATCAATTGGGGCACCATGCTTGCCCTGCGCGCTTTACTGGGCATCACAGAAGCCGCTTTCGGGCCAGGTATGCACTTCTACCGGTCACTGGGGATCACTCTTCTAACTTTCCAGGTGTACCATTTTACCTGTCGTTTTTCTATCGCCGTGAGGTAGGTTTTCCCCTCTATTCTGCCGAGAGAGTATCAACTAACTGTAGAACAGGAACTAGCCCTCCGTACAGGCCTATTCGTTTCCGCAGCGCCATTGGCAACAGCGTACGCCGGGTTCTTAGCATACGGGATCACATCCATACCCTCCCCTATCGCCCCTTGGAGACTGCTCTTCATTCTCGAGGGTTTCCCGTCGATGGTCATGGCAATAGTCTCGTACTACCACATTCCGGACTCCCCTGCTGACGCCGGGTTCTTAACGCTTGAGCAGAAGAAGATTGCCAGACGGCGGTTGCTGGTTGTTAGAGATGGGGATGACGAGGAGGAGGTGGTTATGGGAGAGGAGGAAAGCCGCGGTGTAAGGTGGGGACAGGTGTGGAGTGCGGTTAAGGATGTGGGGAACTGGGCTACAGCGGTGGGTGTCACTAAGACATATATGCAGATAAGAGCTAATATGACGAGTGATAGTTTATGTTCTTCTTCTGTAACGTCTCGTTCTCATCGCTACCCGTGTTTCTCCCAACTATACTTAAAGAGTATTCCTCCACCCCTATCTCCGCTTCCATAGTCAGACTAACCAATTGCTATAGCATGGGTTACACCTCCATCCACGCCCAGGCCCTCTCCGCGCCCCCTTACCTCTTTGCCTTCTTCCTAGTCCTCCTCTCAACCTACCTCTCCGATCGCCTGCGCAGCCGCTCCTACCCAATCCTACTCCTCAGCCTCGTAGCTGCGCTCGGATACTTCACCCTGGCCGCAACCTCGCACATTCAATCCTCACTCGCATCAGCAATCACACACCTAGATTCCGAAGCGCCAGCAAACTCCTCCTTCGACACTTGGATTACATCCGGTGCCGCCTCCTCCTGGCTAGAGGAGAACGCGACGGGCGCGCTCGCGATTAAGTACGTCTCCATCTTCCTCGCTGCCGGTGGCATATTCTCGGCGATAGCTCTTACCATGGTCTGGAATGTCAATAATAGCGAGAGCGAGAGTGGTCGCGGCGCTGGAATGGCGATACTGCAAGTTGTGGGTCAATGTGGGCCGCTTGTGGGTACTAGGTTGTACCCGGAGGACGAGGGGCCTTATTACGTCCGCGGCATGGCGGTGTGTGGTGCTGCGATGATGGCGGTTGTGTTACTTGTGGGGTTGCAGAGGTGGAGGCTTAATAGGGCGAATAGAGAGAGGGATAGGAAGGAAGCTAAGGAGGGTAGAGTGGGTAGGGGGTGGAGGTTTATGCTTTAGCACCTTTTTCTTTTCCTTTTTCCACAAATCAATTAGTTTTTCCATTTCTCTATAGCGGGGAGGGTGTAACTTATTTGCTGGCTGGCTTTTGGTCAAAATTTCTGACGCTTTTCACTGTTTTAACATAATTTTAAACCCACGGGATACGTTCCTGTTGTTGTTATAATACAGGATCAGTACAATAATCATTTTGCAAACGCTTCGATCTGCAACCCCACGCAGGATACTGGTGACATACAGTTAGTTGCGCTCTCAAACTTTTATCATATGATTTTTCATTTCTCACCACCTACTTTCCTTCCCCTGGAAGTAAGAACCACAGTACTGTACACACACTTAAGAACCCTACTGGCAAAAAGAAACTAGTATAAAGTCCCCGAGTGTACCCACCTACCAAAAAAAAACATACCCCCGACTTACCAACTCCTCCGGTGAACGGTGAATATTAATCCATCTGAATATATGAACTGAAAACAGCACTGTGCCACCTTTAACTTATATTCCGTCTCTCGATGGGATATGCTGATGCTCGAAGGGAGGGATTTACTCAGGTTTGTACAGTCGGGGAAGTATATTTATTGGATTGAAGATTGGGAAAGTGGGGAAGGTAGCGTACGCTGGAAATCGGCTTTGGGAAATCATAGGCGTGATAACTCCACCGCAACCCTCACGATCAGATACTGTGTCCCTAAGCTATGGTAGTCCGCGCTAAGCTGTACTGTACTGTACTATTTTGTGTTATGCCTGCCGCTGGCGCTGCATGAGTTTGTGTTGACCCTCGAGGAACTTAGATAGTCGACAAAGTCCACAACCTTGGCCCGAGGGTCGAGACGTTGTACTTTATGATAGATTGTAGCGGAGGGTCCTGTATTCGTATTATTTTCCCTTTCGGTTGAGGTTGGGGGTACTGGTACACTTACATCAGTATCTAGCATAGCTTACTGCTCGAGTGCTTCCGTCCTCCTTTATATTATCGTCACGGAGGATCACTCGACTGGAGTTTTTTCCTTCTCTTTTTAGGTTTGATGTTGATCTGTGAATTTCTTTGTGCTCACTAATGCTGTGTTCGGGAGCTTTCTTAGATTTGTGCTGTATGCTAAGTTGTAATTATGACTGGTGGTTCTTCATGTTCTGGTTTTTGCTCTTGTCCCAGTTGTATGTGTCTTTGTTGACCTTGGTTTGGTGGTTACTTCTTGAAGGTGCCAGAGGTGGTTTGTGTAGCATTCCCGGAACACCCGGATAGAAAGCTGGGCTATTATCTTTCCTGTTGTTGATAATTCTTTTGCATCCAGTTCAAGTATCGAATAAGTTATCGAACAATCTCTCCATCTGTCTTCCCACTATGATTGTTATTATTGCTTCAACGATGAGCTATCGCACATGGCTAAATTTGAACTGCGTGCCCAAGCACAGTATAGTATAGTCTAGACCAGTGTTTAATTTGAAAAAAGGGCTGGAGTTAAATTTGATCTTGGTTTTATATACTTTCCCCTGGTCGTAGTGTTGGCGTATCTCTCGCGGCAATTGTCATAATAGACAAGAGCCGCCAGAGGCATAATATCGGTTTCACAAATGTGAAGTGGGTTGATCCGAAGGTTCTCAGGTGCCAGCAAGGTTGATAAACGAGATAAAACCCCGCTTTTGTTCAGCTTCTACTGTAGGGAACTCCTGGACCTTCTACCGACCGATCCAAATCATCTATCCTCTATATACGAAAATCGCATTAGCACAACAAGAAAAACCTAGAAATGTCCGTGCTTTTCAGTGATAATGTCGACTCTTTCAATACATTTAACTTTATTGCGGCCGACAATCGGTCGGAAGTCCTTGCCTGGTTATCTCCACTCGAGCCCAAGCTGCGACATCAAGATGTTCAAGGCCGCCGGGTCAAGGATGTGGGGGGATGGCTTCTAAAAACCGAGGAATTTGAAAGCTGGAATAACCCGAGCGGGGAGCAGGGATGTGATAAAGCAGTTTTGTTTTGCTACGGAGACCCCGGGGTCGGCAAGACATTTATCAGGTACTAAATACCGTCTTGAGAGGAAAACACAGAGAGCCGTGCTAACAAGCTGTGATATTAGTTCACTGGTAGTGGACACCCTGTGCGATCAGGCAAGGGGACAAGATACCGCCGTAGCATGTTTTTACTTTGAGTTCGCCGCGCAAAAGGAGCAGTCAGCCACGAACATGCTCGGTTCCCTGCTGAAACAGGTGGTGAGCGGAATGGAAAGCCTCCCCGAGGAAGTAGTGCGGGCCTTTCAAGAGCAGAAAAAGGTTATTGGTGGACGGGCGCCTCAACTTGAGGAGATCGTGAAAATGCTACAAACTATCACGTCCTCACGGCCAACATATGTATGTATTGACGCCCTGGACGAATGTGCCGTAGCGCATCGAGTCAAGGTCCTTAATTCGCTGAAACAAATCGTCGAGAAATCTCCGGCTACCCGATTATTTGTGACCGGAAGACCTCATATCAGGGCCGAAATCGAAAAGCGTCTTGCTGCACAGGTGGCAAGTGTGCGAGTAGGTCCCAGCAAAGATGATATCATCACATATGTTCGTGTTAGGCTGGATGAGGATGAAACCCCCGATGCAATGGACGAGAGTCTGGAGGCCGACATTCTGAGGGAGATTCCCGAAAAAATATCGGAAATGTAAGTAGGGGCAAAAGCACAGGGAATCTGATATTTTGTTATCCGCTAACATACATGGCTAGGTTTCTACTGGTTTCTTTGAATATGGAGGCAATATTAGAAGAATCAACAACCCATCGCAGACGACAAAGGCTGGTCACAATGATACATGGATCAGGTTTGAAAGAAGCCTATGGTGCGACGATAGAACGGATAAAGTCGCAGAGTGGGGATAAAGCAAAACTTGGGATGGCAGCATTGATGTGGATTTGCCATGCGGAGCGGCCGTTACGAGCGGATGAGCTCTGCCACGCACTGGCAGTCGAGCTGGGCTCCACGGATTTCAATGCTGGTAACGTTCCTTCGATAGCAACGTTGGTAAACTGCTGTCAAGGACTTATCACTGTGGATAGAGAAGCCTCAACCGTGCGATTGATACATTTTACTCTCCAAGAGTATCTCTTTGCTCATCCTGATCTTTTCCCCAGACCTCACGCAACTATGGCAGAAATATGCTTGACCTATCTTACCTCCCGGCAGGTCAAGGCGATTTCCGCCTATCATCCACCCAACCTTCAGGACACACCATTTCTACAATATTGTTCTATACATTGGGGAACACACGCAAGAAGAGAACTCTCGGAATGTGCGAAGCTCCTTGCCTTGAGGCTATTCGAGGAGTGTGATAGTTATGATGGTCACATATCCACCCAATTACTTTTTAAAGAACAATGGCGTCTGCTTAGGGGTGGATGGGGTACTGATTGTTTGTTCACCGGATTACACTGCGCGTCGTTCTTCGGAATTGTCGAGCTTGCAGCAGCTTTGATGGAGATGGAAAGTTGCGATGTCAACGCACAAAATATGTTAAAGCTAACACCGCTCACGTTTGCCGCTAAGAACGGGCATGAGAGTGTAGTGAAAATACTACTCGAGCATGAAGATATCGTTCCCGACAGGGCAAGCTCCTCGAAAAAAACACCGCTCTCGTTCGCCGCTCAGTATGGACATGAGGGAGTAGTGAAGATTCTACTCGAGCGGCAAGATGTCAACCCCAATATTGGGGACAATTGGAATAAAACACCACTCTCGTTCGCCGCTCAGAATGGACATGAGGGAGTAGTGCAAATACTACTGACACGAGGAGAGGTCAATCCCAATAAGCCAGATAGCAACAAGCGATCACCGCTCTCTTTGGCCGCCCAGCACGGACATGAGGGAGTAGTGAAGATTCTACTCGAGCGGCAAGATGTCAAACCAAATATTGGGAACGATCGGAATAAAACACCACTTTCGCTCGCCGCTGAGAATGGACATGAGGGAGTAGTGAAAACACTACTCGAGCGGCAAGATATCAACCCTGATAGCCCGGACTATTATGGCAGAACGCCGCTCTCGCTCGCCGCTGGCAATGGACATGAGGGGGTAGTGAAAATACTACTCAAGCGGGACGATGTCAACCCCCAAAAGGCGGACCGGCTGGGCTCGATACCGCTCTCATTTGCCTCTGCGAATGGGTACGAGAGAGTGGTAGCTCTATTACGGTCTCACAAATCCGTATCCCCTAGCGCGCTTTGAGGCCCAGGATACACTGCTCTGTCGAAATCTCTGCTGCTCCTCCTCTCCCGGAGTAAGCCCCTCGATCACGAAAGTTGTCCCCGGACAGACATCATCCTTTGTATCCGAACGATATCCAATGCCCTAGAAATGCAGATATATAATAATATAACGCCATCCTATCGTATTTTATTTTATTTCCTTCATCTTACCATATTATTATTTAGATCTATATTCTTGCCGACGTCTTTTTTTCTCCTTAACTTCTGCCCTCTTTTCATTCTCCTCCTGGATTAACTCATATAGACTGTATATAGATGTTGTCTGGATTGATAGATAGACAGAGGAAAAAGCTGTATACTACAGCGCAAGGATTCTTCTCATTATTTGGAACTACTACAATATGATATGGCAGAACATTATTTATTATACCTGTGACTAGTAATATCAAACACAGTGGCTTTCCACATGGGTGGTGGGGGGGCGTGAGTTGTGGTTGATGCACGTTATTACGGTTTCGTTGGGTGTGATGGGTTGTGATTGTTCGTATTTTATGATAGGAACTTGTGATGTCAGCCGTCGGATATGAATATCTCATTGTCTGTACAGTACATTTTGCATCCCGATACATACCTGAAATTGCGAAGTTCCTGTGCTCATGAGAGCTGATAGAGGAAGAGGTCCATTCCTAAGTTAATGGCTAAACTAAATTTAACAAACCACGGAGACTACCTCCTCAGACTCTATAAACTACCCACTTACCAGCTACTGCTTTAACCTACTCCCGCTGGGTTATATACCATTAAATTTTTTAGATTTTGGAGTACCGGTATCTTCTTTTTTTGTTCCGTGTTATGTGGAATTCTTGAGCTTGATTTTGTCGGCTACAAATAGTGCTATCTGAATTTCTCATCTACATACATAGTATCAGGACCTTGATCCGATTAACCTATTAATCGAACCAGTCCCTTCATCAGCTGTCCAGCTAACCAACCAGCCATCCGAACCAACACTAAAACAAAATCTATAACGTCTAACATAAACCCACCCGCCTACAACCCATTCTCCGCCTTAAATTTATCCCAAGCCTCGTTCAACAAGGTGAAAACCGACGCAGAGATCATCTTCTGCTCCGTTGTCGCGTCCAATGAAATCTAGCACCTCATTATTAGCCCCCCAACCCCTCCAATCCACATAACTAATAAGAAACAAAGATGAACCCACCTTATCAGGATGAACCTTGCCAATCCCCTTCATGTAAGCAATCTTACACTTATTTGGCATCAACAACTCCCCCATGCCAACCTTTTTCCAGCCATTCCCTTCCCAAAGCACGGTATCAAGACTCGCCAGCAGGGCACGTAAATTCCCTTCCTTCCCGGACTTCCAAGCGTTCACACGGTCTTCGACTCTATCGTGCAGAGCTAGTTTTTCGTCTTCTACTTTGTCTGCTGCGGCGTTTGCCTGACGAAGGGCGGTTACGCGTGCTGCTTCTCCGGTACCGGGGGGGGATTGCGATGGGCGGGGAGGTGGGCGCCTGGCAGTAGCTGGGGGAGCAGCCGGCTTTGGCGTGGGCGCGGGTTTAGGTCGGAGGGTAGCCTCGCAGCGGCGTTTTCCGGATATCGCGATTGCCCCGCCGGCACTGGCTTCCACTGCCTGCGTCCAGGTTTTTAGCGCATCGGCCCACTTCTCCATGTGCTCGTACCCCTCCGCTTTCCGTGTGAGTGTCTTTCCGAAAAATTCCTTCATGTCCTTCTTTGTCCCGTCTTCCAGCGTAATGATTTCGTTTTCGCCATTGCTAGGACCGATTATGGCCAGCGCTTCGTCGCAGTCTACTAGCGCTGCGAGGCTATCACCAATCTTGAGGTTGCAGAGAGCGCGGTTTGAGAGGATTATTATGCGGATTGGGTGTTGGGAGGGTATTGGGTTTAATGCGGTAGTGTAGTGCGTTAGCGCGGTGGGGTAGTCTCCACGTTTGAAGGAGTCGGTCCCCTTCTGGCGGGAGACGGAGGATGCTTGGAGAGCTTGTTGTGATATAGGCACCTCTGGGCGATTGGTAGATGGACGAGTGACAATTGGTACTGTAGTGCTGGGGGTTGGGCGTCGGGGAGCGGGTGAATGAGACTGGCGTTGGTGTTGCTGCTGTGGTTGCTGTTGCTGTTGTTGGAGGAAGGGGTTTCGAGACGGTTCTCTCGGTGCACTAAAACCACCAAACAGAAGGTCTCCTGTTGGCGGCTCAGGTGTCGCCGGTTTCGAGCTTGATGCAATAGAGGAAGATGCAGGGGGTGGTCTCCGCCGGTTTTTCGAAACATATTGAACTGCACTATCTTCTTCTACTGCCCCTCGACTCAACATCGCTCTCCTATCGCTGCTGTTGGGGATAGAAGCTGCCGGTGGTGGGGCTTGACGGGGTCGTTCTCTTTCTCGCATTTCCTGCTCCTTCTGTCGAATTGCGGCTTCGAAAGCTTGCTGTCTTTGCAGCTGAATTTGTTCCTTCTCAGACAGAGCTCTAGAAAGTTTCTCCTTTTCTTGCCTTCTTCTTAGTGGAGGCCCACTGCCAGCTTCGAGCATAAGAGCTTCCTCAGTTATTGATGGCTCAGGATCCTTCTCTCTTTGTGTTGGCCTTGCGGGCCTCATATCTTCTTCAGAAAATCTGCCTCTTTCTCGCTTCTCACTATCGCGACTAGATCCAGCGGTCTCAAATTGAGGCTGCCGTGCATCTCTCATCCACTTTGGAATGTTTGCGTCTCCTCCATCATTTGTATTCCCATCTTGAAGCTCAGCAATTGCCTTTCCCACCTTCTTCTTTCCGGTATTCCAAAGACTATTAGCAGATTTGAATAGCGTTCCACCAATCTGTGAGGCCATCTGTCCAATATCCTTCTCCTGAGCCTCCCCACTTCCATCCCTCATCCATGCCGGCTGTCCACTGTCTTCCCTCCGTCTTCTTGGAGGGTCAGCACTTCTCTCTTGTCTAGCCTGCGAACCACTTCTAGACCCAGACGGATTCGTAGATGCAGGCCTACTTTTCCTATGCGCATCCTCCAACAACCAACCCACTGCAGCCGTAACATCAAGACCAGTGTCCGTTTCTGAGAGCGCCTTCTTAGCCTGCGCAACCGTAAACCCCATATCCACGATTTCCGCAATTGCCGGGTCCCGTGGATCATTCCCGGGCAGTGGGACAGGGGGTTCTTCCATCTTTGGCGAGGGCCTGGGCGGTAGCGCTTCCACTGGTTTCCCTAGATCCCCTAAAATATCATCGTCGTCAAATGCGTTGGAAGAGTAGTGCTGCGGTTTGAACGGTGATGGATCCCTGGAAGGTAAATTATCAAGGTCAAACGGATCCATTATATTATTACTCGAACCCATTCCAGAGTTTGTGAAATCAACCATAACAATAGGTGTAAGGTCCACCGACTGTAGCGGCGTCGCAACCCCACTCCCGATCGGCGGTGGGTAATAAGAACTATTATCAACCGGAGCAGCAGCATTGAAAGCCGCCAGAAGATCACCCTCGTCGTCATCCACCTTCTTCGCTGGCACCGGAGACACCCTCCCAGTCTCGAGGATATCCCAGAAGCCTGCATTCGCTCCCCCTAGACTGCCGCCAAACAAGGCGTCCATCTTTTTCCGCCTTTCCTCTTCCTCTTTGGCTTTCTGCTCCTGCAGCTGCTTCTGCCGTTCCTGAAGTGTCATGTTGCTGCCGTTTGCTTTGTTCCGACCAAAGGAGACGAGATTGCTGAAGCTATCGCCTGTCGGCGGAGGTTTGGTTCCGGCATTTGCAGGTGAAACGGTGCGCGAGGATAGGGGAGACGGCCGTACATTGAGTGGAACTGGTGATGTGGGCTTCAGCGGAGGTGGCGGTTTAGAGGAAGAAGAGGAAGAATTCCATGAGAGTCCTGCGAGGTCGTCCATTGTATAAAAGGAGTTGAGATGTTTACGGAAAGGATGCTGGTAAAAGAGATGAATTTGATTATTTATCTGGCGGCTACATTGTAAACCTAGGCTGCATGAACCAGGCTGAACCCTAACCCTGCAATGCTCGTCGCAAGCTCCCCATGTCATTCAAACAATGTTTCAAGGTGTTTAAAACAGTATTTTATTGGTTGGCCCTGCTTATCAAAGCTACCATACTTTCACATAACTTGAGTTAAATTAAGCAAAGCCTCCACGGTATGCAAACAATCTTTGTAAAGCTCTTACGAGTAAAAAAAAAAAAAAAAAAAAAAAAGATATATTCTCATCAAAGAACAAAGATATTATCGTTCATCAGACCTATCGATCCATCAACCCATCGCAGGCTTTTGATATACTACACTGCCATTCCAACAACCCAATCATAACCCGTCTAACTCAACAGCACCAAGATGACCGAATCACCTCTCAAGAACCTATATCCACATTAGCCCCCAAGTAATACGAACGTGTGAAGGGTATCTCACATCTTGCTGATGAACCTATCCTTATTAACAGGCCTTCCCTTCTTCCCATCAGATTTTCGTGGAGTCTCAGTCCACATCTCCTTAACATTCTCAAGAACCATGTTGCAATGCCTATCGAATGCCTTTACACGCGCGAGCAGCTTGCGGTTATTGCGGCAGGAAATAAGGACTTGATTGTGAGAGCGAACGGCGGTTTGTAAAATTGAGAGGGGACCGGCGGAGAACTCGTACTTTTCCAGTTCGGCTATTTCATACTCACTGCAGAAGTTAGCAAGATAAAGATGGTGATGGGAAGGGGAGATGACAAACGTGAGCTCTGAGCGGGGCTTGTTAAGGAGTTCGGCCATTGTATCAGTGGTGATGTTTTATGTTTGATAATTCTGGTTAACTCGAGGTGTTAAGATGGCGGGGGCTCGTAGTTGCGGAGAATATGTAGTTGTAGTGTTGTTTTGGATGAATGTGAGGTTCTTGGTCGTCGAGTTGTCGAGTTGTCGATTTCCCTCCTCTTGGCGGAGCCGCATCCGCTGCCAAGACCACACCCTGGGGCTTAGCCTTGATTACTGGTCATGCATAATCACTCGAAAAATGAAGTCACATGTGGCATCTATGAGCTGTCAAAGCAGTGCACTAATGCTCATAATCTGTTCTATACTATCTAGTATCCTACCGTGAGCCAAGCAATACTCTAACTCATAGCTAAAATTTCAAGGGTAATATCTGCTTCAAACGCAATTCCCTGAACAGGATAAGTTAATCAAGTTTACCCGATAGCGGGGCTTCAGACGGTTATGCTGGAGGGGATATACTCATCAATGTGGAGGGGCCTGACGGCACTCAGGCACGCACCGATCCCACAATCCGCAACTCCCTCCCCATCCTATCCGGTTCACATCCAAAACCAGATTTTCTTATCACCAATATTCTGCGTGAGATTACCCCTTTGTATACGAAAATCTTTTGTCGTTAGCGGTAAAAGGCAAGTTTTTATAGTTCCTCTTCTCTCGAAGCTGTGTCTTCTCCGATATATGATAAAAGACTAATGCAAAAACTCTATTGAAGACTGTTAGGCGCCGTATACAATACCTATAAATGGGACATTTCTCTTAAACGTTTGATGCGAGTCAGACTCTTTTTAGGTTTTGGGATCCAAGGCTGAGCTGAAAGCAGAATCTACTCGTGTGGGCGGAACTGGCCATTGTGTAGAATTTTGGTAATAGCACTGCTGATATATTGATTGGATCAGCGCATGATTGTGCAACGCCAGAGCCTTATGAGCTACCACCCTCCTTGGTTCCCGAGATTCCCTCCAACTCCGAGATAACTTAAGGCAAGATCTCGTTGCATACGAACAATCAAAAAAAAGGAAGCAAAACCAAAGTCAGATCAAAGAGTATAGCGAAGATGTCGTCAGGAGCCCAGCAGGTCACCGGTAATATTAACTCGTTCAATGTGCTGACGAACAATATTGTCAACTTCATCACAGGAATAGACGACGAGGGGCGTCAAATTCTGCAGTGGCTATCACCACTGGAACCACAGCAACGGCACCAGGGCGTACGAACCGACCGACTCGATGGTGTGGGAAGCTGGGTGTTAGCGACCAACGAGTTCAGAAAATGGAGTGATACAGAGGATAGTTCCGTTGAGCCAGTATTGCTATGTTACGGCAATCCAGGGGTGGGGAAGACGTATTTGAGGTATAATTCCCCTTCTTCTTTGGAGTAAGAAAGTGTAAATATAACTGACAACTTGAAAACATTAGTTCTCTCGTGATTGATAGCCTGTGCGAGCAGGCTGGAGGAGAAGATTCTGCTGTTGTGGGATTCTACTGCGATTTCCTCTCCCAGCACGAACAGTCTAATACAAACATGCTGGGCGCTATCATCAAGCAACTTGTTAGCAGAGAAGGAATCCCAGGGCATGTACGACAGGCCTTCCAGAAGGCCAAAAAAGAGTTTGGTGGCCGAGGTTTCCGACTTCCAATCTCGTGGAAATGCTGAAGAAGACTGTTGCATCCTTACCGCGGGTATTTATATGCATCGATGCTTTAGACGAATCGGCTCCGAAGCATCGACGGGAGCTCCTTGAGTCACTACGAGAAATCGTTCGGATGTCACCAAACATACGATTATTTCTTACCGGGAGGCCCCAGATCGAGGACGAAACCGTGAAATATTTTAGCAATGCGATTAATATATCTATCACTCCTATCCAAAACGATATTATAAGTTATCTAGAGATGAAGCTGAACAGTGACACCGATCCCAATGCAATGGACGACAAATTACGCACAGATATTTTGAGGGCCATCCCAAACATGAGCTCCGAAATGTAAGTAACAAGATCAAGCACAGAACACGCCCAATAAATACAAGTGAGTTGTTCACTAAAATGTTGTCTAGCTTCCTTCTCGCTTCTCTAAACATTGAAGCAATTCTAGCGGAGATTACAATCTATCAGAGAAGGAAAAAACTTAACGAGGTGATCAAAGGGAAGAGTCTAGGCAATGCGTACGCGGCTACCTTATCACGAATGAAAGCGCAACAAAAAAGTAGGTCCAAACTCGGCATTGAGGTTCTGATGTGGATATCACATTCGGAGCGGCCATTGCATGTCGACGAGTTATGCCACGCCTTAGGGGTAGAAGAAGGATCAACCGACTTGGAAATTGAGAATATTCCTACAATAGAGACACTGCTAGCATGCTCCCTGGGACTTGTCACGGTTGAGAAGTCCTCGTCTACCGTCCGCCTTGTTCACCACACTCTTCAGGAGTACCTCTCCCATAACCGGGACTTGTTTTATAAACCCCACTCAAAGATTGCTGACGTCTGCTTGACCTACCTGAACTTTCGGCAGGTCAACGCCCTTTCGCCTACTCTCCATTCGATTCCATCAAGCCTCCCTCTTGTCAGATATACCTCTTGTTACTGGGGTACACATGCGAGACGGGGAACCACTCCAAGTGTAAAAACGCTTGCATTAAAACTACCAAATGAATATGATAAGCACATAGCTTCTAAGATGTTGTTATTGAGAGGAGACTATTTCCACAGACCTTCTGATTGGGAAGGCAGCCCTAGGGGATTTACAGGACTTCACGGTGCCGCATACTTCGGATGAGTGGAGCTAACAGTTGCTTTATTGGAGATGAATAAATGGGATGTCAACGCAGTAGATGCTCATGGCAACACCGCAATTTCTCGGGCTGCTGAAAGAGGGCATGAGGGGGCCGTAACGATACTGCTGGAACGGAACGACGTCGATCCCAACAAAGCAGCTTATGAGGGCGAAACACCGCTCTGGAAGGCTGCCGGTTGTGGGCATGAGGGGGTCGTGAGAATTTTACTGGAACGGAACGACATCGATCCCAACAAAGCAGCTTATGAGGGCGAAACACCGCTCTGGAAGGCTGCCAGTTGTGGACACGAGGGAGTCGTGAGAACTTTACTGGAACGGAACGACATCGATCCCAACAAAGCAGCTTATGAGGGCGAAACACCGCTCTGGAAGGCTGCCAGTTGTGGACACGAGGGAGTCGTGAGAATTTTACTGGAACGGAACGATGTCGACCCCAACCATTGTGACCGCATACTTGGCCGAGCACCTCTCTAGTGGGCGGGCCGTAATGGGCATAAGGTAATTGTAAAGCTTCTGTTAAAGCAGAAAGATTTAATTTCCAGATATTCACCAAGCCTACAATCAACAAAGCACCTATCCACTGAGTCGCCCGAGCCCTCTGAACCCTCTTCCAAAAGGATCCGCAGGTTTTGATATTCAAGGCTAAAAATTCAAAACTCGACAATTCTCCTTTATCCATAATACTCGCCGTGCCCTGTTAATAGGGGGACAAACTTGACTAACAACGGCCCTATGACTGCCGCTCACAATTCTCCCTATGGGGTTGACATATCGCAACCAAATTTAAACTTTTGGATCTTTCTCTCTCGGAATATCTCGCTCTCTTATTTCTGCTTTTATATTACCACATCCGCTTTTGTAATTTCTTGCTGTCGTATAGTCTGGTTTTAGTTTTGTCAATTTTTCATACTGTTATCAGTGGTCTGCTGGTACTTTTCCACTTTTTATTTTATTTTATTTTATTTTAACTCATATTCATTGTTAAGGTACAAGAATGTGCATGCAGCATAAAAGCTATGGCAAAAACAAAACCTTAATTTCAAACAAACAAACAAAACCTCAGCCCCAATCTCCCAGTTGGCAAAATTGCCAGTGCACCCCACACAGTGACTAATCATCAAAGGAAAGAAACTAATGAAACCCCTAAGCGAACCTAAGAAAAAACATAAAGCATGAAAAGGAAAATAAAAAAAATAAGGAAAGAAAAGCACAGCTGCAGTGACTGTTCCAGTAATAGCAAGTGGGAAACCTGTTCCCAGAGCGAGAAAGTAGCTGACTGCAAAATAGAATCTGGGAAGCCAATATGGGTAGTGTAGGACTTATTCATCAGTTAACATCAGGGAGATGGCGGAGGTAAAGGTAGGCCCAAGATGGGTAGTCAATAGTGGTATAGACAGAGCCAACAGTGACTAGGGCTAAGCAAGTAAGAGCAAGGTAAAGTTGAAGCAAGTTGAGTAAAGTGTCCCATGCTGCAAGCTGAGGAGCAGGTGGGCTGGTGACCTCAAGAGGGTAGACCTCAGGAGGGGAGCAAGGAAAGGGTGCCAACAGGCAAGCAGTAAGATGCCAGCTCATAGCTGAAGCTGAATGTGGATGTCACTAAGTAAAGTAGAGTAGAAGTGGAAGAGGAAAGTACCCAACATCATGAGACAAGGGGGGGAAAGGTACATCAGCAAAAATAATGTCTAGTGCCAGGTGCATCCTGTGCATCTGACGCACAGGGTGCACATAACGATAACTGTTAACCAGGATGGGACATTGAAGTAAGATTGCATCCTGATATTGAGGCTTGTGCCAGGTACATCTGGACAGAATCTGGACACAAACCCCTACACCTGGTGCACCCTGACAATGCCTGGCACTTCATGGTTGCATCCTGATGACATCTGGTCCTCAACAGTTGCATCCTAAGGCCATCTGGTCCTAAGTGAGTACATCATAATAACATCTGAGGAGAGCGTCTAAAATTCAAAACTCCTGACACTAGCATACCAGCAGTATGACCCATATATAGGACTTAGGTCACAAAGTTTCTTTTAGTAAAACTATTTTAATTTCATCTATTCTATATAAATTTATAACTAGTATACATGAGCAAGATAGATTTTGTATGAGCATTGCTTTAACAAATAAATACTAGTTCCTTAACAGGCTATAGCTTCCCAGGGACTGACACCAGGAGGACGTGGGAGGTGGCGTTGGAAAGCTGGCATCGAGGGGATTCCGCAACATGTCTGATAGGCACAAGCGAATGGCTCAGTGTTGAGATATCTGTCTTCAAAGTTAGCAGAAATTTACCAATGAAGGTCAGTTACATAGCAGCCGGTAGCTCAGCAGAGCATGACACCAGCAGGATATGGGAGGCACCGTTGGAAAGCTGGCATCGAGGGGATTCCAGAACATATCTGATGGGTGTAAGCGAATGGCTGAGCGTCGAGATATCTGTTTTCAAAGTTAGCAGAAATTCACTGGTAAAGACCATTTCCCTAGCAGCTGGTAGCCTGGCAGGAACTGATGCCAGGAGGCCATGGGAGGCACCGTTGGAAAGCTGGCATCAAGGGGATTCCGGAACATGTTTGGCAGGTGCAGGCAAATAGCTGGACATCGAGATATCTGTCTTTGAACTTAACAAAGATTTACTGGTAAAGAACATTTCCATAGCAGCCTGTAGCTCAACGGGGACTGATGCCAGGAGGGCGTGAGAGGTGGCGTTGGAAAGCTGGCATCGAGGGGACTCCGGAACATGTCTGATGGGTGCGAGCGAATGGCTGGATGTTGAGATATCTGTCTTCAAAGTTAGCAGAAATTTACCGGTAAAGACCATTTCTAAAGTAGCCTGTAGCTCGGCAGAGACTGGTGCCAGGAGGATGTGGAAAGTGCCATTGGAAAGCTGGCATCGAGGGGATTCTGGAACATGTCTGATGGGCATGAGTGAATGGCTGGGCGTCGAGATATCTGTCTTCAAGGTTTGCAGAAATTCACCAGTAAAGACCATTTCTAAAGTAGCCTGTAGCTCGGCGGAGACTGGTGCTAGGAGGACGTGGGAAGTGCCGTTGGAAAGCTGGCATCGAGGGAATTGTGGAACATGTTTGATGGACATGAGCGAATTGCTGGGCATCAGGTTATCTGTCTTCAAAGTTAGCAGAAATTTACCAGTAAAGACTATTTCTATAGTAGCTAGTAGCTCGGCAGGGACTGAAGCCAGGAGGACGTGGGAGGTGCCGTTGGAAAGCTGGCATTGAAGGGGTTCTGGAACATATCTGATGGGCACAAGTGAATGGCTGAGAGTCGAGATATCTGTCTTCAAAGTTAGCAGAGATTTACTGGCAAAGACCATTTTTATAGCAGCCTGTAGCTCAGCGGAGAAAGATGTCAGGAGGACGTGGGAGGTGCTGTTGGAAGGCTGGCATCGAGGGGATTCCAGAACATGTCTGACTGGTGCGAGCAAATAGCTGAGCATTGAGATATCTGGCTTTGAAGTTTAGCAGAAATTCACCAGTAAAGACCATTTCTATAGTAGCCTGTAGCTCAGCAGAAACTGATGCCAGGAGGTTGTGGGAGGTGCCATTGGAAGGCTGGCATCGAGGGGATTCCAGAACATGTCTGACTGGTGCGAGCAAATAGCTGAACATTGAGATATCTAGCTTTGAAGTTTAGCAGAAATTCACCAGTAAAGACCATTTCTATAGTAGCCTGTAGCTCAGCAGGAACTGATGCCAGGAGGTTGTGGGAGGTGCCGTTGGAAGGCTGGCATCGAGGGGATTCCAGAACATGTCTGACTGGTGTGAGCGAATAGCTGAGCATTGAGATATCTGGCTTTGAAGTTAGCAGAAATTAACTAATAAAGATCATTTCTATAGCAGCCTGTAGCTCAGCAGGGACTAATGTCAGGAGTACATGGGAGGTTCCATTGGAATGCTGGCACCGAGGGGATCCCAGAACATGTCTGATGGATGCGAGCAAACATCTGGGCATTGAGATATCTGTCTTCAAACTTAGCAGAAATTTACCAGTAAAGACTAGCTCCATAGTAGCCTGTAGCTCCGCGGAGACTAATGCCAGGAGGTTGTGAGTAGCACCGTTGGAAGGCTGGCATCGAGGGGATTCAGAAACATGTCTGATGGGCATGAGCGAATCTCTGGGCATTGAGATATCTGTCTTCAAACTTAGCAGAAATTCACCAGTAAAGACCATTTCTATAGTAGCCTGTAGCTCAGCAGGAACTGATGCCAGGAGGATGTGGGAGGCACCGTTGGAAAGCTGGCATCGAGCGGATTCAGAAACATATCTGATGGGTGTGACTGAATGTCTGGGCATCAAGATATCTGTCTTCAAAGTTAGTAGAAATTCACCGGTAAAGACTATTTCCATAACAGCCTGTTGCTTGGCGGAGAGTGATGCCAGGAGGATGTGGGAGGTAGCATTGGAAAGCTGGCATTGAGGGAATTCAGAAACATGTCTGAGAGGCATGAGTGAATGTCTAGTTGTTGAGATAACTGTCTTTAAAGTTAGCAGAAATTCACTAATAAAGACTATTTACATAAGAGCCAATGATACCATGAGGAACTGTGCTAGAAGTTAGCTGAAGGTTGCCTTAGAACTCTGACTCCAACATCATATCAGGATATCAGGGTGTCAAGATATTGATCTTTGATGTTACCAGATTAGGGTTTGCAGGATTTATTAATAGTAGATGTAGATATTGAATGTAACTAAAAAGAATGATCAGAAAACGTGTATATGAAAACATAACACGCTGTGTTACCTAAGATATCACAAATATCACTTGTTTTTACAATGAATGCAACTGTCATATTCGCTCCCTTCAGAGTTATGAGAATGAAATAGACTTGGATATCAGTGTACCGTATTATTTCATCAAATTAAGGATCTCTATACAGGGTTCTAATCTCCATTTCAAGGCAACTAATCCCCATAGAGCCTACGATTCAACAAAAAAGGGCAAAGGAAATCATGTTAACTCCTGTTAAGCAGCCTTAACTTTTGTTAACCTACTGTTACTTATGTGCTTCAGTGATCAAACCTTGCCTCAGCACTACTCAATTTGACAAGGTAATATGCTATTTGAGTCTTCTCCTTTTTTTGTGCCTAATTTGGTTAAGCTTTCACAGTCAGTGGCTAATATGTGGCTGGCTACAACCTTATGTCCAATGCAAACTCAGGAGGCAAGTGAGCATCCCTGCAGAACTCAGGATGCAACTGAGTGTCCAATCCAAACTCAGGAGGTAATGGAGCATCCCTTCAGAACTCAGGATACATTAGGCCCAACTGAGTGGAGCTTCCAAACTCAGCATGCAACCGGGTGTCCAATCTAAACTCAGGAGTCAAGCAAGCATTCCTGCAGAACTCAGGATGCACTAGGCGTAACTGAGTGTAGCTTCCCAACTCAGGATGCAACCACATGTCTCACACAAACTCAGGATACACTAGGTGCAATGTAGTGGTATGTCTAAACTCAGGATGCACCAGGTGCACCAGGCGCATGAGAAATGCAGCTTGTGTCAGGACACAATGCCCATGCATCAGATACCAGATTTTCTTTTGCTGATGTATTGAAAACCTCCAGAGGGTAGACATCAGGAGGGAACCGAAGAGAGAAAGCTGAAAGGCAAGGGGGTGGAGAGTAGTAACAGTAAGGTGCCAGCTATGGCTAAAGCCAACTGTGGCTGCCAGTAAGCAGCAAGAGTGAGGTAAGGGGGGTTCTCAGCACTAGAAGGTGCAGGAGAAGAGGGATAAAATAAGGTAATAAGGGGAAGCCAGAATCACATACATGTCCTAAAACTGTATCCTGGCCAGCTGGCCCAAGAAGCCAGAGTGTAGTGTCTAAAGCTGATCAAGAAAATTACTGTGTCTCTCATGTGGTCCCTTGTTATAGGAGAGAAGGGGTCACTGCTGAGAGGGATTTCAGAGCATGAAGATCAATAGGGGTGAGTGAGGGGGGGTAGTAGGGTGCCAGCTGATCCTCCTTAGGAGGAGAGAAGAGAAGGGGGGTTGTTTTTCCCAACCGTGTAATTCCCTAACCGAGGTCTAGAGTGGGGTAAAGAATATGCCCAGCATTGTGAGATGCTGAGATGGTAGGATGGGGATCCTCAGGAGGGTAGACCTCAACAGGGAAATGGGGAGGGAATGCCAATGGGCAAAAGGGAGATGGATAATGGACTTCCTTGCCCCCCCCTAAATGGGGGAGCAGGAAGAAAAAGTTGTGATGTTTCTTGCGGTGGTGGTGCTTTTCCACTCTTCTCTCGCAATATATACACTACTTAATTTATCAAACAACGATGTAATATACCTTCACTTCTACATCTCCCGCACACTTCTTCGCAGGGATATAAGCCTCCGTTGTTGGGAAAGCCTTCTTGACTTCTTGATATGCATTGAAGGTTGGAAATGCCAATTTGAGGAAGCTACGAACTCGCTGCAAAAATCAATTTCTACTACAAGGTATCGTACCCACGATACATACGGTGGCGCACCCAAGTCCTGCACCCAGAGTCACCATCCGAGTTCTAGACTTGAATGCCGACATACCGGTATCTCATGCTCCACTCCTGCCAATCAAGAAATATTTCCACAGTCAAATTTTTATCTTTTCAGCGGATGGTGATTTACGAGTAGTTATGCCTGACACCAAGATCCTCACCGGGAAGTCAAAAGGGCCGAAATCTTTCCTGGGCAGAAGAATGCGCCTGCGTAAAAAGAGAGAAGGAAGGATATTGCAACCATTCACCACTCGAGCACTGCCCTTCCGAACAAAGTTATCGCTTGAGACAACCGCCTACCGCAAGCAGATCCCGATGAATTCACAAACATACCATTCTCGCCCTGAAACCATAACTTTAATTCGCACACCAGACACTAATACCGCCTTCAAAAAAAAAAAAAAAAAAACAGCACGTAATGCTTCACCAGATTACCGTACTTTCCCACATTCGTCTCCTGGCATCCAGCCTAACCTCTCTCTCCTCCCAATCAATAATTCCCGTTATAATCACGATCACGGAATATCACTCGTTTGGGTGCACCTACCACTGCATGACTCCTGCAGCCCGCGAGACTGCCTGACTGACTGACTGACTGACTGGCTGGATCACTGGGCGGCGAGGAAGTCTTGAGAAGAGGGGGGGTTTTGCCAAGAATGTAATCATATACGGACCACGTGATCCCGTTGCACATGGTTTGGAGTTCCAGGCGGTAGTGGGGTGTATGGACACGGGTATATCCGTGGTTTTCGTGGAGAATGGTTGAAAAAGCAATATGTCGCGTTGGGCACAGACTGGGAGTTCTGCAGCGCAGAGGGGGGGGTTGGAGGTTGTTTCTAGGGGTTATGGTATGCTACTTGTCTACAGTGCGTGGGGAATATGTCGGGTGGAGTTTTATTATGCTCGGGAAGGTATCAAGAAAAGATATTGTAGAGAAACAAGATGATGATTTGGAAGAAGTAAAATTTCGGCCAAAAAGCCAGTTTCTCGGTTCTGCAATGCGTTATATATGAAGGATGTGAAAGAAATTGAGTAATGATATTATGGTCTCCAAGTGTCCTTCCGATACTGTAAGAGATCCAGAGAGAGGAATGTGTGATATGCTTGCAGTACCACCGGCCTTGCTAAAAATACGGTGGTGAATAGAGAAAACGCTGTGAAATCCTGGGAATATAAAATGGCTTAGCACTTGGGATCTAGCTTGGTGTTTAAATGGAGTACTCACCATTGCAATATTCTAATCTGAGAACCTGGGACTCGGCTCCTCATCCTTTCGCTGGTTCAAGTACCGGTACATCATCTCGTTGGCATTGGCAAACGGCTGTTGCAGCTTGAGGTGGTACTCTAGCGTTGACTGGGTGAGTTGTGTGATGGCTGATAGCTCGTTAGCAACTGTAAGAACGAAAGAGAAAGAGAAAGGGCAATATTGCCTGGAAGCTCGCTGGTATTGAGAGAATTCCCTGTGCCGGAAGAGCGAACAGTCCCTTCCGTAGGCGTTGGGAGAGCGGTATTGCCTGGAGGACTCATGCTGAAAGCAATCCTCCCGGTTCTCGACAAGACTGATAGTTTTTGGCAACATCATACTTGCCGGTAGGCTGGCCCTTTGTAGTGAATTCCTCAGCTTCATGATAGCCAGAGAATATGAGTTCATGTCTCATAGTGTACCCTGAAGAAACTCCACTATCGGCTCCACATAGCTAAGCTCCCTCCACTAAGATCTCGAGTTCAAAACGCTTAACTACAGTACTTCTCTCACCCCTATTATGCAAGATAGCGCGGTAGCAGTTGCCTCGGATTGAACAGCCACAAGGTCAGGAATGCCTACCGATACAAAGGGAAAGCGATGCCGACATCTGAATCAGAATTGGAATTCACAGAAGGGCCTTTCATCTACTCGATTTGTCTAATGGTTATGCGGTACAATGAATGGGCACCACTGTACTGGGTAGCTTCCACTGTAACTGCACGGGCCACTTATCGATGTGAGCGCCACGGGCCGTGCGTGGGGTGAGATCTAGCTTCGAAATCCCAGATCTGAGACTCGATTGGCGATAGCATCATTCTGTGTGTGGATCGGGGGGGACGATTGTCACACCAGAACTTCTGCACTCACGCGAACTTCCGGTAAAGTTATCTGAACAACGCGCATTATCCAAGCTTTCTGCCAGAGGCGGTTTGCCCCAGTGGACACCCCCAAAACACCACCCCGGAACCCGCGGAAAGATCCTGTAGTTGGGTGCGTGAAGCTCTACTAATCAACTGAGAATCTGAGACTATCATCAAACTCACTCGTCTTCCGGCCGTGATTGCTTGCAAGTCTTGATCAATTTACCAAATCCCTGGGAAGTTATGGATACTTCTTGAAGCTGATGTTGGTGCTTGCCGTCTCGTGATTGGTTCCGCCCAACCAATAATGCTCAAGCATCGCAGGATGTTCAAGGCACTGCTTAGATCTAAATCCTGTATTCAATTTCATCTTGACTCAGAGATGTCTATCGAACGATAATTCCAGAAACGGCTGAATATGGAAATAGGAAGCAATTCATCCTGTTTGCGATTGATGATCCCGAACCATCGATTCATGATTAATCTATAGAAGGTACGGAACCAAGTACCTGGCTAGCAGGATCTATCGGTTATCATCTCAAGCACATTAAATCTCGATCAGCTCGAGGGTTTAACCTTTCTGAGGCGCAAAAGGAAACTGAACAAGATCAACTAGCGACCTGTGTAATTGGAACCATCTGGATGTGTACCGGTTCCAGATACTATGAACGCTTGATGGTTTAGGGTGCATGATTTTCCTTCATCTTTAGCGTGGGTAAATCTCAGAGCGGAAAGTGATATTATACATAATAACATTATGTCTTGTCCAATCAGTAGAAATACAGGGTACAGATTGGCGGGCCGCGCAGGCCGCGCACATGTTTGTGATTGACGGAAGGGATATCCTAACTCACAGACCGCGCGGGTAACGATAGATAAGTTGATATTTCGTGTATTCTGCAAGCTAAGCAGGTAAATTCACACTATCAGATGACATCAAAGAAGAAAAAGAAGAAAAGAAAGAAAAGGAGACCTGCAGATGCGTTTGGAATTAAAAAACGATTATCAAAAGGAAAGACACCAAAGGGAATCATGAGCAAAAAAAAAAAAAAACGCCAGGGATGAATGAGTGAAACCTCAGGAACCAGTCAAAGCCCTTCTGCTCAAAGGTAGAGAAACCATGCGAACGACCTAAATGTAAAACAGACCCAACCATCCCTAACTTAAAGATCAAATGAATAGTTCCACAAATCCTCACCCGAACCTCCCGCCCATCCCAATCTTTTTCTTGAGAAAAGGGATACGACTCTGATTCTTGGACAATCTTGCTCGAAAATTGTTCCAGCTCTTGTCTCTTGCTTCCCAATCCGCCATTTGCGAGGCAAGGAAGTCCCAGCTCTTCCCATCCTCGGCTAACATTACAGTAGATGGAGCTTCCTCAACAACTCGTAGAGTGTCTGCTCGCACTGCATTGTTGGCCCCGGTCAAGAGGGAATTTGCATGTACTCTCTCTGCATCTCGGCGTGCTCGACGTTCTGCTACATTCTGATATGCCCTGTTTTGGTGACCGGAGCCTGTGAGAGATGGCCAGGCGGTGACATTGTAATTCTCGGGAAGCGGGGTAAGTAGTGAGTTGTACCGCTGTTCCGGCACACGAGGTAAGGATGAAGGTAATCGATCAGTGTAAGCCGGTGGAAGGGAAGAAGTATAGGAAGGTGCAGTGGAATGTAGAGAGACAGTATCGTCAGGAACCTCACGGCCGGGGGTGTAAAACGGTGGATTATTTGATTGCACCAACATTTTTCTAAGTGTTTTTGAATGTAAACAGAAAAGAGGGAAACGAAAGAGAGGTTGGCTTAGAGTTAATCGATTTGACCGGGGCAGCTTGTCCAACAATAGGGGCTTTTCCTATCATTCAAGGCAGAGGCGGCGATGGAATAATTGATCACGCGCCCCCGCTTTTGGATGGGTGGATGAGGTGCGGTGTGGGTAGAAAATTCAGCAGATCCACAAAGTGATAAGGATTCACGTGATCGTGCTTTACCACCTCATTTTGATTTCTCCTTGTATCTCACTCGACGATAGGCTACGAGCAGTGTTAGACTTTATGATGCAGTCCATACAATACCAATATCAGGAGTAGAACAGTACTGTATTATGATACTAAGGTACAAGTACAAGTAAAATCCGAGGCCATAAATCAGATGGGGAATTAGTCTCAGTTATCCTGCCTCTATGCTTGCTTGTGTAAATACTGTCAATCATTGGCCCCCCGATAGTTCAAATATATAATCAATCTCCATAGTTCCAAATAACAAATAATCCCGTCGTTAGAGCTACAAAGTCTATCAACCGCCTGTTGACATCATAAATCAAAAGCTGACAAGCAAACACAAAGGGAAACAGATCGTGGTGACTTATTAACGAGAGCAGAATAAAAATGAACATTTGGAAAGAATGAAGCCGTAGACCATGAACCAAGTAGAAAAGAAAGAAAAGAAAGAAGAAAAAAGCGATAGATCCCACACCGAGAAAGTTGCAATACACCCTGTCGTTCATTTATCATATAACCTCCAGCCCTGTCCGGGAAATCCTCACCCAGTCATGAATCGTCAAAACATATATCGGTTGAAATATTCTCCCTCTGGAAAAGGAGAGTAAAAATAAAATAAAAGACCCTCCCGTATGGTAACATGTGTGATTTTCATTGAATGTAAAAATGAATGCCCTCAGAAGTTCTCTAGATCATCGTCTTCATCGTACACTACCTCCACCTTACTACCTAGTGCTTCCCGACCTTCTCGTATCATGTCACGGAGGCGTTCGTTGAATCTCCGCATCGATTCATCCTCTTCGTCATCGTCCATTGATGGTGTCGTTGTTAGCCCAGGGATGCGTCCCTTTCGTCTTCCCCCTCTAGTATTAGCCATCGATGCACCGCCGCTGATAGGGGAACTATGGAACGTAAAGGCTGATTGCGGTGGTGGTGGTGCAAAGGTTGAAGATGTAACTGTCGAGGACGAGCGCGATCGCTGATGTGAAGGCCTGACCACTGTAGTTCTTTTTCGAGTTGAGGCAGCAATAATTGGGCGGCTAGTGCGCTTGGAAGAGGCAGATGATTGGGGACGACGAGGATGTGTAGGTGTACCCGTCCGCGATGAGGAAGCGGAGGCTGGAAACGAAGGCTTATTATTATGTTGTTGAGGAGCTGTAGAGGCTGTTGGCGCAGGTGAAACCATAACCCATCTGGAGCTTAACCCACCATCTACTTGTTTATTCGGAGAGAAATCCCGCGAAGAAGAAAAATAATTCCGTTCCTCTGTATCCATCATACCCATGCCAGCATTTGCTGGTCGGGGAGGCGAGGAGGCCATAAATTGTTGGTTGTCGCATAAACCAGTTCCAAATTGAGTTCCGTTCATAAGATGACCGGGCATCCCAGGGTCGTACAAATGTTCATCGGCATTCCTATCCACTTCCGCAGCAGTCATCCTGGGTGTCGGCCCATATATCGGAACTCTAGCCTTGCAAAACTCCCATACCCTACTAGCAACGCTTCCAACAACATCAATAATCCTCCGCTTAGCAGGCCGGTCATTATCACCAGCTCCATCACCACCACGCGCACCGGGTCGATGCTCGTAATCATCGACATCATCATCTGCCAAGCCCCTCTTTCGGGAGTTGGAGGTAGCTAAAGTTGATCGATAGGCACTATCTGAGTACAGGCTGTTGCGCATCACATCCTCGTCAGAATCGCCAGCATCCTCAAAGGGAGGGGGACTTTGGGCGCTGAAACCGGCGTCCCTTTGAAAGCGTTTTCTGGTCGGTCCAAATGTTGGAGAAGGTGACTGATTTGAATGACGAAATGCATGGGTTGGAACAGTCTTGGGATATGCAGGAAGCGAGTTGGGGATAGAAGGAAGAAAGCTGCCACCAGGCATTGAAGACGGGAAGCTAGGAGGCGTCATTTTGGCAGCAGCAAGCAAGGGCTGCTTTAAAGGCCGAGTATCGTTGAATGGTATAAAAAAAAATATAAAAAAAAAGTCGTTGTTTATTGTTTGTTGTCGGTATAGATTAATCAGGCTCGGAGCGGGATCGGAGTGGTTTAGTAATACCCAGAGAGGAAAGGGGGAAAGGTGGGGGAGGAGAGGGTAAGTTAGCGAGAAGAAGGGGAATATGTTAGTGCTATCAGATATCGATAGAAGATACTCGAGTAGTCTATGTTTTGTAGGGGAACGGTGAGCGGTGGATGGCGGGACGAGGGAAGTGGTAAGTGAAGGGGTAGGAAGCTTTTTGGGTTGGCTGGTGAGAGGAGCGAACTTCTCGCTAGAATTGATCTGGTGAGGTGTCAGCGAACGAAGGAAATTTTGGTGTTGGGTGGGCGCCAGCGCTAGGATAGGTTTAGCGGTTGTGTCGGGCTGGGAAAAAGTGATCCTTTCCACCAACGACACCGTTGCGGCAGCAACAGATTGCACTCGCCCTCGATGATGATAGGATGATATCTTTCTTCTGCTCCTACAAATCTGAACTGCAGGTCCCAAGAATCCTTTAGCGGAGATTTATCTCCCCCAAGTAAGCACCTTGTTCACTGAGGCCTGCACAGGATTCGAGCACTGGGGGCTTTTCCTCCATTCATCCAGCGTTCAAACTGTGCCACAACAGGTCCGGTATTGCTTGTACCGGCCCCGAGTATATTCGAGTACCCCATACTAGGACTGCCGCGGATCAGATTGGAAAATACTGAGGCTCTGCGTGAACAGAAGTTAATCCACTTTAAAGTTACAGTGCAAGTACGTTACCGTGCTCGGGCAATCCATTTACTCGTGCAAACCGGTGGAATGCTTCCGGATAAGTTGCACCAAAAAATGATTTCGTGTATTTCAAATTTCAATATCATGCACTGTCCAAATATTGCCGGTATCGAGAAGAATAAATACTGTAGTCCGCCCTATCCTACTAGTATTTGCTGCTGTGCATTGGAAGCATCACTGCTACAATCTCATCTGGCATTTCCGTACCGTAGGTCGTCGTGCCACGGTTTAATCTAGATGTAGAGAGCTACTGTATGGAGGACTGAATTTTGTAGGCTGATCCCCTAACATAATTACCAGCAATTGACATGCTGCTTTAAGGGAAAGCGGAAGGGCTGTAGCCTTAAACTTTAGGAGGGAAAACTGCTTCCACCTCCACGACTACTCGTAGGTACAACTCGGTAGTTCACAGCCTCCTAGGAAAGGCCAACTGTAACTGCGTACTGTAACTCACTACTTTCTGCTTCACAACTCCAATGCGATAGAGAAACTGCCCGTGCGAGCATTTGCTAGGGACCTTTGGCTCATAAGCGCTAACTAAACGTTGAGACTACCGGGAACAGACTTTGTGTTTGGCGAGTGCTCAAGATGGCTCGGTTGAACGTTTACCAAGCGATCAGATAAGATAACTTACCGAATACGAGTTCTCTCTGCACCACACTGAACCGAGTATGGTTCAACCCTGTCTTTACGATACTGAACTGCTTGATTTAGGCAATGCGATGTGGTTGACATTCCCAGGATATGAAACCTAGAACGTCATCCCTACGACGGCGGGCCACCCTCTTCCACTCTGGTGTTGATTCCAGTTCGTTGAGGGAGAAGCGTTTCATGCTTTGTGGCTACCCACAGCATCTGAGGACACAATAAACTGTCGTGTGGGGTCAACCCTCACCAATCAGAGACAAATGTGTGGGATCAATCTGAGTGTTCGAACAATAATCACCGGGACTAAATTCTATTCGAGTGCCGGTATTAACTTACGGTAGTCTATGAGTGAAAGGTTGCAGCAGAGTCGATCAAATTAGCAAGCAGTGTGGCTCGGACATCTGCACGATTTCTCAATCGATACGCGCAGAGGAGAATAAAACACCAAATTCATATGCTGGTTGTTACCGGTATGATAGGTTGACAAGACCTCCGGTCGCACTCGTATCCCCCTACCGTACTCCATGCACCTAGTTGGGAGGTAATGCAAAATAATAATAAAGGAGGGTTATCATTGGAAGCCACGGAAGGCTGGAGGCATTGGATTTATCAAAAGTGAATTACTTTTGGAGTTGCCGCGGTATTCGAGTATGGTATATATTCATGTCCCGTTATGACGAAGTAAGGTAAACTGCTAGGGAGGTTTTGCTACCACGGTCATAGCTTGAACTGTACTTATTGCCAGAGCAACAGCACTAACCATTCCGAATATGTGTAAGTTCCTTGTGGCTCAACTTTGTACTGTACGGTACAGTCTTAAGAACAGTTCGCCCTTCCTTTGTTTTCGAGTCCATACACACCCTAAGTTATTAACTCGGTAGTGAGGTTCAATACCAGTAGTGTGTGAGCGTGGGGTCATCGATATTCTCTGGTAATTTATTGGCCCGGTCACAGCGGACTTGACCTTTCTTTACCTATTCTCGTAAGACTAAGATCTTATCTACACACTATTTGAGGTGTGCTTGGGCCTGAAAAACGGGAACGAACGAAGGGATAACAGGCCTCCGCCTATACCGGTACCTTTGTTTACCAAATTTTGGTGTAATTGACACTAACGTTAAGTGCAAAATTTGCAACCGACACCAAATTTCGAACTGTGCTCCCGCGGCCGAGTTGAAGTTGGACACCCACATAGAGTAGTGATTGCTGGGCGAATAACAAACCAATGCCGGGCAACACAATCAACAATCGCATACGATATAAAAAGAAAAACTCCACACAATTCATTCCCGTACCTGACCCGGCAAACCATCACATACCCATATAACCTGGAATCTACAAGTAGCCATTGAAATTATTATTTCCAGCGCAAAGTATCACCCTTTGAAGCTTCTCATGGGATGGTTGACACTCCTGATCAATCACAGCCTGAGGAAGGGCTTCCCATGTCTCCACAAGTACATGTTTAGCACCCTCCACGGCTGCCCTTCCACTGCCCATGTGCTGGCATATTGGGTAATCGGTTAATAGAGGTAAAGAGGTAGGTATCTGTGTATACTTTAAGCTGGAGATTATCAGGTGGCGATCAATTTCGTATCCTACCCACTTATTTTCTACTGTAGTACGCTACCGTAAAATCTCGAGAAATTGGGCTGGCTTGGCAGTAAGACGCAAAGACGCAATGAGAGAGTCACATGTGCTACATATGATACCTAATTTGGCAATAAAACAACCTCAAGTACTCCCGCGGCCGAGTTGAAGTTGGACACCCCACAACTAGTAGCGATCGGCAGGCCAATAGAAATAAGCATGATGTTATGGATGATAACATTCAGTACTAGTACTAGACTAAGTTAAGGTATATACCGCACATGTTGGTACTGAATCCAGTGCTCAATCCATAACGTCATGCTTATTTCTATTCGCCCGATGATCACTACAGTACTACGGTAGTTTTGAGTGCGCGACTTCAACTCGGCCGCGCGAGTAGCTTCTTCAGTTAATTCTTCTGATTGGCCAATTATCTAAGAGATTGACCCTGGATGTCAGTGGCTAGGCCGCTCTCGGCCAATCAGAAAATGCGGGGTAGTACAGTACAAAAGCGCCACTCGCTGTCGACGTCATTGGCCCATGACTGACCAGCCCCTTCCGCGTCCCGAATGGAGGATAATTCCGGCAAGTTTCCCATATTTTTCTCCTCCTTTTTCCAATCCTCTCTTATCCTTCTCCTTCAGCCATCTCTCATTCAATAAATAGTATCTCAGTCAGTGCTTTTGGAAGGTTTGTTATTCAACCAATTTTTTGAGGATTCCATTCAAACTGACCTGTGGCAGCTGCTGGCATTCTAAACACATTGAGGTATCGAATAAGATCAGACCTTAGTCTTGAGTTAAGCTAGACATAATGGCTTTCTGTATGCCACTGAACCCCTTTTCTAAGTGAGGGTTGATTATTCAAGAAACTTATTTCTAACTCCATTATAAATTATAGCCAACCCATTCTCTCGTGACGTTGAGGGTACTAGCCGGAATATTCCTGCCTACCGTGCCTTTACTATCATCTCATGGCTCCTCTCCTTTGTTGCGGCCATCGTTTATAGCGTCTCTCCTCCGCACGATGTCCATTGGGCCAGCGGGACCATCTTCGTAAGTCCTGTGCCTTTCCAGCTTTTTATAGCCCTTCCAACTGGTAAACAACCTAATGCATTGCAGGGTGTTAGCAATGCACATATCACTTCGTTCACGATCAGCCATGTATTTGTTACCATTTACTGGGTCGTCTTGTTCTGTGGTCAGATCTGTTTCGTTGCGCAATTGTTTAGTAGGTTCCCTTCTTGACTTGAAAGTATTTTACAACTAAGAGTGGTGCTAATTTCAATTGAAAATTAGGGACGGATCAAGCCGCTGTAACTGCTGCTGCTTCCGTTGGAAGCTATTTCATTCTGTAAGTCTAGAATACGTATTATTGATTGTTTCTGTTGCTAACTGCAGAAAGTTTTAATCTTTTGCAATTTGGCTGGATTATGCTCTGGACTCGCTCGCTATTCCTCTGGAGTGAGTTGTTTGCTGTTGTAAACTTCTTACAGTTGATCTTGTTATACCTCCGGAACCCTACGACACCGAGGTACGTTATAGAATATATCTCTTCAACGCTTATTTTGACATTCATATCTACAGACTTGTCCATCTTCCTGCTGCGGCCATGCCCTTGACATGGTCATTCTTCCTTGTTCTTTGGAACGGAGCTGTTATGGTTGGATGTCACGGTCTCCCATGTCGGGTCCTTGCCAACATCGCGATTTGGGGTATTGTGGCCTTTGCTGGCTTTTTCCTCGTGGTATTCAAAGACTACCACGTGGGTTTCGCTACTGCTTTTCTTACCGCTGGCTTGGGCGTTGGCCAATTCTTCACCAAGATTATCGCTCTGCAATGGATATTTGCCTTTACCATTATGGCAATTGTATTCCTCTTCACTTTGGCTGTTGCGGTACCTGGTATTTACGGAACAGATACCGGATTGGAAGCTGGAGGTGGAGACAGAGAGAGAGCTCCATTGCTGCAAGAGAGTAACTGAGGCAAGCCCGAATTATCTAAGCCACGGCATCTATGATCACGAGAGAGGGTGAATAACGATGAAAATTGTTTAATGAAAGATGGTTTACGCTTCGGCTAGGACATGGTGAGACTTCCGTTCTGTTTGGTTTCTCTGCTTGGCTTTTCGTTCCCTCCCTCCCTTCTCTAATTAAGATGGTTTTATGGTGGGGGGATTTTTTTTCTATCTACTTTGGTGCTGTTTTTTATTTGGTTTGGGATGCATATGATATCAATGCTAGCGTTGAATGAGAAATGGAATTACGGAT
This sequence comes from Choiromyces venosus 120613-1, assembly GCA_003788595.2. Taxonomy (NCBI): domain Eukaryota; kingdom Fungi; phylum Ascomycota; class Pezizomycetes; order Pezizales; family Tuberaceae; genus Choiromyces; species Choiromyces venosus. The sequence continues at coordinate 902,977 of ML120361.1, forward strand.
TTATTAAGAACAAAGTGGTTAAAAGGTTAGATGTGTGTGATGGTTGCAGTAATGTAATACTAGAGAGTGACTGGGAAGATGATACAATCTCCCGGGTATGGTACGATACGAGCAGAGTACAGTAATCGAGTGATAATTCGGTAAGCGAGGAACGCATGATAGGGTACAGGCACTGTGCCGATTGGTGTCCCTGTCTAGTCTACCCATGGAGACGGGACAAGAAGCTCTCGGGGAAGTGGCAGACTGTGGTTCGTGGAGGCAGCAACCAGGATTATACCAGCAGTTGTGCTGTGTGAGGATGGTATAAGATAGGGATTATTTTGCGGGTTAACATAAATTAACTGTTCGTTTATTTTCGAGGGGGTACAATGTAAGGGGGATAACTTGGGAGAGGATTCCAGGGTTCTAAGGCGGATGTTGTAATTTGGGGGCCTTCTCTTTCCTTGAACTGGTGTAACAACCGTCAGTTAATATCAGTCGGTTGGTAGAAAAAAAACAGGTTTTATCCCAAAACGGTTTAGTGTTGCAGTAGAGTAGCGCGTTAGCCATGGCACGTTACCCAGAGCGCGCCCGCATGAATCTTCATTTTCTTAGACAGAAGAAGCAGACGCGCATCGCTCATCCCCCTAACATCTTGTGCCAGGCTGCATCAACTCATTCATCCCATCTAGACTTTCGTTTTTCATTTTTCATTTTTGATATCTTTTCTGAAGCTTGACTTTATTCCTTCAAAATTATATCTTATCTATCTCGAGAGAGTAGGTATGATATTGTTATTATTTTTTTATTATTATTAATTCAGGGGGATAGCTTGTACGGATCCTAAATACACGCATAACCTGTTTACCCAAAACCCCACCCCTTCGTCCTCTTTCTCTCACCGGGATCACCATCATTCATCGTCATCATCATCATCATCACCATTATCGTCACCTTCTTGATCAGCGTAGAGCAGAGAGAGAGGGAAAGGTCGTCACCCGCTTACAACAAAGGGTTGTTGGGCTATCATACCATTGCTGTGCCAACTGTTCGACCATAATATTTTAGGGTAACAATGGCTACGCAGAACCCTTATTCCCGTTCATCCGAACGCCATGTAAACGGTGTCAGTAATGATGGTCCTGAGGCTAGAGGTGCTCTCCCCTATCCCCCTCTCCCGCCTCAGCATCAACAGTTACTGCAGCAACAACAACTGGATCATTCTAGGAAGCTTACGGAATCCTTGAACTCTCTATCCTTATCCACGCCTTTATCCTCCTCCTCGTCCCCTATGACTGGGAGGAAACATTCACCATCCCCGCTCTCCCGTCGAGCTAGCATGGATCTTCGTTACGGTCGTTCGCCTACCCCTTCATCTCAAGGATCTGATTCCCCACGAAGAGTCATTACCCGTTCCCCATCAACACCTACGATAAAGAAACGACCTTCCATATCTTCCATGTCTGGCGCTTCCTCCCCTGTTCCGGGAAGGCCTAGTCCGCTTGCGAGAAAGTCTAGTTTACTTGCCATGAGATCTCCCTCCGCTCCCGAACCTATTTTGGAGAATGAACCGATAATGCGGGTTCTCCCTCCACAAGACATGTCGGCTCCTACTGCTGCTATCTTCCATGATACTAGCTATCGACATAGATACTCTAGACCCAACACCTCACTCCAAGATCTCGCGACTATCGTTGAAAGGCCTGAACGTATACCAGCAGCAGCACTGGGTGTTGCCTCTGCCCAGACCCGTGTTGGGAGGAGTAGGTTATCAATTCGTAAATCGGAACGGATGGGTAGTTTGTTGGATCCGGAGGTTATGTTAGTCCACTGCCACGCTGCTACTGTTAAGGGTGCCAAATCGTCATGGCCCGAAGAACTGTCTGCCATGTGTAGTGCTGCTTCTGAGAAGCTTAGAAAGGGTGAATGCGAAGTTCCTAAGAGCTATCATCAAGGTGATCTTTACCTCGGCGAGGAGAGTAAAGAAGATCTGGAAGGGTGTCTGGGTGCCCTTTATGATGGTGTTGACTTGGTGTTTGGGGGAAATGAACGGAATGGTACCATTAGTGAAGACGGTCAAGAGCGTGGCGGTGTTCGTAGAGCTTTCGTCTGTATTCGCCCACCAGGTAAGCTTGATTCCCATCAGAGCTAGGTCAATGCTAACTCCTAGTGAATAGGTCACCACTGCGCTGAAACTCAACCTTCGGGATTCTGTTGGTTGAATAATGTCCATATTGCTATTGCTCATGCTGCACGTGTTCACGGCCTCTCGCACGCCGTCATCTTGGATTTTGATCTTCATCATGGAGATGGCTCCCAGGCTATTGCTTGGGCCTTGAATGAATTGGCAGAATCTACCCAAAATCCATCCAAAAGAACTTCCGGTATACAAGTTCCCCATATCGGCTACTTTTCCCTTCACGATATCAACTCCTATCCATGCGAATACGGTGATGTCAGCAAGATCAAAGGCGCTAGTTTAAATTTGAATGCGCATGGGCAATGTATCCAGAACGTCCACTTGTCTTCTTACTCGACTGATGAGGAATTCTGGACTTTATATAAGGAAAAGTACTCTAGTCTCATCATCAAAGCTCGGGAGTTTCTCTCTGCTGCGGCGGTTTCAAAACCAAAAAAGAACCGAGAGTTCAAAGCTGGAGTATTTTTGTCGGCCGGCTTTGATGCAAGTGAACATGAAGGTGCTGGTATGCAACGTCATGCAGTAAATGTACCGACAAACTTCTTTGCTAGGTTTACATCGGATGCCGTGACATTGGCAGAGGAGTACTGTCATGGGAGAGTTTTGAGTGTACTTGAAGGTGGCTACTCCGATAGAGCGCTTACTACTGGTGTGTTTGCGCATATGGCCGGTCTAACCTGTCCTCCCCCGGAAGATTCCAGTACATACGTATCGCCGTCTGTTGGCCTGACCCTTTTACACGAACCTTTGGAAAGCTCTGGACTGAAGAAAGGTTGGGATGCGGAGTGGTGGGGAATGGAAAGAATACTGGAGCTGGAGAGATACTTTGCCAAGATGACAGCCAAGAAGCCAATTGTCGAGAGAGCCTCCACCTCATACCTCTCACCAACTGCCGCATCTGTTGCTAAAAAGAACGATGTTCCCCGCCGTGTCATGAGTAATGGCTATCTCGATGGTAACGGCCATAACGGACCGCCCCCGGTTATTCCATGGGAGGTTGCTGCCTTTGATTTGAGCCGCGCAATCATTCCAGAATATCAAGAATCAGTGGAGATACCACCAATCGAAAAGCTTACTCAACAATCGGGGAGACATTCAGTAATCGGTGTCGTGAATCCCGACAGCACAAGGATGACGCTAAGGGACCGAAAACCAAAACCAGCTGCGGATCCCACCCCTGAAATCAAGAGAGGCCGTCGTAGGATGACGACCACCGGTGCTATTTCGGATATCACCGCCACCAGTCAGGCGCCATCTAGGGCTGTGTCTAGAGCACCGTCCAGGGCTCCATCAAGAGCCCCATCACGAGCACCTTCAAGAGCACCCTCAAGAGCACAGACAGTAGGTGTTCCAAGCAGAGGAGTGACACCGATTCCGCCTAGTAGAGGCACAACGCCCGCTCCTGGTGGCAGACAGATTGAATCGACATCGGGTGGTGGAGTGACTGTTGCCGGACCTCGAAAGACAGTTGTTAAGAAGCCCTCCGTCATCGGGACGGGCCCCTCTAAGAGAGTCGTGGATCAGCACCCAACCTCGGCAGTTCAAAAGGCGAGTTCTATCGTAAGCAGCTCGAGTAGTGTCGCTTCTTCTTCGCCTACAGGATCCCAGGATCTCATAAAGCCCAATGGTGATGACGGCGTCGATTCTCTGACGAAAGGAATGTTGAAAGTCAAGCTCACCTACAAGAATCGGGACAAGGATAGGGCCGAACAACTCAGAATCTTGGAGCAGGAAAAGGAGCGGGCCGAACGGGCATTGGAAGCAGAGAAGCGAAGGCTTGCTGCTGGTAACACACTTAAACGCAAAGACGGCGATGTTAATCGAATGAAGGAGGCTCATGAGAAGAGTCGCACGGGTAACGCCGCTGCCGGGGGTCATGCGGAGAAGGAGACCAAAATGGTGGATAATGTGGAGATTCCTGTTGCCGATTCTCCGATGGATCAAACGTTTCATGGCGGCGAAATCAAGTTTGCAGATCCGTGGCAGGGAAGGTGATCACAGCTGCTGTATTGGTCTATCGTTTCCCCCGAATCTCCATTTGTTTGGCTTCAACCCTCGTTTTTTTTCTATCGTTTCATTCATTTCTTTCTCCGTAATGCTTTTTTGATACCTGTTTCGATTCGTCCTTACCCTTTAAATTCCCGAATTCGTCTTTATTGGCTTGTGTAGTAATTCTAGAGTCATACAATAGGGGTGTGTGCTGGGGTCGGTCCGCGGTGGTGGGGGGTTTCTGTTTTAGCTTATTTCTATTTTTCTTTCGTGTTCCGAGGTAATCATCCCTCTTTGTCAGCGTCAAGTATTCCTGAATTGGAGTTTTCAAATTTTCTTAAACCACTATTCTTCTATCTCCTTTCCTTTCTTTGGAGAACTATCTGAGCGTCCCATGCTTTGGGGTTTTTCGTTTTATCTTTTTCATTATTCAAACCAGAGTTTACCCTTGTATTACTTATCAATTGCCGGAACTGGATATTCGGATTTTTTTTCTGGGGCGGATTGGGGCTTTTGGAAGATACCCGTTTTGTATCCCGAGTTAAGATAGTGCTTGTGGGAGTATTTGTTGGTAAAGTTAGTGGGAATAGTAGCTTATTTATGTCTGTGATGGCGGGGTGTTTTAAATAACGTTACGGTTTATTTCAGTGAAGGGAGCATAATTTATCACTCGTGGGAACTGTCACTAGCCACTTTATGTCGAAACTTATGTTCGGATATCACAGTCAGTCCTTCGTGCAGCGGGATTCATCAAGCGAAGTGCTCGGACTTTATCTTTGGCAAATGTACGACAAACGAACGCTAGTTATAACGGCCCAACCTCCAGTCCTCCATGAGTGATCAAAAGAGAGCCATGAAACCATCTGCGTATTTCCATGCACCAAGTGCGAGGGAAAATAAGGATTCTGTATAAACACCGGTATGATACATAAATCTATCTCCTCCCTCCCATTCACAGTGCTCGTTTTTGTTCATTTATGTTGATCCTGAATTCTACCAAGTTACCCAGTAATGAGGTACTGAAAGGACAAGATCGGGTTCCCGGCCTAGAACACAAATGACGGAGAAGGTTCACTTATCCGAAGGGGGGGGAACAAACGTAAAAAAAAAAAAACAGAAAGTGGTAGTCGAGAGGGGGGAACAAACACTTACCAGTTGTGGGCAAAAACGCCGCTCACACAGCTGGAATTCATATGGTCGTCGAAAGGAAAAAAAAAAAAGAATCTGTCGAAGGGGGATCACAACTCGCGAAGGAAACAAGAGAAAATCGGAAAAAGGGGGGGAAACAAAAATATATTTTTGTCGTTGTTGTTCATCAGATGCTCCATTCGTTGTCCGTCTATGTAAAAAAAAAACCAAAGTGTGGTTGATCCTTATCTCCTGGACCGCTGAGACGTTGAAAATTTTGTGCCGGCCCTGTCGATATCTGAGACGTGATGAGTGATAGAAAAACGGGATCGAGTGATATCGAAAGCAACCCCGCTAATATGAGAGTATATATTGAGAAGCAAGAAAAAAAAAAAAAAAAAATACAGACAGTATGAGGGAAAAAGAAAAAGAAAAAGAAAGGGGTGGGGAGGGGTGAGCTAAGCCATCGTACATGATATCGTTCAAAACAACCGAACTGACACAGACCCACAGTACAAGAAGGGGGTAAGCAAATTGAGTTTGACCATATTTCTTTTCCGTAAATCAATAAAAAAAAAACACAGCGTAGACGCTTGCCTGAGGGGAGGTGTACTAGTTGATTATTGGTTCTGGGGGCGAGCTGAGGTAGCTCTCGGTGGTGCTTACTTGCATAGCAGGTATGATAGCTATCTTTTTTTTGATAATGTGTAGAAAGCTTAGAATTATTCGAAGGAGCCGAGGAGCTTGCATATAAGCTTCGAACAAGATTGATTCTAAAAGCTGAGTGCTGTGCATGGAGGTGAAGGTGATGAAATAAAATAAATGAATTAACTATTGAAGTATCTGATAGCCAATAAAAAATGGGAAGCCAATTCTGTTGAGCCTTAAGTTGGGTGTGGTATAAGACATGAAGTTGATTAGTCCTATCAACTATGTTCATATTATGATTGTAATTGTCGATTACTTTGGGAGTAGGAAAGACTTGATGCTCATGGCCAGCCCTAAAAGCTCGACATGTAGCTGTATTTGTGCTAGTTGTGTGAGGTTTCTCGCATTTGTGGTTGATATAGTCTGTAATTTGATGAATAGTTATAAGCAAATATATAGAGCCACTGTCTTCCCATTATGAAGCTCAGGTGGAAAGGCATTTCTGTTTTGCCATGCAGTTCCACAAGTACTAATACTAATATTATGGAGGACTTGAGAAAGAGATACATTGGTAAAGTAATTGTCCATGTAAACATTAAACCAATTATTTTGATAAGAGTTTTGATAAGTTCACAATTAACTATTAAGGTTGGAGTAAAATAAACTAAACCATAGCATACTTATTGTACTATCCCTAATACTCATGATATATGGAGCCAATTTTGGGGATAACCCTCTCAATAAATTGTAGAAATATGGTTACCTTTAGTGATAAGCTTATTTGGCTTACAATATGTATGCTTACTTCATCTACCAAACCTAACCATCATCTTGTCTACTAATATATTAGAGCTTGGCCTCAAAGTCTTAGGCTTCTAAAATCACTATTAAAGAATTGAGTTTAATGGCTCAACTTTCTTCCACCACTTAGCATGAGTCCTGGCCTCAATTTATACTGACTTGATATAGAGAAATTACTTGATTTGCTTAAACTGCTATAGAGAAAGTCTATCTTTAACCTTCATTCTTCTGATCTCACTAAACCTTTACCAAAACTCTACTGAACTCTTACAACTGTATACCTCTATAAAAAATCAACTGGACAATAAATTTTTTCATTTTAAAGATATTAACTAGTTTCCAGTACTGTATATGATATTGTCTCATTAGGGTCTGGTCTGTACATCTTGGCTGCATGCTCATTAGTACTTTTTACCAAAAGTTCAAAAACTTTACTATTCTAAAACTCTTGAAATACTTTGATTAATGTAATAGTATACTTAAAAAAGTAGGATTCTGGCTCATAGAATCTGAAAGTATACTGTAAATGAATAGATATCTCTTGTATTTCTGGTTCTTGTTAGGCATATGGAAAAAAGGGCCAAAGTTACCCGGCCTTTACATAGGATTATTTCTACCATACCCCTGCAGCCCCCATGTAGGGACCGGGCGTCATTACGGTATTACGGTCGAGTTGCGTCCCGACACTTTAGCCACAATAAATGGCACCTTCAGCATAACACCATATACGTCGTCGCCGTCCGTCCGACCGGATGCTGTCCGTAGGATATATGAGAGGGCACCTTTGGCGACTCATGGGAAGTGACTCGGAGGAATTTGGTTAAGTTTTGAGCAAGCTATTACCTTGTACATTAGCAGTTAAATATTATGGCTGATAAGTGATGGGACGATTTGGGAAGAAACCTTAGTGACCGAATATCGTGAGCCTATGGCACCGACGGGTAGCCATAGAGCCGAGCCTCTTGCTTTGAAAGAAGTAGTGCCCCAAGAGGGCCTACTCGAGAATCGGTATGAGAGGTTTTCGCTGGATAAGCTATTGGCTCGATCCAGAGCAAAAAACCCTATATATCCGATGGGCCTTGTGATGCATCAATATGCGACACAATGGCCGCGCTCATTCATTAAAGCTGATCACTTTATGTTTTGAGGCAGAACAATTGGTATAGTTGCCATTAGGGCGGCATACTCAAATTAAGTTCATATAGTGGAGAGATCGAAGGCTACCTACTGGAGGGGTGTTCACACCCCCCAGAAACAATAGGAGTTTGAAGAGATCAAAGCTAAGCAAGGCAAATATTCTCAGGGTCAAAGGTGTTCGCACTTAAGAAAGTTAAGAGGTTTTTGACGGAGGTACTTAGATAGTATGGGAGTTGGTTGTAGCCCGCGATAACCCAGACGCGGAATATAAATATCGAGGTACCCCCAGCTATCAGAAACATCAAGCAACGGAGAAGAGATCTTATTAATATATTTATTACCTTACTCTTGAGAAAACTATTATTACCCATATCCTTTATAAAATACTTCGGGAAATACGAGCCTACCTTAACGATCTTCGTTTTATCCTACTTTACCTCATTTCAAGAAGCTTACGGCCTAGACCTACCGGCCCTATCTACGGTTGGACTACCCCATAACAGTTCTATGCTTTACTAACTATCATAGATTGTATTCTCAACCGGCTTGGGACTAGAACTACTTTTACAGCTTGCTAGACTCTTTTTTATGTATTAGAAGGACTATTCTTTTCTACTTTACTAGTATTCAAGGTTTTTTTATTGATTGGGTAGGAGGGGCAGATAGGATATTATTTGAAAGAGTTTGAGAAGACTTTTAGCTTGATATTATTTATAATTTATTCAAGATATTATCTGTTTATCCTAATTCCTCATCATTCTCTGATATTTATATATTCTTGACTAATTATTTCTTAACCTATATTTAAGATACTGCTAGGGGTAGTACAAAATTTTCAATATTTAAGTAGTCTTACTAGAGATAAAGGAATCCATAATATAGTATCCTACAAAAATAAAAACAATATCCTAATTGTAAAACCCAGCTACAATTACCTAGGTGTATGAAATAAAATCTAACTTTTCTCTCCCTAATCCTAAACTATTTTCACCCTCACAGTACTTCTTTCCTTTCAATCTTGTAAGCTTTGACTGTCCTATACCTAAAAAAATTAAAATTAAAGGATTACTTTAAATATCTCTATCAGTAGTAATATAAAGTATTAGATTTACCTAGTAGTTACTCCACTTCTTTTTTATATTATTTCAATTATGACTCAGTCTGAGTTTCTAGTATCATAGTATATAGTATGTAATTTCCATGCAACTTGTAAGATATGAAAATCAGATCAATATTAAATATAGACTTCTTTGATATCTTCTAATTTCCCATAACTCCTCAGGTCCTTATTGTATCGAATTGAGATGAATAAATTAAAGAATGATTGGGATTCACTACTACTAATATTCAGGTATCATTTTATACTTCACTTATTTATACTTTCTAGGATATACAATGTTAGTTTCTAAATCCATGAAATCAACTGTTCAAAAGCTTACACTTTTATTAAGAAAATTTAGTTTCAAGACTATGAAATACTTACTAAAAATTTATATTTTTTCCTATCACCTTCATCTTTACTAGTTAATTCTGGATATTTCTTCTGAAAGTCATAGTACTTAAATTAGGATTGATTAACCTCTACCCTATAAATTTGATATTCCAGAAATAAATCATACAATCTTTCTTCCATTAAATATAATAAAGACTTCCTCTTAGCCAATTATGATATTGGCCTTTCTATGAATCCAGAATCCTTCTCTCCTCTACATACTACTTCCTAACTTATTTTCAATTAATTTTAATTTTTTTGCTACCTGGTATGATGACATTTATACTTACTCCTCTTTACTATTACTTTCTCTTTTTGTGATTTAATCTTGACTACTGTAGCTACTCTTCACTTAAACCTACATGTATAAAATCACTTACACTTATTCTGGGTATTTTTCTTAGAATCTTGACTATTTGTGATACTATTTCTTTTAAATTCTACCTCTTACTAAGTTACTAGTACCTAATCATATTAATAGTAATTCCTGTAATAGTATGAATAATTGAGCTAACCTCCTGCCATTTTGACTCCATATATTATTCAGCTTTGCTAATATCTAAAACATAGTCTCCTCCCTCATATTCTCTTAAATTATTACTTATACTTACAGCTCCACTCTCCTCTTCACCATTTATTATGTCCTCCTTCTCACCCTCTCCTTCTACTCGGGTAAATCATCCCTTCCCTACTCTCTTAATGCTGTTGGAAATTTCTTATAGGCTTCTATCCTAGGGTTCTTTCTAACAGAAGCAAAGTTACTTCCTGGGCAAATAGGATTGACATCACAATATTCAGATAGTATTGCTCTCAACAAGGGTATACTAGAATGAAGCAAGCAGAAAAAGTGAATAAAGGTACACTATCAATCTCAAGTTTAAAGAGACTTCTTAGCACATAGGACTAATAAATTTACCAATGTCAGGTATTACTTATTTGCCACTTTATCTCACCAGCAACACCCCCCCTCTCCCCGGGAGTCCCGCCCCGGAGTACTATTGCCAAATTATACAGTATTACCAATTTACCATAAACGGCCTTTAACCAAATCTAGACATATTCAGTATTTTACTAATGCGGGTACGGTAGCACTTGCGACTCGGGCGGCCGAGTTGGGGCTAGGTCCGGTCTTCCAAATTTTGCGGTATTCGAATGCGCGGATGGCGGGCAAGTTCACTCTCAATCCCTACCTGCATCCATGTTTGTAATTGGGATTTTCTCCATAGTTCAGCCCGACGGAAACTCGTCCTCCTTCTTCTCCATCCATTTACTATATCTACTGCGAGACTATCTCTCTATTCTCTATTCTCTATCTCTTATGTTCGCAGTGGAAAACTTCACTGCCATTATGTTTCCCTCTTCCATACATTTCTCATAGCTCTGGCCTGTGCCATTACTCCTTCATCCTCCCATCATTTTCCATCCCTTCACCATTTATCACTCTTATCCGGGGTTTTCCGGCATGCCCCCTCCCTCTCCGACTTCCGTGAGTTATAAATCCTTATGTACCGCCCTTTCCCCTGTATCATTTACTCCTCACTTGCTCCAAGCACTGTATTATCTTCGGCTGTTAATTCTCCTGTCAAGAAAATTGAACCTTCCTTCATTTCCTCCTTTGGCCTTCGCACCAGCAGCTCTTGGTTTGCGCCCGACGACGGAAAATAGTTATGTCACTCTCACCTCTATCATGGACGGAATTCTCGATAAATCCTCCCCTTGCCATAAACAGACAAAAGCTTGATGAATAGATAAAGAAACTATGACCGCTTAATAACAATCATCCACCGATACCACACACCCGAAGCACCAACTATTCCGCTTCCCCTCCTCCATTAAGCTACACATAAGGAATAAGCTATAAGAAATGGAGATGAGATGTCATTATCGGGCATGTAAGCCACAGAAAACGAGATATCCGAAAGCTAACGCATATGACAAGTTCCACTAACCCCGTAAAGAAATAACCCGAAACAATAGAAACCGGAAAAGAAAAAAAAAGAATGCCCACCATGCCCCCTTAGCTGTCCAGAGATACCGGGCCAAATATCGACGGGCGGGTAAACGAACGTATGTAAGAGGAGAGCGGAAATTTCAATCCTATTCACACAATAACTGTTCGCCGGTCAACGATACTATACGGTAGGCCACTCATACATAAATTCACCACTCACACTTAAAAAGCCCAGCCAAAATTGGTATTCTTTTTCAGGATCAACTTGATATCCTCATCATCGCCCTCCTCATCATCATCGAGAACAAGCTTCTCCTCCGGCCATGTCCGCTGTGGGTAAACTATCCTCCTCGCCTGCTCGTATAGTAGCTTCGTAGTCTTCTCATCTAGCTCGGAGAACGGCCTGGCGAACTGCTCGACGTCATTCTCCTGCTTTGGCGTGCGCGCTTCTTCTTCAACCTCCGGCGACTCGGCTTCGACCGGGTTCATCGGTACGTCGGCGGGAGGGGAGGGCTCCGCGCCAGGAACGGGACCGGTAACCGGTGGCGGCGGGGAAGTGATGACAGAGACGTTGTCCTTTTCAGAGTCCTTGTCCCCGTCCTTATCCTTCGGCTCTCCATCCGACGTGGTGGTGGTGGTGATGGAAGTCTTAGCCTTCTCCAGCTCCTCGCGTAGCGACTTTATCGTGGACTCGAACTTTGCAATCTTGTCGAGGTAGAATTGTCGCTCGGATAGCCATAAGGTTCGCTCGAGTTCCATTCCCTCCCGCTCGTGCGCGAGGAGTTTCTGGTACTGGTTGTGGATGGTCTCATAAGCATCGCTCCCCTCTGTCGAGTTCTCGGTGGGGGAGGAGGAAGAGGAGGAGAAATGGTGGGGGTGACTTCGGGGCGGCGGGGGTTGCTGCAGAGTGAATGCGGGAAATGCGGGAAGGGGTGCTTGAGCGAGGAAGGCAAGGGGCGGAGAGCGTGCGCGGGCCATTTGGTGATTGTGATTGTCCTCTTTTTCTGTTTTTGCTTTTACGCTGCGCGGGGGGGGTTGGTAAGCGATAGATTAACGTACTTGTAGACTTACACTTACAAGCTTCTAGATATCTTGGGCTCGGGAAGGAAATATTTTTTAATCCGATTCTTGTCTTTGCGCGAGAAGTGTTAAAAGTTTTGTTGAGTGAGAAATGAGAAGGTGGAGAAATGGAATTTGGATAATCATTATTATTATTACATTATTATTATTTTACTTCTTCCTCCCCAAGGCGCTTCGCTGATTTGCTTGTGCTCCCTTTTTCTGTTTGAGGATATTTTCCTTCGTGTGGAGGCCGTCAGGGAGAAAGAGGCTGCAACCTGCATATTTAATGGACTTCAACCGGTCCATGGAGGGCGATGAATGGTCTGACTGCTTTTAACCCTCCGGAGACTCACGCGACAAGTGCCTGATTACTCGTACAATTACAATAAATCAAGTGCAATCCAGATGGATGTCCTGAGTAACTTGTGAATCCGCATCAAAGACAACCCCGCACTCCCCTAATACAGTCTACCATTTTTCATATGTTCCCCCTACAAATTATCATGACGTGGAAAAAGCTCGATCTCTCCTGTACTCGTAGTAAAGTGAGCATCTGAATGAGTTTTTTTATTCGTCAAATGATGCTGAGGCCGTCATCGAAGATCTAGAAGTGCTGCTGGAAGACCCTGGGTTAAAGTAGAAAAGATCACCGTTGATACTGTAAGATTGGTGGAGGAGGGCGCCACGGACAGCTCTATCGGAGAGACCTCATTAGTCCCCCCCCCCCCAAGGCGAACGGGTACAACTTATCATCACCGGCACATACAGTAGGCATCATGGAGATCATGAAAATTTAAAGTGCTTACATGTACCGACGTCAGTGTTGGATTCCAGTGTAAATGTCAGAACGATGTTACCGTACTGGCCATCCGACAAGCCAAGCACCAGAGACATCACCCATCCGCAATTATTCTCCACCACTCTCCTGAATGCCTAAACTTGTAAGAACAATAACTTGTCCTCTCTTCCAGTAATATTCCCAAGAATTTGTTACATAACCGAATTTCCAACTCCAAGAGCGCTGGATGAAACCCTAACCCACACCCCGGTCTGCCGCAAGCGCAAAGTTCGAGAAGATTCTCGAAACCCCCTAATCCCTGTAGCAACATCAACTGTCACTCGAGAAATCATGGGGTTCGAACGGTAAGTTACCATAAAAAATACGATACGGTATGTACCTTACCGTAAACTTACCAGGTGCCGTTAGCCGACCGTCATGAAAACAAGCTTCAAATCATCATCCCGGATCTTAGTATGGTGCCGGCACCTTAGAACCCAAGTTACCCTCATGACAGCCAAAGATTGACGGATATTTCAACTTATTATAACAACACTGATAAGTGAGATTTCTAGAATCCCTTCTGTAAAGCTTTTCTAATTGGTTATTAGAACATATCTACAGAGCGATTTTCTTTTAACTCTTCTGGTTGGTGGTTTATAGGGCACCAAAGTTTGTATGGGATGGAGGACAGTGAGACTTGTATGATAATTAGCCAAGATACTTCCTGATCCGGCATAGTCTATTGCCAAATTAGGACTAGTGACCCTGGGTCGCCTTGAGACTCAGGGCAGGTTCTAGACCATGTGAGGGCTCAGCGAGGCTTGGCGCATCTTGGCACGAACAGCTTGCCGCATTATATGGGGAACTCAGTATGGAGTGAACCTGCTTGTCTTTTCTTCTGATAACCACTAATCTACAAAAGCATCAAATTCCATCGGGATTGGAGTTACATCAACTCTTGTCCCATTGAATGATTCGGGATCCAACCATTTGCACTGCAGCAGTAAGGCTTGAGACATTATTATTAGCTGCCATCTCAATAGCCAACTGCTCCTGGACTCGTGCTGGGATTGGGATTTCAGAAGGGTCGGGGGTCATAGTTGGTAGGAACTGATAGTATCAGACATGAGAGTTCGTCAGGTTTTCTCCCTTCTCCGGAATTATGACGATCACATTTTCACTCAATTATAGCGGCAAGCCAAGCTGCGCCAAGCCTCGCTGAGCCCTCACATAGTCTACGAGTAAGGTGCCGGCACCATACAGTACTCATACGGTAGACTCTGGAGGCTCAAGGTTAGATTACCTCAACTTGACGTAAACTTATAGGATGGAAGACAGGATTACCAAACATAAGAATTTAAGGTGAGAAATGCCGTTTTCCAGTATTTTATCTTCCTATATAGTGTAATTTACGGTAATTTACCGCATGGCACCAATCGTGTAAGGTACGGTAACGTACCGTATTATTCGAACACTAAGAAATCACGACACAAATCAGGTCAGGATGACGACAGCGAGAAGCGAACACCCGCGGAGTTTGAATCTTCGAGATTTTTCCAAGGTGTTGCGTTTTCTCTTGGGGATCTTGAAGGGCGAGATTGAAAATATAAAACCCCCCCGACATCCTCAAACCTCGACATCAGAACAAACCTCGACATAAGAACTCCAAAGCTCTTTTCAAACACTCTAAATACCCCTTCAAAAGTACTCTTTCGAGAAAACACAAACCGAAACAAAAAAATGTCTCTCCTAAGGCAATACCCCGACATCTTCCGCCTCTTCGACGATACCGCCCGCATACCACAGCAACTCAGCCGCCGTGGCGCCTTTTCTCCCAGCTTCGACGTTCACGAGACCGATCAAGCCTACGTTCTTGAGGGCGAACTTCCAGGACTCCACGACAAGTCAAACATCAGCATCGAGTTTACCGACCCGCAGACCCTCCTCGTCCGTGGCAGGACCGAGCGCTTGCACCAGGAGTCCCCGGACGATGACGATTCCACCGTTGCCAAGGACACCAAGAGCGAGGGCGACGAGAAGAGACCTCGCTATTGGGTCTCCGAGCGCACGGTCGGCGAGTTCCAGCGCAGCTTCTCCTTCCCGAGCTATGTGGATGTGGACGCTGTCAAGGCTAGCCTTGCCCATGGGATTTTGAAGATTGTCGTGCCGAAGAAGCAGAGTCAGATTGCGAAGAGGATTGAGATTTCTTAAAGTGTTAGGGACTTGCTAGTTGGGATGGAGTTTGGCATAGTCGTGGATTAATTGATTGTCTTGACTTTCTCTTTTCTTCCTGTGATTGATTCCAATGATTTTTTTAGGATCATAGAATTGATAGTCGCTCTTTTGGTTTACTTACTTGCTTGGTAGAATATCCAATTAACAGGGGATATATTCCACAAGTCCATTCATTCAGCCTGTCTGTCTGTCTTGTAATTGTGTGCATGTTTCTTATTTCCTCTTTTAATTATTCCCTCCCCAAAATCCACGACATTGCCCTAAACAAAACCGCCCTACCGTAGAAGCTGCTGAAATTCGCCATCTCCCCATCCCAGGATGTCTTGGTTCCGATCCAGTAAGATATCGTATGATACCACGCGTGATGGCTCAGTCGGGTCACTCGCTGGCCACACAAAAGTGTGGCGTGACTTGAGATTGACCTTAGTGATGGTTGGCAAACAACTGATACTCACAGTTTGATTGGTCAAGCCACAGCAAAACGACCCGGGGCAGCGACTGAGCCATCACGCGCAGTACTGCTCGAGATTTTGGCGTAAACAATGGATTGTGCTTGACTCGCGCTCGTTGTTATAAATTGGCCTATGAGAAACGCTTCCTGGGGTGGAATTCTACCGTTTAACTGGACCGGAATCAAGACATCCTGGGACGGGGAGATGGCGAATTTCAGCAGTTTCTACGGTATCCGCCCACAAACGTGCATTTTCATCCCCCAATGCCTCCCGCATCATGTCGCTCCTTCCCGTCCAATACTTTATGTGGATTCAAGTATTAATCAAATTCTACACGTCCGCAATCACATGCCACTTTACCGCGCTAGCGTTGACTTGATTTAGATTTGAACAAAACCGAGTGAATATCTGTGAAGATGTGACTGTGCCACCATGCAGCTGTCCATAATTAGCAATTTTTGCACTGAAGTATCGTGGCTTTTTGCCCCATTGTAGATTTAGATCTGTATTAGACGGTATTGAAGACACAGCACAGTAATCAGCGCATTAATAAGGTTTCCGTCCCACTGGCGTCCAACATTGTATCCAACCACTGCATGTGCCCATCGTTATCCCGTCCTCATGAAAGCCCACCGAGGGAAGCCCATCCCGTCGCTAAATCTTCTTAACGACGTGGTTTAAGTCTGTGGTATGTCCCGTCGAAAGCATAACAGCACGGTAATAACCTAAATCTGAACATCCACAACCAACGCATTCCTTTCTCTCTCTTTCTTTCTACGAATATATCCACACACCCTCTGCTATCCCTTACTTTGCTGTGGCATCCAATCTCCCCGCAGCAGTTCAAAACCCCTCACCAACGTCGCCGTATGGCTTCTTCACAGTCACAGGCACAGGAAGGGAGTCGGGTTTATTATAGCAGTGGGTGAATTATCGTTACATTTCGTATCGTGGGATAGAACTATTCGTGTATCCACTTAACAAGGTATCACACTACCGGTATGCATGTGGAAATGGGATACCAGCTACAATACGGTGGCCACGGGAAATCTTTTTATATCCGGGTTATTTTTGGCTTGGGGGGGGATGTGCGTTTGGACATTTCTGGTCAACGCCGCCCACAAGAAGCCGAGCTATACTCGAAGAACAAATCTCGGGAGTTGTGAAAGCATCTTTTCACTCTTGAAGGAAGCGGTCCCGGTGATACTCATGATAATGTCCGTGTTGATTGTATGAAAATAATAGTCTACCACCGGTACAATCGTGGAACACCCAAATACACGACCCCCTCAAATACGCAGGTGGGTGGCAAGTGGCTGTGATTGGCCACTAAGAGGATACATGATGACATCCTAATTTGGAAGATACTGTATTTGGTCTTGGAAGACCACAACCAGAATGTTCAACAGTCAAAACCTCAAGTCAATGGTCGCCAAAACCTTATCTCTTGCCTACTCTGAAGTCTTCTTTTTCTTTTCCTTTCATAGCTATCCATGATGGTTAGTGCGAGAACTGTGCTGTTATGCTCATTCTCAAGTACTACACGTAGAGACTTTGAAAATTCGTGAATTGAGGTTGATCTTGGAACAACACTATACGGATTTGGAAATGATCTTCATGAGCGACAGTCCTCATTGGCCACCAATTGGAAAACCCACTATCCAATAACAATTACGGCCCACCCACCTGTCTATTTGAAGGGGGTCGTGTATTTGGGTGTTCCGCGATTGTAGTTTAGCGTAGTAGAAGTCCGGAGTACAGTACACAAAGTTCATACGGAATCACCCACCCGTCAACACCGGCGGTTAAAAATTGCACCAAACACTTGACCACACCAGGACCGTAGACTACCGCACAGTACTGCATTCGTGTGCGAGTACTGTAGTCTACAGTGCCTGTATACCATCCAACATATCATACCCCCCCTCTACCAACCTCCAATACAATACCGTACACCCCAACCCACGCGTGCAAACACAAATAGCAAAAGCATAACACTCACCTACCGTACCTACTACCGTCCATTAGCAAAAAAAAAAAAAAAAAACCCAACCTCACCCCTTCAACCGCCACCAAACCTCCCTCATCAGGCATCTAACAATTCCCCCCAAATATCCCCCAATCCGCACACGCACTCGCCCTCACCCAATTTCTCCCAAACCAGTCCCCTCCCCAGAGCACAAGCAAGAACACAAAAATAGACCCCCAAATACAGTAATTCACCGCATCACCACTGACAGACAGACAGACAGACAGACAAACAGACAGACGCCCAAAAATAACCCGCAGCAAAGTGCATGGCGGCTAAAGTGGCGAATCCAGAACTCGTTGCTACGACAACGAGCAGTATCCCGTTCACCAACTAACGCGAACAAAACGGCTTGGTATATATATTCGGTACAGTAATAGTTTAATAATATAATATAATATAAAAAAAAAAATGTATTTTTGATTACGGCTGCAGATGCACCGTATCATACTCGAATTCACCCCCAACCCCCGCTTTGCAGAATATGACTTGGGTATTGGTTTTTTACAACAATCGCAAAGGCTCGGGACACCCGTTTGCCCTGAGGTTGGTGATCCGTGTTAACGACATTCTTAACCGCGGGCAACACCGCGCAAGCCCCATTCCTTACTATTTGCGTTCGCGAATCAGAGTGGCAAGTAGGCAAACTTGGATTTTGGCTTTTCTATTGGGCTCGCGAATCGCGAGTAATGGGGTAATAAGAGTGAGGGGAAATGAGGTGGATATGATGTATGATGCCTATGGTGATGGTTATTCATGGATAAAGTGCACCGGCGTTCGCGTCTAAATTTGAAACGGAAATGCTACACTGATCCTCGCGGTTGTTTAACCTTTCTTCTCCCGCTCCTTTATTGAATTCAATGTCATCACTTTATCATCGCACGAAACGAGTAGTTTTTTTAATTGATTTTTTTATATTTTTATTCATTCTTCATTCTTTTTCGTCTCCATCTTCTTCTCGTCATCTTCTATAGACATAAAATTAATCATACTCTTGTATCAAACAAAAAACCAACTCCCGCTTAAAACAAGACACAAAATGAAACTATAGACAAAACATGAAATGAAGCAAGAATCGTAAAATGTGAAAATATAAATGAACAAACTGGCAGACAGAAAACACAAATGGAACTGATATCAAACAAATGCGGAAGGCTCGTAAAACCCGGCCTCAAACAAAGATTAAAGGAATAGTCCCAAAAAAGAAGACCGTTTCTCTCTTTCTCCATATCGTCAAGATATTAGTAGATATTAGTTTTTCCAGCTCCAATGAAAAAAAAAAAAGAAACTCCCTCCTCTTTGACCCCAGTCGCGAACGACTGAACCCATTCCCTTGCACTTCTCGGCCGATCCCATCCGCCTCTTCCCGCCTGCCAGGGCAGAAGATTAAAGTGTATAAGGTAAAAAAGTAGTGTATGATAAAACCTCAAAAGAAAAAAACGCCTCTAGCTTTTCCTAACCGCCCCCAAACTCCTGTGAAACGACTTTTATAGACAAGACCCAAAAGGAAAAGATAAAGTAAGAAATGGTGGTCGAATGTAGACGGTGCCCTTACATTCTGAGTCTGCGCTCGAGCTCGTAAGCCAATTGCCCGCCGTGGCCGGCCTTGGTCGGGTGGTAGCTGGCTCTCCTTGAAACTCTGACACGTCGGTAATCCTCGTATTCGTCCTCGTAACTCTCCTCGGAGCAGCAGCTCTCGCCCTCACTCTCGCATCCGGATTCGAATCCACCGCAGTGGCAGACAGGTGTGGTTGGTGAATCCTCGGAGAAGACTGTGGAGCCGGATGAGCATGAAGAGCAGAATGATCCCATGGATGATGCAGAGCGGGATGAAGATGCCGAAACTGGAGAGTCACCGGCAGTTGTAGCTGCAGTGGTGATCATCGAGATTGGTCGGCAAGAAGTGTCAAGGGTCAACTTGTGCTGGGTGAGAGGATTGCGAGGAACTGGCTGGATGATGTGAGAAGCTGGGCGTGCTGGGGGAGGAGAGTTGCGGCGGCGGTGGGAGTGGGAGTGCGAGCTGGGGGGAAGTGCACTCGAGCCTTGGAGAACAGGGTCCGAGATTGTTGGTCGTGAACGATGGCTCTTTCCTGAAGATGCAGAGACAGGAGAAACTGACGAGGAAGGTGATGGGAAGCGAGAGCTGTGGGAGGACCGGGAGCTCGCACTTGAAGGAGTGGGAGAGTAAGCTACGCCGCAATCAAGGATATTGAGAGTGATTCCGCGAGTGGGTTCCTTGCAAGTAGGCTTGTTGGGATCGTGAGACTCAAAGTATCCGTCAAGGACATACTGTAAGGCCTGTTAGCGGGATTTATTCATCCAATAAAGACAGAGAAGAGAGAAATCGATAAGTTATACTCCAAGGAAAAAAGAAAAAGAGAAAAGAGAAAAGAGAAAAGAAGTCGAGCCAGCTGCAGGTGAATTCATTTTCCGAAGCTGAGAGCCGGGAAGAAGAGTTGGAAATGAAAAATGAAAAAATGAAAAAATGAAAAAGTTAATGTAACACGATGAAAAATGGTTGCATACGTAGTACCAAAATCTCTTTGCTGCTCCTGAAGTGGAGAACTTGAGAGTCAACTTCCACCACCCTGCACCTGCTGCGGTATCCGCAGCCATGTTGTATTGCTTCCCATAGTTATCCCAGGAGCCGACGAGATGGCATGACTTGATGTGAGCGGGAGTTCGGAGCTTGAAGGTGGTTCCGGCTGGTGATTGAGACATTATTGTAAAGTGTTTGTTTGTCGAATTAATTAAGTGTAGTGTAGTAGTTTGTATGGATGACAAAGTTGAAGAAAGCGTTGAAAGTGGTAGCGAATTATATCGGCAGGCTATCAAAGACTGCTGTAAAGGCTGGAATATGGAAGAAAGTGTAGTATAAAAAAGGAAAAAAATAGTAGTTTCCGCTTTAAGGTTGAAAGCTGTAAATTGATGATTCGGACTGTCAAAGCCGGAAAACAATGTAAATAATAATTAAAGATGAAGGGGGGATGATGAAGGAAGAGGAGAAATCAAGAAGTGGCTATGGAGGGCTCGCTTGCTTGAGATGCTCGATGTTGTCGGAGGAGGATGATGATGTACTGGAATGAAGGAGACATCTGGAGGCCGGGGAGATGGGGCTTTTATCATCTGCATGGAGAGGGAAAGAAAGGGCGTGTGTAAGGGAAAGTTGTGGTGGTTGTGTGGATGTGTCAGTGACGGGGGCGATTGGATTGGTGGAAGCGAGTGAGCTCGCGCTTGTGTCGATGGGTTTGACTGGGTTGAATGGGTGTGGGTGGGATTGCATGGGTGAGAGTTTGGGTGGTGTGTGGCAGGATGAGTGTGTGGGGTGTGTGGAACCTGTGGATGTGTGGGTGCCTGTGTTTCTGAGCGTGCAGTTGGGAGCTGGGCATCCTGTTTGCGTGGGACTCCCTGTTGGTTTACTCCTACCGTAGCCAAGACCATAGCGAGAGGCGTACGGTACAGCATCGCGGTTCTCGCTCTCGGTCGTTCACCACCAATGTGGAGGAGTCCCCCATAATGGGTGCACTTTACTCGAGTAGTAAACAAGCATTTTCACTTTCATCAGTTCCTCACCACACGCGAGCACACTATACTGGGCTAAGAGTAACTCTACTTGACAGATTACCGTATTGTGTGCTCTTCTCATCAAAGTAGGAAACCTTCCTTGTGGATCTTCACACAAGGGCTAGGAATGCTCGACCGTATGTACTCGAGTAGCGAGACAGCGTGTACAGTAAGCATGACACACAAGAGCAGGCTCAAGCCTCATCCATTCAAGTTATCGAGGTTTGGCCTTCGCTTAAATGGAGTAGGGTACAAGTGGCACCCCTGTCAAATGTGTTGTGCACTCTCTCTGTTGTGCGTTGTGCTCCCATCGCATGGCATAGCATCCTCTCAATGAAGCTCATGGACAAGGGAGAGACCCATCTCCTCCACTGTATTCCTTGGGCTTCGCTTGTTGTAATGTGTTGTGCAACCTTGTTCGTGTGGCTCGAATTGCGGCCACATCCATTCCGCCCAACGCCATTAACCCCATTCATTCGTCTAGCCACATGAACATAGACTAATCCAACTATCTGCAGGAGAAAATGTCTTGTCTGTCTTTCTTCCCCTCTTTTCTCGCCCTTCTTGTTACCTCGAGTGGCAGTGCTGTACAGTATTGGGTCACGGTTGGCGAGCCACACCCTGGCCTGATTGATCACCCACATATCATAGGCGCGCACTTTGAAACACCTCGAAAAGCCCCTGAACGTGAAACGAACCCGTCCATCACAGCTTTCCCCTACGGAGCGGCACACACCCCGGACGCCCCCTGATGCGCCGGATAATGGATGGGCGCTTGTTTGAGGATTTCTCCGATGCCTCAATTCTCGATTCTTCACGCCTTCCCAAACATCCCTGCCCGCCTTAACGCCCAACAGCCCTGGTGCGGATCCCCCTTGAAACTCCCGTCAGTGTGCTTCTATCGTCCCCCTGACGAAGCGAGCCTCTCGGCTATGTATCAGATTACGCCAAAGCCCTCCCCCGCTCTCTTCCATAAGGTCCGTAAGGATGATCGAAAGGAATTATGACGCCATCCACAGCACCGAGGGACCGTCAGTCATCATTCCCTGGTTCTGTGATGTTCATCAGCAACCGGCATGAAGACTGGGCGATACGAACCCAACAGGGGATCGATAGTGTGCTTCTTTGCTCCACCAACTCCCCATGAGTACGAGGATTCGTTAGAATACGGCCGAAGAATATCGTAGAATAAACCCTTCTAGAAACTCACTTCAGCTTTTGTACTTTTTCTACCCTTCGCCTGTTGCATACACCGGGTTTTACCAAGAGTGTTTCTTGGTCATTTTCCAATCAACCTACACTGTAAACCAACGGCTTTACGCTTTAGATTAGTGTTCACTTTTCTTCTCTTTCTAACCCCCTTATCCTCTCCAATCTTTCATCCCCATTCCCATCAAAAATTCTTCACCACACCGAACTCTCCCCACAACATATAATCCCCCAACCTCGCCCACCCAACCCACTGGTCCTCTCCCCTCCCGCTTCACCCACACACCTGTCAATAACGCCATGCGTCGTAGAAAATTAAGCTCTAAATCATCGTGGCACCCGCACACGCAGTGTAACCCTTTCGTTTCAAAGTAATCTCTCCTCCCCAATAGTGATGGTTTGATCTCCTACACGGATCGCACGGACCTGATGAGAGCGCCTCTTCTCATCAGGAAGGTGTCTCCAAGAAGGGGGGCTATGGTTTCACCCAAGGGATGTGGACCCCCCCGAGTGCCTCTGGCCGAGAGGGCAAAGAGTGTATATAAGGGGCTTACCCCCTCCGTCGTCCTCAAAGCCTTTTGGTCTCCCGTGAGCGTGATTGTCTATGGGTTGTTCACGATACTTCTCACAGGACTACGTTGAGATCATTGCGGTGATTTTCCGTGGTACTATGGGTTTGCGAGAACATTGTTTGTCCACCCCTCTCTTCTCCATCTCAATCACTGCCCCCTACTTACGCCCGCCCCCCATCACTCATCGGACTACGCTCCCTTCCCACCTCTTCATTCTCTCCCCAAATTGACGAGGCTACCCTACCTCTCACTCCCTCTCTCTTTCCCTTATCACAATGAATTTTCTTGCTGAATAGATGCTCTTACTTTATCACTAAAAACCATTCATATCTTTTCCAACGTTGAATTATCAATGCTGAATCCTCTCCCACCCCGTCCAGTCTCATACTAGTTAACCCCCCTCCCCTTCTCAATGCTTCTCTAACACATCAATGAAATACATACTCGTGCCCTCATGTTATACTAATCAGCCTCATCTCCGGTACTAACATCTCTTACTCCCAGCTTCTCTTCTTTTTTTTCTCTTTTCCCCCTCCTCTTACCACTCTACCAACCCCTTACCCACCGGACATCCCTCACGTTTTGAACTCTTCTCGAAGAACTTGCGACGAGCCGAGTCAACCGACCCCACACAAAACGACAGCTCACATTCTCCTGACGTTTCATACTAACAGGGGTGGAGAGCATAGACGCCCTCACCCCTTGGCATTGGCATCGAACATTGGCAGGGATTAAAGTTGGCATGCATCATGCGAGCTGGACTTGGCGGCGGTTGGTGAGATGCAACGAGTCAAACGACACCACCATGCATCAACTTCTAGGGTGCGGCGCCTACGGGTATGTGTGAGGCTTGATTGGGCGAAATGGAATTTGTGTTTTTCGGGTTAGGGTGGTGGGAGGTTGTGGATGCCGGTTGGGAAAGGAAGCTTGGGATGTTGCAGTTACTGGGGGGGGATGTTTTCGGAGAATTTTCGGAAGAATCTGAGGTCGTGATTACCGTACAGAATGTGGTTATGCTCGGGATTTGTGTTTCAGAAATCCCGTTGGGAAATGTTGGTTGTGATTACTGTGGAAAAGTTACGGTTGTTCGGGGTTGATATTTCGGAGTCACGGCTGAGATGCTGGTTGAGGATTCTACGAGATTTTTGCATGAGATGGAGAAATAATGAAAATATACATGTGTTTTTTTCCTACCGAAAGTGCTGCCCGTCCATTTCGTGAGAAAAATGCCGTAAGCCCACCGAGGAGGAGGAGGAAATCCGGGAATTCCAATGGACAAAAAAGATATGTTTCACCACTCCGACCGAGCCCGTAAACTCCACGCATTAGCCAACAAAAGCCCGACACAACAACGAGGAATAGGAAAGCCCATCATACTCGGCAAACAATCACAAGATCCCAACCGTACTGGCACGACCCCCAAAAACTCTCAGGTAACACAATCCACGAAACATCGTGGGCTCCGTCTGTCAACAATCCAACATTCCCAACCACCATTCCCTCTAGAACTCCACCAATCGCTCTCTTCCCATCACCCTTCCCCCCACTCATTGCAGCAGTTATACGGCGAAGCCATCCTCCCGCTGGAAAACGCCAGAGAAGCTGATTAGCCCCGGCAAACTAGACTAGTGCCACCCTGCAGACTGGGACCTAGAATGATAAGGCAACCTGCAATAGCTAGTGCAAGTGCAACTGTTGGTGAGACTTCATCGTATCGTTGGACAGGGACGCCACCCACAAACTGTGCCTCGGCTGGAGTGAAAAAGCCTCACTTTTTACGCTCTAGCGTGAATGCATGTGTGGTTCGTGATCTTGTGCAGAATGCACGCTTGCCTTGGTGCCGAGGATAACATGGATGATTACGAGGTGAGGCGCTTGAGGCTTGCGCACGGTACAGTAGTGCGGTGCATGTATAATCACTCGTTTTTTGACTATAGTTGTTTGGTACTGGTGCGGGAGCTTAGGTCTCGCTTGGCACGTGCAGGAAGTTGGGGGATTAAGCTTCTTTTACCGGGCATGATAATGCTAGCGGAGTTTGTCATAGTGAGTACGGTAGTGGACTTTGCGGGGTGATTGGTTTACAGACCAGCGGAATGGCATGTAACAACCCAAACTATGCTACTCTACGCTTTCCGCTCAATAGATTCTAAAGCCCCCGGAAAATTGAAAAATTGATAGTACAGTCCCAAATTCTTTCAAATATCTCCCCAAGAGCCTACAGATTTTTAAAGAATTTTTGGCTACTTTGGCATGCCATATTGTAAAGTTGGAGTTGGAAAAAGCGCCAAGCCTGACCATTTCCCGGACAAAATCGTTAGAGAGTGCGCCAAGAGCAATGTACCGACCACAGCTCTCTTGATAATTCTTCAGCCAGTTTGGATAGAGAGTTCTAAAGGGTAGGGAAATGAAATCTAAGGAATTACCTAACAAAGATGAAGATTCAGTGTCAATTGCTTGACTGGATCAGTTGTTGGAAGGTTGTGAACATAGCTGTTTGGAGTGAGAAACCATTAAACTGCTCATCATTTTTGTCACCAGCCTCGTACTGTATCTTGGGCCTTGTGCACTCGTCAACGATAATACGGGAATGCTCTATACTCTCACGGTAAATGAAAATTTCCTACCCGTCGATGGGTAAAACGTGGGCGGACCAGACGCAGGCAGTCTACCGTAGCCTGCTACACTCACCATCTCAAACTTGAAAACGGATAAAACCAACCTGAAACTCCTCAGCGCTTCCTTTCCGCTCGTGCATTATCTTATCAGATGGGTATGCGTTGATCTACGCTAGCAAGGGCGGTGGCAGTGGTGTCCCGGCTGGGCGCGTAAAGTGACACAGGACGGGTGGGCACTCGAGTCTTGCAGGGATTCCTTTGCTTGACGGGCATGGGTGTGTCCGGTGTGCCATCGCGTAATTGACTTGCATGCATGTACAGTAGGAGAGAACCGGCTAGGATAAATGTGTGGTTTTGTACGACCTGTACTTACTGGTAGTCTTCTGGTTGGTTGAAGGAAGAGGGTGAAGGAGAAACGGCAAGACGTGTATGGTACAACCATCTTAGGGTATGGGGTTTTCAATTCGAGTGATTCTGTATGCCCTTCACATGCCCGGGAATTCCGCTTCCCTCATTCTGACCACATCGACTATGGTGCATCCCAATATCAAGGAATCTCTCCTGCACAACACACCTCCAAGTCGTTATTCTCGAGTAAACATGATGTCAGAACCACAGTTCTTCCAATCCTCCTCCCTCGGAGTATGAGTTCCCGTGATGCCTTCAATAATAATCCTCCGAGGCAAATCATGTCGTCACATATCTGCTCCCATAATATTATTTACCGTTAGCAAGCTTGATTCCCCTTCAGCCATTTCCCCCTTCTTTCTGATACCTCTCCTTCTAAAACCTCCGTCTCTCTGAATATTCCCTTTGAAAAGTCCTTTTTTCGCCGCAAATCGGGTTTGTTTGTAGAACCGATATGTCTGGATTAGCCCGACGAATGAGTAACTCTTCACAAACGAGCAATTCACCACTCCTGCCTCGGTCGAACGCCGATGGCCCGCGTGGATGGAGGGATGTGCTCGAGAATAAGATGACCTGGGCGTATGTTTTACCCTCCCTCCAATCTGAGTTTTCGCGAGCGTGGGATGCTGACTGGGGCCAAGATGGTACACGAGTATCATGTCCTCCGGGGGAATAGCCTTGATACTCTACGATCTTCCCTACGGATTTCACAGTCTCTGGATTATAGGCATGCGTGCATTCACCGCGATAACCATTTACAAATGCTAACATCCAATCAGGAGGAATAATCTATATCGCCTCATTAGTTGGCTTCGCCCTTCTTCTAGCAACACACTTAGTTCGGTTCATGGTGAACCCCCGCCTCATATCGGCGAGTATCACGCACCCATCCGAAGGCCTGTTCGTCTCCACTTTTGCAGCAGCGCTGGGCATCCTGATCGTCGATGGAGCAACTTATGCCGAGAAGATGCATACGGCACACGGCATTGCGCTCAGAGTTTCGTTCTGGATTTTCCTGGTTGTGTCCGTAATCTTTGGTGTTGGGACTCCGTTGGCGCAGTATGTTCCCCTTTATCTTATGCCCCCACTTATTGAGTGAATATTGACTGGTTGGGTTGTAGGTTTTCAAAGGCACCACAAGGTGAACGGGTACGACCCTTTCAGCTCTCCAAATTGGTAGTGTTGGATACTGACAATGAGTAGGAGGCTACCCCGTTGGCTACACAGACTGTTCTACCACTCACGCTCGTGGGATATGCCGCTGCCACGGTTGCTGCTCACATTAGCACTAACGATCATCACATTGCTATGCCAATACTCTACATGGGTATCGCATTCCAAGGGATGGGGATTCTAGTCTCACTTCTTGTATTCTCCCCCTCCGGTTCCACTTTCCCTGCCCTACAATTCTAACATTCACTAGTCCCTATCCAACTTTGTCGATCGATTATACCAATACTCCCTCCCCTCCATTTCCCAGCGACCATCAATGTACGTTGCGGTTGGCCCACCAGCCTTCAGCGCCCTATCCTTCGCCTTACTAGCAGAGCAATGTCTACGCCACTTCCCGGCTGAAAAGACTGCCCCCGGAGGAGCCACTGATATTGTCGGCGGGGTAGCCCTCTATTACATCCTTCTAACATTCTCGCTCATGTTCTGGGGACTCTCGTTATGGTTCTTCTTAATCTCCACCTTCAGTAATCTTGCAGCGCTGGGAGTGATGGATATTGGCGTACAGCAGTTGCAGATGTTTGCTTTGATCTTTCCTAATGGTAAGTCCCCGGGATCCTCGGAAGTGAGTGGTTTGCTGATGTGTGAATGAATAGTCGGATTCGCATTGGCTACTATTGAACTTTCGAGATTATTTGGACATCCAAAAGTGCTAGCTATCATCTCGGAGGTGTTCTCGTTGACTGTGGTCGGGGCTTGGGGTATTGTCGCCCTGGCCACGGTCTACGGAGTCTTGTCAGGGAGGATTTTCAGGAATGTTTAGGGGGTGAAGAACAATTTGATTGAAGATGGGAGCGTAACTTAAGGGGGGTATTTGTATATAGATGATTCCTTTTGTACTTGTGCTGCTTTTTGCCTTGTGTTAATGTTTGCATGATCATGGATCGTCACTCGCTTATGTTCAAACTTTGTTGAGGTTCGCGGTGCGGGGGGTAGTTTTCTTGATGAGGGACGTGTTTGGTTTATGAATAGTTGTTGAATCTTGGTAATGTTAGTTTTTTTTTTTTTACTATAATGAAGTAGTGGAGTTGGGGATATCCTGAGCAAATTTGATCCCTTAGGTTACATCGAGGGCAGAACCGAACTTGTCTTCCTGTTTACCCTGGATGCACCATACACCTTCAAAGCCTGTGAGATCATACAGGTAGTCTTTGTACCTGTTTCGATCACAATTGAATACTTCACGAGTAGGCTACCTTTCATAGAAACCTTCGCTTAAATAATCTGGCCCCACTATCCGTAAATCCTCCTTTCCGCTACCCCCGTTGCAAAAGCAAGGATCCCCAAGGCGAGAAAACTCATCCATCTTCCCACTCTGACAGTTCAACATCTTGCTTTTGAGAGAGAAAGGAAATTGATTGTGTGAGCAGGGTAAAATGGGGAGAAATATCTCGAGTGGGAGGGTTGCAAGAGGTTGCGGTTATTCAATATTTACCACGCCAGGTCTGAAGCACTACCGCGTCGTCATGAATAATGACTCGTGCACCTCCACCACCATATGCCGGAGTTTCACTCCAATTCTGCCAAAAGTACTAAAATTGCGCATCGGCTCCCCCATCGCAAGCACGGTTCATAAGGCAAGCATGAATGTCGTGTGGAAATGTGCTGTTGCTTGCAATGTTGTGAGTAATCCTCTGGCACCTCGGGCATAGGAAATAATCCTTGAATTTCTATCGGGCATGACGAGTACAATAGGCGGAATTTGTCTCGAGCGTGGGCGTTATGACATGAGGGGTTTGTTGGTTTTCCAGGCGGCGGACTTTGGATTCTTTTGGGAGGTCAAGTTGTGGTAAGTTGCCCGGAAGGAGAATGGAGAATGGATTCTTTCATCTATACCATGGAAAACAGGGGGTGGACCTTTAGAATACCATTCTTGGCAAAAACATAACCATCCGCAAGGTTTTCATATTGCAATGACGATAAAAAGGTTTACACCCATTCAATGAACTTCTTCCATCTCTCTCAAACAATGCAAAAAAAATTGAAAAAAATTGCAGGAAAAAAAAAAAGGAATACTCTCTCACAAACCAGAGAATATTTTTTTTAAAAAAAAAATTCTCCAAAATTTAACACAAATCCGGTGGTTCTGGTGATGTTTTTAAGCGATTTTTTTTTGGGATTCTTGGCATGACGATCCACCCAAAACATACCCACCTTTAAGGTGACAACAGACCGCTAAAACAAAAATATTTTCTGGCTATTAAAAAAAAAATCTATCAGCCTATTCTGTTTTTATTTCTTGTTTTAGTTTATTTTTTGCATTTTTTCTTCACGGTTTTATAAGGAGTCAAAGTTAAAGCAATTATCGTCAAACGTTTCACTTTTTCGATGGTATATTTCTCGGTCAATGGTTTTTTTTTCGCCAAGAGCATGGTATTGAAAAGGTTCACTCCTGTTTGGGAGAAGTGAGAGGTCATGCAGAGTCGGGAAAGGCCCGGTGATTTGTTTCCAGACATTATTTTACTCAAGTCGCCGGATTGCTCTGTCACTTCCTATTATGGAATCGCTCATCCTCGGAACTTTAGCCAATAAAATCTACCAAATGATCACCATTGCGTCAATAGGGAAATAGGAAAGGACACCTTAAAACAAGACCATTACTCTAGTTACATGTATAATATGTGCTTGAGGATCTGGGTAAGCTCACAAGGTAAATTTCAGATACTATCCATCAAAGTTATTATTTCCACTATGAACAATACATCTATTAAGTTTCTCATGAAAGCTTTGACAATGCCGATCAATCATTTCCTGAGGAAATGTTCTCCAAACCTCAACCAAGGTAGCCTTTACCTGCTCTACTGTTGCCTGACTGGCACCAGTAAACTGATAGGTACAGCCCCTCATCAGAAGTGTTTGTAATCAGAGACATGTTTAATTGCAGTTGTGCCATAATGTGGTGGGTCAACAGTGGGGTTGTCATCGGTGGGGTTGTCAATAGGTGTGCGGGCATGCATGCTCACTCTGAGTCCCCTCCTCAACAATCAACAATGATCAATGATCAATCATCTATTGTATATATTTTAGAGTAAGAAAATAATAAATAAAACTAGCTAATACCTTGTATAACCTCCCTTTGCTTCCAATACTGTGGTTACTCTATCAGGCATTGATTTCCACAACTTTTCAAAAAACTCCTCAGGAATTGTCTCCCAAACCAAAGGTAATACTTGTGCAAGCCTCTTCTTAACAGCTTCTTTTCCTCCTGGGGTATCTCCAATCCTTGGATACTATTGGTGTAATCACTTTTTAAGCTCAACCCATGCATGCTCAATAGGATTTAAATCAGGGGAGTAAGGGGGGTGTTCCACCACTTCAATACAATTTCTCTCTAACCATGCCATAATATTATAAGCCTTGTGAATAGGAGCATTGTCTTGCTGAAAAAGAATATCTTCAAGTTGCATACCAAAAGAAATCATTTGATGAATTACAGGAAAAAGATACCTTCTTAAGAGCCTAACATACCTGGTCTTGTTGATATTTTGGGTAATAGGAACCAAAGGACCTTTTCTCTTGCCCCAAAAGCACCCCCATACCATAAGTGAAATACCCTTATCCTTTTCCTTTGGGTGGATGCACTCTGCAAGCCACTGCTCCCCAGGTTCTCTGAAAACCCACTGTTGCCTTGGATCCTTAGATTTTTCCACACTACACTCATCACTCCAGATGACTCTCTCAAAAGTTTCAGCTGTCCAATCCTTATAAGCTGTAGCCCACTTCCATCTCTTAGCAATATGCTCAGGCTTGAGCTTTGGTCTTGATTTGGCCAGCCATTTCTTGATATTGACTTCTCTGAGTACTCTATCTACTATAATTTTATTAGAGAATTATGTCCTATCACTCATGGGGGTACAAACCAGTAGAAAGAGAAACACCTAACACATATTTATTCCTGAAATCTGATCTCTCCATTTTCCGGTTGGATTTGGCTACCTGGATGATTGTGCTACACTGTCACTAGCTGAGAATGGGTGTGTGACTGGGGCGAGGAAGATTATCCAGTGATAGATGCTCACATCTATGGCCATCCAATAATTTGAGCAACAAGGGCAATATTCCGGAGGCAGTAGAAAAATCCGATGATCATGTCTTTTTCAACATTGGTCATTTCTCTTCAGGCGGTCTTTGGGTTTCGCTTTTTTTTTTTTTGATGTATATCCAGATCGATTAACTATTGGAAATTCAGAGAAAGAGTAAATTATTAAAATGAGGTGGTAGATTTTCATGACACTGTTGTGAAAATAGGTAGCAGGTACGGTCACGATCAACTTGGTGAGGTGGCATTTAGTGAGGTACCATTGCTTAGTAAGGCAATCATGAATACTTCTGATGAGGGGCTGTAGCTATCTCATCTTTGCAATTGCTCCAGAGCCCTTCAATCTAGTTAAGATCTGATGATCTTGGAGGCCATTAAAAAGTAATGATTCCTTTGGTATATTGTAGTTTGCAATCAACCCTCTGCATAGTTTGATGGCCAGGTGCATTATCTTTCACAAGATAGGTGACAGGCATACCAGTTTGTGCCTGAAGCTGGTCAATCCAGGGATATAGGAGAGGGTTAAGAACCTAGTCATGATAGGAAACCCAATTAACACCACCCTTACTATGGTATTGAAACTGCTCCTCCTTGAACTCTTGCTGTGGAGCATGCTGGCATCACTTTCTCTGCCCCTCTCTTCCTTCTCAAATATTTTACTCTTCAATATTTTTATTGATTGCCATCAAGGCCTCATGCTATCATGTTCCGGGTATCGATGCCTGTACCTGATTTAGAGTCTGATGCTGCTGCTGGATGTCATTTTCTTGGTAGAGAATCTCGTGATGTCTTTACTGGTCTTCAACTGTATTCTTTTCCCATACATAGCAAGGACCCTTATAGCCTAGGCAAATTGCACCCCAGAACATAACTTGTATTGTCTAATCATCTTGCTTATCATGGAGTGCCCATTGGTTTGGATCAACCCAACACTTTCCGGTTACATTTTTCTGATGTCTTGTGGAGCTAAACTCTACCCACATCTCATCTGTAAAGACAATATGTTCCATTGCCACCTTTAATGCCATATGGGCAAAAGCCAGGCATGCCTCAATGTGATTCTTTATCAAAAAGGGCTTATGGGTAGCCTTTCATCAAAACAAGCCATGATGATTGTGAAATACCTTCTCAAGAGTCGACCAAGCGGCATAGATATTCAACTCCTTTGCAATATCTATAAAAGGCATCTGCCTATGCTCTTCATCCTTCTGTGACCGTGACAGCTCTCCCAATGCAACACTTTCTGCAGAGCCTTCCAGAAATCTTGCCAGTCTTCCTCCAATGTGAATATCCTCAAGGCAAGACAAAACATCTTCGAAGTCATGCTTGTCCGCAGCCTGCTCCTATAAAGATTAGTTACTACTAAACAGTTATCATTCAGAGGGGCATGTTTATACTTTCACCCAATTGACAATTCTCCTTACAGTCTGAGCATTAATGTGGACCTTAATCACTATCTCATCAAAACTAAGTCCAGCATGCCAATTTAATGCTAAAACCACAGCTCTCTTTAGAAGTGGAATATGAGTGGCAGACCCAGGACCCAGTGGCATCGCAAACTCTCTTGCAGAGATTACTGCTTGTTGTCTTACCTGAGTCTGTAGCCAAGGTAGTCTTGGTTCTTGAGGTAGTGAGCTTTCTGAGCTAATACGCAACCATTGCTTCCCAACAAATTTTATTGGCTAAAATATCCGAGGATGAGCGATTCCATAATAGGAAGTGACAGAGCAATCCGGCGACTTGAGTAGTATGCCTGGCTGTTTATACACACTTGTTTACTTCCATTTGCCCACTATATGAAAAAATGAAAAAAAAAAAAAAAGAGAGAGGGAGGGGGGAACAAAGGCTCGGGAGCTTAGGAGTAAATTGAAGTTCCAGTCCAGACTGTTGCTTGCGTGTTATTACAGATCTACTATCACGATTAGTATCCCGGCCCGTGTTACCATTTTTTAACAAATATTCGGTGGTTGTCTGGTTAGGATTCTGCTTCTTTTCCCCCCGGGGGCCTGGCTCCAAGCGGGGTGGGAGAAAGTAGGCTGTCAGTTAGCAAGTTCATGGCATGTCTTTTTGCAATTTTGTATGGAGTGAAAGTATGACGGTGGGATGCCGTGTTGTGATTCTGGCTTTGAGGGATGGATAAGGTGTGGGAAATCAGGTGGATTGTCATTATATGCAGTGACGGTAAAGAGATAAATAGCTTTGATTATACTGTATTATGATTATCTCGTTATGGCCGCAAATACTGTATACCGGCGGTGTAGTCATTGACGCGTCCATGCCTCGAAAAAAAATCAACGTTCTTGCAAGAAAAACCCAACACGGGGGGGTTAAAAAGAATTACTATTGTATTGTTTTTCATCCTTATTTCACCAGTCTATGGGAGCTGTCCCACCAGTGCTTCTTAACCAACGCACAACCAACACTGCTGCTACTACCACAGAATCATTGGTGACGTCTTGACCTCTGTCTCCTTATTCTTCTTTCCACCACTCTTACCTTCCATCCGAATCTCTTGTCACCATGAGGTTCGTTTATTATGCCAAACTACTCCATCAATATGAATATATGAATCAACAGAAGGGGAAAAAAAAAAAAGAGGTTGACAGTTGGAAAATTTTTTTTGACGAGGCTATTTTTCTGACAACTTGTAAGTTCCAACTCAGTTATTCAGATTTTTAATTTTGGATCAATGTTACTTGAGAGGTAAATCTAATTCATTATACAGTCCCACCTCGCTATAACGAATGCCAAGAGTTCCGGATTTTTCGTTCGTTTCGTTATAGAGAGGTTTTGAACGAAATCCCTTATAGCGAGAACCATTGGTATGGGAGCAGGGGGGTAAATTCCCAGAGGGTTCGTTCGTAACAGCGAGGATTCCCGTAAAAAGAGGTTCATTAGAGCGAGGTGCGACTGTAGGAATCTGCATTCACATCTCTCAATTTGGTGGTTTGGTTTATAATCTGGAGGTGGGAAGATTGATTGATTCAATCATTGACCCTGGCATGCCCTGTGCTGGCTATTCAACTATTATTCCTCTACTTACTGGGACATCTTCACTCTCTCACCAACGATCAAACATCACTTTTCTCCAACCAACTTGAGCAATGAGTCTGCAGCGGCAGCAAAGGCATTTGCTGCAAAAACCACCCAATTTTTCTCTCAGTAATCACCTGTAAGTTCACTTTGAACTGACTTTTTATCTGTTGACTTGATCACAGTCACTTGAATTTTAAAACTAATTGTATTAACTTGAAGCTTTAAAACGGAAATACCGACTCCTGGGTTTATTTCACAACAACGAGAAGGACAGTGGGACCTCGGATTCAGGCTGGGAAGTGGAATCGGTGGACTCTGCGGATAGTCAGTGGGCTCCATAAATACTGGATAAGGTAGGCTTTATGCCACGAGATCCCGGATTAGTAACATCTGAGAGTCAACCTACGAGTTGTGGGAAATTAGAATGAGGAGTGCAAATGGTTTCACTAGTTCAGTCTTACGGGACTTGGATTCTTGGAATATTGTTTGGAAATTCATACGTGGAATGGAACCGCTGGTAAGGGTCGGTAAAGGATGTGCTTTTCACAATAAAATTCTTTTACTTCTCAATTTCAATTCCACCTATACTATGACCCGTTCCCTCAAGTGATTTTGTGAATATGTCTTGTTCTGTTGATTCTCGTCCTGAAATAGTTGCGATAATTGTAAGTAATATTCACAACGCGACAGCCTGGGCTCCTTGAAAGGAGGGCGAGAATTAACTAAAAATCGTAGTCCATCCAGTCCTGAGCAGTATTTTTCTGAGGAGAATGAATGATACGAGAGACGCCGGGAAAGCCTAGAGGGAGCTCTATAACTGACAATCTTCTGGGAGGCCCGTAAATCAGTATGAATGAATGCACCGGGAGCTGATTTCTCACGATATTTATGTCAGTAAAAAAATTATATATCGGGCTTACGAGCATGTAAGACACTACGTGACCTTTAATTCGATGTAAAGTAACATCCTGTCTTCGCTAAAAGACGGGAGAAAGATCGACATGTTTTGAAAATCTGAGGTAAAAAAACGAAAGCATTTCCAATCTCTCCACACACCCGTCGCCGGCTACTCGCTCCTGAGGATCGGTTATCAGGACTGTAGATGATCTTGTCGGGCAACGGCCTATACCAAAACCTGCCTTACTCCAAGTTTGAAAGCTCCCCCCCCAGGGCCGCGAGACCGCTATAAACACCAATTACAAGCCGGTTATGGCCGACGACGGCAAGGGGACTCAAAGCCTGGATTGCAGACCTCAGTCCGCAAGATTGGGTTTGAATGTATATCCAAGCGTGCTTTACTACACAGCTAAGCTCAGGTTTTGAACCAGGTTGGGAGCGAAATATGTCTTATTCACCTTACAATTGATGAGACCCCTTTTGTTGATAACCTCCATTTTTCCAGAAAGAGAGATATCGTGGGGAAGCAATTCATATATATGACATAGGGAATTTAGCGTATGAGGGTTTATATTGAGATATTTTCATTTTCTGCCCTACTCCTAAGGATAGGATCTTCAGCCATTCTTTCTCTCTTTCGTGATTTGCTCGCTATTAATTTTTGATGATGGAGCTATTGTTTCCCTTTATTGACAACCAGCCTTTTTTCGGTCATGTTTAAATACTGCTTTGAATTTGCACTGTATACTCACAAATCTGGAAAAAATTTATCTCTTCCCCCAATTGATAATCTCTCATCCGGTGGTGGAGCGAGTGACATTTTGTGAGATCAGTGATTAGTGAGCGGAAACTTAAGTTAATGCCCAACATCGAAATGAAGGGAAATACATGAGACGAACTGATGCTTGAGTGTAGCAGAAAGTGGCCTTAAACTCAAAAGAGTCCAACCCAATTTTCAACTTGATGTGCCAGTGGCGGTAACCAAATAATCCAAACTAGGCATGTACGGACAACAATCATTCATATAAATTGTGTCCGTGGGTTCGAAACAAAGTGGGAGGTTTGACAGCATAACATCTGCTGTAGTTCATTTATTCTATCTGGGCAAGCCTCCGGGTTGATTATCTACAGTTATGGCTCAGGCTTGGTGAAGAGTGAGTGAAGACGGAATTGAGCGATATGTTCCGGTTGCGCCTGAGAAGCATACGATTATAACTCGGGAGGAGAGCCCCCCTGGATAGTTCGCTCCCCCTTAGAATTCGCCCACCTTTGTGTTACTCAGAAAGGAAACTTGATAGGGTTTCTCAGACGAAACCCCTTCTCCGTTCTAGGGTATTATTGAGCTGCTGATTGGAATTCTTCGATTGCCTTATTTACGAACCCCAATCCCAAGGATACTGTCATAGTTTTCACAGAATATCTAAGCAATAGCTTTAGGAGAGTAACATCCTTACACCCCTGACGAGATTGCACCCATCGCGAGATTCCTGACTAATAAATAGCTGATCACTCTGAGAGTTGCCTTTAGAGGAAAAAATCTCGCGAGGGGTGCAATCTGTAACCTGATTTTCATTCTATCTCGTGAGGGGTGTAAGGACGTTATCACTGGAGAGGAGGCATGACTAATTGCATAAACTCTGTTACGGCAATGAGGTGACGCGGCGAATTAAGTCTTCTGTTTGCTATATTTATTGCGTGGCATTTTTTAGTGTAGAATGGGACATTCGGAGTCTCGGGAGGTTGTCTATTCAATGAAGAGATCTCTCACTATCTTGAAGTAATTATCATTTCCGCTCCATCTGTTTCCCTCGCTTACAAGAATAAAAATTACGAAGACTTCACAGAGGTTAGCAACACAACCATAGAGACCCCAACACTTCCGATGAGTGAGATAGGGTAATGAGTAAGTCGGTGTTTAGTCTATAGATGATTTGATACCTCTTTAAGATTCCCGCTGGACATCCAAGGCCATGGGGCAATCCCAGTAGCTGCCAGCAGATAGCGAGAATGTTGCGCACCATCGCTTAAAGTTTATCTCAAAAATAAGTGGGATCTTCCTCGGGCTGGGTTCGCTTTGTTGTACTTGGTACTCGTGCAGAAGCAACGGGACATCCCGATTTTTTTACTATGCACGGAGTGTTAACGTGACCCGAGAAGGGCCTACGGTATGTAAGTTATACCGCCATTGGAAAGGAAACCAACCAAACCTATCCCCATTAAACCTGGTAGGAGAATATCGGGGACGCGATGAGTCGAAGACAACCGAGGTGTTTGCTTACCTGCAATACTCGCAGACTATTTGTACGACTACAGTACTCGAGTGCCGCAAAAATGAGGGATCCAGTTGCTGTTTAAGGTATGGTATAGGCCTAAAGATTCTGGACTATCAGCACTTCTTGTTTTTGAAATGGGGCTTCCGCCAAAGGATGAGAAGGGCATTGAACTCAGCCCACACTCGTGTTCTTCTGATGAGACTTAGAAACATACTGCGGGGTACGGTAGCTATCACCGCATCATTAGCATCTTGAGCTGTGGGAACAGGGCTACATTGGCTGGTCCTCAGTGAAAGTGAATGATGAGCTTGCCATAATTTTATTTATAATTCATACCGAATAGCGTAAATTGTCTGTATCGGAGATCCGGAAGTTCCCAAAGAGGTGCAATTGTGAGTGAATTTTTCTCTTCGCTCCGGTTATTCACTGGTGAGGGCTGATTAAGTATTCACCTTGTCAAGAGCGAGCCATTCGCCGCATGTTCCAAATCCTTCTACATCCAGCTGAGCTGAAGAGAGGATAAACACTTTATTTGCTGTGAAATTACCATTATCACTATTACCGAAGCGATAAGGCATCTTTTGAGTACAGTAGAGTACTATCGATAGAAAGTTGGCTAATCTGAGACTATTGATGCGAGGTAAAGTTACTCCAGAATCCAAGCATCATGCTCCTCTGCTGAACCAGTACTGCATCTATCCTCACAACACCTGCATACTGAAGATGTTGTGTAAGTACACTGCAGGTAGTCCACGGTGAAAGTCTGCTTGTTGGTCGCTAGGGTACTTAGACTACCTGTAAGTAGTTCGTGCAAGTGCTTTGAAACCATTCGTGTCAGCACTTTCTTTGTCAAAGCAATGATATCACAACTACGGTCAGTGGCTAATGGAAGTTTAATATCCCTCAGTATGCACCTATCTAATTCGAGTAACATGAATGCCTAGGTTGTAGTTGAGACGGGGCGCTAA
Source organism: Choiromyces venosus 120613-1 (assembly GCA_003788595.2). Taxonomy (NCBI): domain Eukaryota; kingdom Fungi; phylum Ascomycota; class Pezizomycetes; order Pezizales; family Tuberaceae; genus Choiromyces; species Choiromyces venosus. Next base: position 941,672 of record ML120361.1, read on the forward strand.
TCCTTGTCAGGACCAGTTACTATTTCGTCCAATAGAGATCATTACACACTTTCCTCAATTTTCCAACTGACACGTGCAAATCGAAATCATGATTCTACTACCGGTAGCTTTACTGATAAACTCAATTTTGCGGAAATCGGAGTGGAACCTCTGCGACTAGCTTTGTTTCGTCTCTTGAATGCAGCCGGCTTCCTAAACAGGCTCTAAACACGGTATTTTCTTCTGGTGGGGAATATCGGTACTCAATTGCTACCGGTATTTTTGAGGCTGTAATCATGAGTTTTAGGCCTTGGGATTAAACTATAGTGGATTCGGGATAACAGGATGTGGTCTGTTATGAGGGATTTCCAGTGTACTGTATGTTGGTTTCCAGGCTTAAGGGATGTTATATTCACGATATGCAATGTAAGGTATGGTAAGATCAAAGGACCCCACCCTTGCAGATCTGAGTTAACTTGATCATAATATGTCTCAGCATTATTTCTAAACTTCCTTCCATTTGAAGACACTTGATATCGGCCTATCAGACATCTGTAGAGTAGATATAGTGACCTCTCTCACTGACTTTCGAGGAGTTATTGTACTACCCCTTGTGGTAATTCTGGATTAATAAATTCTTCAGGCACTTTATGTCAGTAACAGCAGTGCAATACTATCATGAGGGTTGTCTCTCACCAAGGTGAAGATAAAACACAATCCCTGGTATCATTAAAGGTGTAGTGGATACTTACAACATAACTTGGATGCGCCTCATACCCAGGCACGTGGGTGACAAAAAAAAATGTCCTACACAACTCCCGAGCATCATCACAACAGCAACCATACTTAATAACATTGTGCAGCAATGGAAGAGGGAACATGGACTGAAGTTCTATTTCAACTGCCATAGTTCTCCTGATCTTTCTCTTATTGAAAATTGCTGGCAGGGACCAAAGCAAAGGGTCAAGCAAGTTGGTCATTTTGATGCAGAAATAACACAGGAATTGATCTATGAAGGGTGTGAAAAAGTGTCTCAGGAGCATATCAATCAGCAAATTTTATCTATGCCTAATAGATTCAGAGATATAATAGCTATAGATGATGCAATGACAGATAATTAATGAATTAATTCAATTATTGTCATATTTGGAACCTGTTCTTGAGAGGAGTTGTTGCTGTTGCTCGAGATTTGTATAGGACAGTTTTTTTGTCAACCACGTGCCAGGGTAAATCACAATATATTGTCAACACCAAACATATATCATGGCCTCTCACTCGAAGCCCTATGTCCCCATATGAGCTCAGAGCCTACAAGCTGTTCATCTCAAGCTTGTTAAAATTCACTCACTGGTAGAACCTGCATCACTACTTCAGTGGGTGAAATTTATCTGTATGTTCAAAACCATGTAATCATGCCAAGGTTCCTGCTACTTTGAAAGATGCTAAGTGACCTTTGAAGAATGCAATACTTCCTAGGAGTGCCCTGCCCAACTTGAATAGTTCAATGCAAGTAATAGTTCAATACAAGAATAACAAATACACTCTCTAGTTGTGTATTCTCAACCAGTTCTTTTATACTTACACAATCCCCCAAGGTCTACTGAACAATCTATTGATACCAAAGCATGAATCTAAGAAGCAATCTATAGAATAAGTAAAGAAGAAAAGCTAGATATCACAGCTATGGCACAAGATATGAGGTTGTCAGAATACTGCTTATGTGTAAAATAGAGAGGATGCCAATCCTGTCATGATCAGCTATCACCAAACTACAAACTTACCTTTGACTAGGAGCTGATACTGTATCAGTATCTGAACCAACTAGATGAGATTGGAATTCCTGCTCATTATTACCAAATTAGTTCTTATGCAAATGTCATTCTTGCATGCTGCTCTCTTCTTGATTCTTCTAAAATAGTCCTAATAGTAAGCTACAGCCCCTTGTCAGAAGTGTTTGTGATCTGAGATACATTTAATTGTAGTTGCGCCATAATGTGGTGGGTTAACAGTGGGGTTGTCAATGGTGGAGTTGTCAATGGGCATGCATACATGCGCTCACTCTGAGTCCCCTCCTCAACAATCAACAATGATCAATGATCAATCATCTACTGTATATATTCTAGAGTAAGAAAATAATAAATGAAACTAGCTAATACCTTGTATAACCTCCCTTTGCTTCCAATACTGCAGCTACTCTATCAGGCATTGATTTCCACAACTTTTCAAAAAACTCCTCAGGAATTGTCTCCTAAACCAAAGGTAATACTTGTACAAGCCTCTTCTTAATAGCTTCTTTTCCTCCTGGGGTATCTCCAATCCTTGGATACTGCTGGTGTAATTGCTTTTTAAGCTCAACCTATGCATGCTCAGTAGGATTTAAATCAGGGGAGTAAGGGGGGTGTTCCACCACTTCAATACAATTTCTCTCCAACCATGCTATAACATTATAAGCCTTGTAAACAGGAGTATTGTCTTGCTGAAAAAGAATATCTTCAAGTTGCATACCAAAAGAAATCATTTGATGAATTACAGGAAAAAGATACCTTCTTAAGAGCCTAACATACCTGGTCTTGTTGATATTTTAGGTAATAGGAACCAAAGGACCTTTTCTCTTGCCCCAAAAGCACCCCCATACCATAAGTGAAATACCCTTATCCTTTTCCTTTGGGTGAATCCACTCTGCAAGCCACTGCTCCCCAGGTTCTCTGAAAACCCACTACTGCCTTAGATCCTTGGATTTCTCCACACTACACTCATCACTCCAGATAACTCTCTCAAAATCCTCAGCTGTCCAATCCTTATAAACTGTAGCCCACTTCCATCTCTTAGCAATATGCTCAGGCTTGAGCTTTGGTCTTGATTTGGCCAGCTATTTCTTGATATTGGCTTCTCTGAGTACTCTATCAACTATAAATTTGTTAGAGAATCATGTCCTATCACTCATGGGGGTACAAACCAGTAGAAAGAGAAACATCCAGTGCATATTTATCCCTGAAATCTGATCTCTTCATTTTCCAGTTGGATTTGGCTGCCCAGATGATTGTGCTACACTATCACTGGCTGAGAATAGGTGTGCAACTGGGGCGAGGAAGATTATCCAGTGATAGACACTCACATGCACGAACAAGAAAGCTTTTAATAGTTGTCCATAGCCATCCAATAATTTGAGCAACAAGGGTAATATTGCGGAGGCAGCAGAAAAATCTGATGATCATCATGATGCCTTTTTCAACATTGGTCATTTCTCTTCAGGTGGTCTTTGGGTTTCACTTTTTTTTTTTGATGTATATCCAGATTGATTAACCATTAGAAATTCAGAGAAAGGGTAAATTATTAAAAGGAGGTGGTAGATTTTCATGACACTGTTGTGAAAATAGTTAGCAGGTACAGTCACAATCAACTTGGTAAGGTAGCATTTAGTGAGGTGCTATTGCTTAGTAAGGTGATCACGAACACTTCTGATGAGGGGCTGTATATATATATATATATGTCAATTTCTATAGAGATATCTAGAGTATTATATTAGGAAACAGAAAACTCTTAATATGATGTAGAAGAAAGCATACAATATTGATGATCTTTGAAATTAGTTTTATTGCTACAAGGAGATTGGAGAAAGAGAAGGAATCCTTGCATTCAATACCTACAATATTGATGAAATGAGCTTTTGAATTAGCATTAGTCAAGACCAATAGGTCATTACTTGAGACTCAGGATGTCCTTTGTCCTTAGTAAGCTCCAGTAATCAAGGGCTGATTATAGTTTTCAAGACAATCAGTAGTGATAGGATAGTTCTTCTATCAATGATTATTGTTCCAGGTTCTCTGCAGATAGAAGGTTAGTTTACAAAGACAGGTCTATCAGAGAATGTACTTGTAGGGGTCTCAGAAATAGGTTATTCTAATGATGTACTTAGAATACAGTGACTTCATAACTTTGAAAGATATTTAGCCTGATGGTAAGTTAGAGCTTAGTGACTACTACTACTTCATAGCCAGAATTCACATGGCACCCATGAGTTTATTCAATTTTGTGATGACAATAAGATTCTTCTCTTTTATCTTCCTTCATATTGTATATACCTTCTTCAGCCTTTAGATGTGTTTTTCAACTATAAAAGCACTACTATATAGAAGTAATCAATTCTACAACTAGGACTAACTACTTTGAATTTGATAAGATATTACAAATCAACTAGTTGGTGTGCTACTTAGAGAAGCATTAAGTGAGGATAAGATTTCACATGACTCATAGGTATATGAGTCATATGTTATATGTTAGGCTGATTGGCAATGCAGATTAGGATTTCATACTATAACCTATAGTTAGGAGTCATAGAATTTCACATGACTGCATACTTACAAAGTCATAGTTATTATTAGTATGTTATGGATTAAATAACTCATGATTGTAAATCATGCAAGTTAGTTGATTGGTTAGTTTTTATATGACTCATAGTTATAAGTTATATGAGATTTCATACTTATGATTCGTTTAAATTGTAGGAGTTTTACATAGTATACAATTATGAGTCATATGGGTTAGGGTTTGCAGAAAGAGGTCTATATAAGGAGAGGGTTTAGCCTGAGTGAGATAGTTCTTTACACAACCACTTAAGTTATTTCCTATTTATATACTTTATGAATAAAACAATCTTTATACTTCTCTAATACCTAAACACCTCTGAAGACTTGAGACTACAAATGACTAAACACCATTAAATGTTATATAGTGAGGCTATAAGGATAGTCTAATACATAATAATATATACTCATAAGGAGTATAAGAATCAATAGGACTGAAGTTATATTATTGCTTATTACACTATATAAATAGTCAAGCGTTAATATAAGAAAGAGTTCCTTGCAGCAATCGACTCAATTTAACTTCAGACATTTAAACCTACAACTATTGTATCTACATTTAGATAGACTGGCCTCATTCTATATAATCTAAATATCATATTTGACAAACTTCTTAATGTGGACAATACCCTTCTAGAGCTTGACAAATACAGCCAACCTTACACACCTTGACAGTAACCTGAAGCCAATCTGAGTACTCTACAAATCCTTCATTCTCTTAAACAATATGTTGATTTACTATGTTTGGAGCTTGATCAACTTTCCCTATAGGTTAATCGTAATTTTCAAAAGTATCTCAAGAGAAGCCTATCTTAGGTATATAGTGGTATCCTTGTACTTACTGAGCCTGAAAACACAAAAGTTACTGAACTTATACAGGCAGTATGAAAAAAGTAGACTCAAAGATCAATCTATAAATGTAGTGTCTTATATACCTATAAGACTAGAGTAATAGTACTATAAAAAGAGCAAGAATGCTTAAATAAAGTACTCAAAAAAGCTTAACAAGTAGATGATAGGGCAAGGAATGTTGCTGAGAATAAAGTCTAAGTTATAAAGTAGTAGAAGGAAATTTCAAATAGACATAGATAGCTGTAATGGATAGGACCAAGAGACTTAAGCAGCAGAAACTTTTGCATTGTCAGATTGGTTGTTTTATTATAAAGAGTTCTCATCATGTATAATAAATGAGGTCTGTTTAGAATTACCCCAATAGGTATACCACTTATGAATGCCTGTATTAGAGAGATGTACACTGGGTTGTAACTTTCTCCCTCTGCTACTCCTGTTTGGTTGGTCAGAAATAGCATTCATAGGTGTTATCCTCTGAGGCCAATCTAAACAGAAGGTGAAAAGCTCTATCAAGTAGTGTTCAGTGAGTTGTTGGATTTTTCTTCTATGATTTTTATTGCTTGCTTCCTAGATTCATGCTTCAATGTCAATAGATTGTTCAATAGGCATTGTGGGGTTATGCAGGTATGAAAGAACTATGATAGTTAAAAATATACAGCTAGAGGAGGTATTATTATGGTGTAGCCTAACTGTAGATAGTATCAGTCAGTCTAAGCCATATGCTTCTTGAAGTAAAGTAAGGTAGGACAAGGTAAAAATGAAGATCGTCAAGGTAGGCTCAGTCTTCCCAAAGACTTGGAAGAATATGTGCATGGTAAATCTTTCAAGAGTAGATAATAAATATATTAATAAGATCTCTTCTCTATTGCTTAGTCTTTCTAATAGCTGGGAGTACCTCAATATTTATATTCCGCATCTGGATTATTGTGAGCTACAACTAACTCCCATACTATCTAAGTACCATCATTGAAAACCTCTCATTTTTCCTGAGTGTAAACACTCTTGACCCTGAGAATATTTGCCCTGCTTAGCTTTGATATCTTCAAACTCCTATTTGTTTCTGAGGGTGTGAATACTCCACCAGTAGGTAGTCTTCGATCTCTCTGCCATATAAACTTATATTGAATATAGTGCCCTAATGGCGACCATACCAATCATTCTGCCTCAAAATATAAAGTGATCAGCTTTAATGAATGAGCACAGCTATTGTAATGCATATTTATGCATTGTAAAGCCCATTGGATATGAAAAGGATTTTAGTCCTGGATCAAGCCAATAGCTCGTCAGGCAAAAACCTCTCATACCAACTCTCAGGTAGACCCTCTTGGGGTGCTACTTCTTTCAAAGCAAGAGGCTCAGCTCTATGGCTACCCTTTGGTGCCATAGGCTTGCAATATTCCAGTCACTAAAAGTTTTTTCCCAAATTGTCTTGTTACTTATCAGCTATAATATTTAACCACTAATGTACAGGATGACAGCTTGCTCAGAACCCAACCAAATTTCTTTGAGTCACTTCTTGTAAGTCGCCAAAGGTACCCTCTGATATATCCTATGGACAGCATCTGGTCGGATGGATGGCGATAACATATATGCTGTTATGCTGAAGGTGTCATTTGTCATCACTAAAGTGTTGGGACGCAACTCAGCTGTAATGCCATGATGACACCTGGTCCCTATGTCGGTGCTGTAGGGGTATGGTAGAAATAATCCTGAGTGAAGGCCAAGTAAATTTGGCCCTTTTTTCCATATGCCTAATAGGTATTTGTTCTTGTAGTGAACTACTATAGAATTCTGTAAATAAAGCATGAACCTTATTCAAGAATTGTATTAGGAAGGAGAGTATCTTAGTGTTAGAGTTCATGAGAGTGCTAATGATATCTGTTGTGAATATCATAAGTTAGTATAGTAACTAAAATCCCAACATCATGGGAAATAGTAGAGCAGAAAATATAACCCTTATCATCATAATGTCTTCTATCACTATAATATCTTTTACAAGTCTTCTGTCATTATATCAAGGTACTCAAGCACCTCATTAAGGTCATATGCCTGTATCTATTAGAGTATAAACTTGCCAGTTAATTCTCTGAGACTCATAAGCAATTTCAAACTCTGGACTAAGTGAGTATCTGGTATTGGCAGAAGGGCAGTTAATCAATCCTTGGACAGAGATCATAAATCCTGTAGAGCCTAGTAGGAAAAGATTTAAGGTCAGTGAGGAGAGAAAAGAAACAAAGAAGAGGAGGACAACAATATGGGAGGAGAGATTAGAAGCTTTGGCCTTCAAGTTTTTAGAAAATGCATGAGAATAGAGTGATGATATAAATAGTATTATGACCTAACAGTATACTGCTATTATAATTACTTTATATTACTAATAGAAAATAGGAGAAATAGTTCTTCAACTATTATCGATCTGCTGCACAGCCAAAGTTTTATACTATAATGAAATCCAACTATGGAAGTAGAAATTAGAAGAAAAAAAGATTCTAAATGCAAAAGAAAAGACAAGTAGTATTAGTAAGTAATTACATACTATCTAGTAAGAATATAGGCAGTAGGTATTAAAGTAAGATAGGAAGTAGACCAATACCATCATGGCTAAAAATAGATGTATGTCTTGCCAAATTATGGTATGAGGCAGTCAGTCACAATTCAGAGATTATGTAAAAATGGTTTGAAAGGCAAGTACTCTGGATTTTTGAGAAAGAATATCTTGAAGAAGTAATGACAATAAACAGAAAAAATATATATATATATATATCTGTCAACTATCTGATGATTGAGTTCATAGCTTTAAGGAATGATTTAAAATTTCATATTGAGCACCTACCTTCTAGGCTCAACGTACTCCAGTTGAGTATGAGAATCTTGCTTTCTAATTTTTAGACTTTATTCAGCATAATACAAGACCTCAATCTAGAGAAAAGACAAACAGTATTGGTCAGTATTAGCTATCTACAATTTTGAATATTGACCAAATGGCTTTACCCTTTGACTTCTATAGCAAACAGACCTATACTCTTTAAGGCAATCCTTCTGTGAAGAAAAAGGTTACTAATAAATCATGGACCAAGTAACAAGCATCACTCATGATTTTAATTACTGCAAATAGGCTTCCATATTGCAAGCCACTTTTAATATTCTGTGAGGAGGGAAAAGGTAGAAATATTCACAAAGAAGCACATTTTTAGAACCATTGAGTGACAGTAATTTTCAACAAAAAAGCTTATACCAATAGTGATGTTATGCTTTGGTGGGTTAAAGAGCAGTATACTACTGCAGTTATTCCCTAACAACAATATTACTCAGGCCTGAGTACCAATTCTCTAAATCCTCTACCTCCTCTTCTCCTTCTCACTCTTGATACTTGCCCTACATATTGTACCCTACCGGTCCTCAAAGCCCTCTCTGCTCCAAACCTAAATACAACACTTGCCTTTATCCCAGAAGGAATGACTGGCTACTTACAGCCTAAAGATACCCACATTAATAAACTACTTAAGCACTACATCAGTACCTTCCTTGAAGAATATATTGATCAAGGGTGGAAAAGCCAATTTCCAGGAAAGGAGGGTGTTAAAATTCAGGAATGCCAAATATTAATCATGAAATGTGTTAGGGATACTTGAGAGAAATTACACTAAGAACATCAAGATCTCATCCAAAAATCCTTCTGCGATACTGATATTTTTCTACAGCCTGATGGGTTAGAAGATCATCTGATTAATATCAGACACTTACCTAGATTAAAAGTGGATTACATAGGACCATATGGTCTGAACTGTAATCTTGAGGTTGGTAGTAGGAGAAAAAGGGAGACTGGTAAAGGTATCTTGTCTGAAGATAATTGGGAAAAGCTTTTGAGTCTATTAGGTGAGAAAGGAGCACTAGCTGGAGGAAGTGAGGTGAAAGATAGGGAAAATGATGATGAGATTCCAGTAGATGATGACTGAAGAAACAAAACCTCCTACGGTAGCTAAATTTTTATGTATTAGTTATAAAGTATTGATTTTACTTGCAAGATCGTCATCTCAGGTTTCCGAAACTATCACACCCAAGACTTAAGTCAACACCCAAGACTTAAGTCATTAGCCGGTTGCTAGGTGCGCCTTATTTCGGGAATTCTATGGTATTACTTGCATTGAACTGCTAGGCACTCCTAGGGAGTGCCACATTCTTCGAAGGTCACTTAGCATCTTTTGAGGTGGTGGGAACCTTGGCACGGTTATGCACTCGTTAGACCCCTGCAGCAACGAATCCATCAATCCAGTACAACCCTGGATTCTCCAAATGTGCACATTCAGGACTGCTCGAGTAGATTCCTGTTTGCATTTGCAGCTTAGGAGCTTTCTCCACTACTATTGGTAGGGTAATAAGCGCGTATCGCATACTGTAACAGCACTCATGGTTAAGGAACAACTGTCTGATGACTAGGTTGGCCAACAAACTTTTCACTCCAGCCATTTTCAGTGAATCCAGAATCAGATACGATAGTTGCTTGAGGAGCGTAGCCCCTTAAGTCCTTCATTAGTTATAAGCGAAATCCGGTAGACTTAGCGAACTCCGATTCACAGCATCTGAGTGCGACCATGCCAGATCCCGAATATGAAGAACTGATAGTACTGTAGAAGCTTTCACTTTCAGTTACGGGGGGCTAGTAGGGCCGACTTCCGAACCCCGTTCTCCAAACAACATGCATTGCCAGTCGAGTTGCCACAATTAAGGGCACAAAGGGACCAGGAGCAAAATTGGATCGGCTCAAAACTCTCCAATCGATTAAACCCGCGGTCTGTCATTAGGGGTTCCCGCGGCATTTGTCTATCAGTCGTGCTGCTATCCCTGTCTCCAGCCCTCCAAACAAGGGTTTCGTGATACACATGGGCGATGCCGTAATTGGAATACTATTTACAGTCGCACCCCGCTATAACGAACGCCGTGTATCACGCCTTTTTTATTTGTTATGGCGGACATCCAGTAAAGCGAATTATGAATGTTCCCCAAATTGGTGTCGGGACCTTTTTTCAAAGTTAGTTCCAAGTATTTAATCATGATTCTCAACCTGGAGGGCGAGTTTATTCGTGTGCAGGGGATTTAGATGAAAGAAATTTATCCTAAACTCATTATCTATAACTTTTTTGAGCTCTTAAACACTACATTGGGGGGCAAAAGCATGATATCAGAGACTTCAGGAGGAGCCAGTCTGTGAAGAGCACTTTACATACATCATTTTCTACTGGTATGAAGGCCTCTCAAACTTGTGTTCTTGAACATTCACCGGGACCTCACTATGCTATGCCTGAAATCCCTTGTAGATGGGCTTTTGTTCATTATAGCAGATTAAATTTGTATGGAGACAGGGGGTAAAAATCTAAGAGTTCAATTCGGTTTCGTTATCCTGAATAATTCACTACTGCGCGTGATGGCTCAGTCGCAGTCCCGGGTCACTCGCTGGCCACACAAAAGTGTGGCGAAACTTGAGATTAGCCTTGATGATACAGTAATTGGTAAACAACTGATAAGTTACCCACAGGTTGATTGGTCAAGCCATAGCAAAACGCGAGTGACCCGGGGCAGCGAGTGAGCCATCACGCGCAGTATCCCTTGGACGGATGACACGGTCAAACCTGTAGCCTGGTCCGTGCACCCTCTCCCTTCTTAGTGACGAGAAATTATTTGCGAGAAGTTCTCATCATGAAGTGGCTGTGTTGCTCTTTCTCCTCCAATCAAGTTGTGCACGGACCAGGCTACAAGTTTGACCGTGTCATCCGTCCAAGGGATTCAGGGCAATTTGTGTGAGCAAATCGATCTTCCGAGGGATTCGTTCATAGTAGCAGTTTTTCCACTATAGGGGTCCAATAGCGGGGTGCGACTGTACCGGTACTCGAGTACAGTACTCATGTCGCCGGATTGAAGTCGCGTTTCCTTTGTGGGTATAATGAATCTTGGTGTGTTAATGTGGGTTGTTTTGTAAGTAAAAATCAAAGTAGTCTACCGGATACGAGCATCATGAAGCACAATGAAGACGTCTATGGGCTTGTGAGATGAGCCAAACGCACACAAAGGAGCAAACGCAACAGCCATCCCTTATGCTCATATTCTCTACTATCCATCAAGGTACAATTTTATCGAACTTCCTGATGCTTGGGTATGATGTGGTGATGCTCACATCCGGTACTTTGAATTTTGCTTACAAAACAACGCCCATTACCACGCCAAGATGCATTATACCCACAAAGGAAACGCGACTTCAATCCGGCGACATGAGTACTGTACTAGTACTGTGGGGGAGGAAAATGGTCTGCCAGGTTTTAGCTAGAAATTGTGTTTTGTTTTGATCAGATAGGCTAGTTGATATAAGGGTCAGGGGTTGGACATTAGTGGAAGAGGGGAAATGTTTGTTTGCTAGTTACCTTGTTTTTGTTTGCTAGTTAGCTCGGTTGATGGCTTGGCAAGGGAATTGGTAGTTAGGCGGGGCAAGCATCAGGAGGGAACGAAAGAAAAAAACGTGGAGCAGAAACAAGAGAAAGGGATAACGCGGAACAGGGAGACAGACGAGAGGAACAGCGGTCAACGGACGGACATCAGGATCGGGAACACGGGTTTATTTTTCTTTTTACGAATCTTTTCTTTCTTTTTTCGATAGCAATTCCAGTGACGGAATTATATTTTCACTTCGGACGAATAAATTTGACCTCTAGTCGTGCGTGCGGCGATTGCCCCTTCTAGTAGTGTTTGTTCTGCCTTACCTTTACGATTCCCCTTTTTCGGCCTGTTTGTTGGAGAAGTGACCTTCTTCCCCTCTGCTCGACTGCCCTGCAAGTGTTTTTCCTTCGCAGTCTGTTCCAATTCCTATAGGTGTCTCGGAACGGATATCACCTTTTTTTGTTTCTCAGTGGTGCTCTGAAACGGATCGTCAAGGTTACCTTTCCGGGACACTGTTGACCTCGTCATTACCATTGGCAAGACGGATTTTCTGGTTTCTGTACCGGGAGGACTGTTTGCTTTTCTCACCTGCGTTCTTTCAGAAGTGGGGATAGTTTTTTTTTTTTTTTAGTTCTGCACATTCTGCTTTATCGATCTGGAGGACGGTACCCCTCTATCATATAGCAAGTCCATCAATACTAGCAAAGATCTCCTTCAACGATACCGCGAACTTTGCAGTTCCCCTTTTTTAACTTTTTCTTCCATTTCATCGAATTCTGCCCCCGTTCCTATTTGTGGTCCTTTTCCATCCTCGTCCTATTCGTCAACCGCTAGAATGTCTAGTTTTATCAAGATCTCACCGTTCAATGGGGGAAATACGGACATGAGTGAGAGCGTAGAGGAATATCTGGATGATATTACAAGGGCCGCTCTGTCTTGGGATAAGACGATAACCCCTGAAATAAAGGAAGCTACTGATGAGTCGAAGATCTGGCTCTTCCGTCAGAATCTAGAGCGGAATGGAGACGCTTGGCACTGGTGGTACTACGTCTTTCCAGAGAGTGATAAGAAGGACTACAGTAAGATCGTCAAGGGGTTCAAGGAACGGTATGGGGTGAAGGCTGCCCTAGCTTCCTCTCTCTTTGCCGTTAACAATGAGATACTTTCTTTGCATCAGGGGGAGAACGAACATATTCGAGATTACGTCTATCGTGTGGAAAAGTTGTCACAAAAGGTCCCTAAGGAGATGGATTTCCTGTTCGCAATTGCTTTTATTAGAGGCATGAGGGATCAGGAAGTACGCAAACGAGTCACCTTTGATTTGAAGGATTCACCAAACTTTTCCTATGCCAAAGCCCTTACCGTGGTCAAGTTTGCATATCAGGAAATAGGAGAGCCAGATCCTTTCGGGCCTGTCCAGAAGTCTCGTGAACCAGAAGGATCGACAAATATCCTCTATGCTGCTCCAGCTGTCCCTCAGGTGAACAAAGTTGGAAAGGCTACCATTCTCCAGCCCCCAGTCAGTAGTCCCGCACAGGCACCAGTTCTCACGCAAGAACAGTTTAACGCTTTCATGTCTTCGTACGAGACTTCCATGGGTCGTAGATGGAGGCCGTCATATGGAGCATCAGGAATAGGTTCTAGCGGTCGTCGAACTAATTCACGAGTTACTTGCTTCAACTGTGGGATAAGGGGACATTATTCGGACATGTGTCCCAATCCTCCTGTCACCGCTTATGAGCAGCAACAGATCCGAGAGGAGATTCAACGTGAACGGGAAGTCCAGGCGCAAAGCTTTCGCAGACGGGAGCATCAGTTAAATCCCCCCCTCTCAGGGACAAATACGATTGAAGTTGCTCCACGAGCAATTCTGCAACGTCCAGTTCCCGAAGGTCGAAATGATAGTGCTGTGTCTTCAGCTCCTGTCTCTTGTATCCGTTCATGTTCTGTCCAGAGGAAAGATCTTGGGAATGCT